>JAWWEE010000105.1:110329811-110399682 GCA_035221455.1 Xenops minutus
TTTCTTTCTCTGCCTCCTCCTGCATGTGGGGTAAAAAAATTTTCTCTGGGTGCCCAAGGCAAAGTTCAGGCTCACTGTACTTACCCTGGGAATGATCCAGCACCTTGGTCAAGTTCTCTGCTGTCATCATTCCTATTTCCTCTCCAATCCCCCTCCTGCTCAGTTTTGCGTTATCCATTTGCTCCAGTCATATTTGCCAGTGTCAGTAGTGGCTTTGTATTCATTAGCAGATCAAGATTGGGTGAAGTTGAAAGTTCAGCATAATTCAGATTAAAAGTACATAAATAAATTCAGCTGCTCTGTGCATTAGACATGGATTCATCCTTCATTTCCATATTTATAAATAACAGAAGGGACTGAATATTAACTCTAAATATAAGAAACTGTCCACCATATGAGGAGCTGCCAGCCCAGCTTTATGTCTTGAGAGAAAAAAATAAATTAAATGTAGACATCTACCTTTATACACAATCTTAGCAATTTTGGGGAATATGTTTTTTTGTACTGCTAAACTGGTCTCTTCTACTTGAACAGACAGGATTTCTGTATAATTATGGCCAGTGTTTCCACCGAAACTCCGAGACTGAATTTGCTAGCAGTTGTTCAACTGAAACATTCTCCTGTTGAGAACTGTGAAGCTTCATTTCCTTTAAAACTTTCCAGGGAGAGGATGTACAGGATGTCCTCAGGGGGATCCAGGGGAGCTCCAAAGAATGCATTTTAAAAGGCTTTTCATTATAACTGCATTTTTACAGTTTAAAAAAAATAATAAAATATTGGAGAAACTTTCTTTTTGCAAATGTGATTGATGCCTTGATGATTTTTTTCTCTTTCAGGGTAAGAACAAATAACAAAACATTTCCAGTCAAGGGACTTTTTTTTTTTTCTCATGAAATACCTATCAGTATAATACAAAACTCCAGCTCTTGATTATATGCTGCAGGGTGTTTTTCAGGAGCAAAATACTGGTTTTGACCACAGTGAATGCTTATATCTTAGTGCTAAAGACTGCTGTTGGCTGTTGTATTACAAATTTTAGAGGAAAAGGCTAATGTCAATCATCTGAGATGACTGACAGACATGAGATGTGATGTATTTGCTATAGACAAATTGTTTTGTTTATTACAGGGTCAAGAAGCCTCTCTTATGGCTGAAATATTAACCAGGATTCTGGAAAACCTTATTTAATTACTCAGCTATCCCAAGCTGTGACAACTAGAGCAAACTATTTAGGTGGGAATTCACCCCCACCTCATTTTAGCATCTCCCGGAAGTGCCTGTGAAGGCTGAATTTGTATTCTATGTCATCCCTGTAGGCAACAGTGAGAGACAGAGGGGATTCAGGAGGAAGCTGAATCCAAGTGAGATCTGATTTGGGGATGTACCTGCCTCTCTTTTTTGCCTACAGAGGGACCTGCACTACTCTCTGCTTAAAAAGAGCTAATCTACCCCTTTATATATTGATTTTCTACTTGCAGAAGGAAATCATTTCCATTCTTTTATGTGTTCTGGCATGATACACTGTTTCCCTTGTAAGTCAACACCTCTGTTGCTGGACTTAGGCAGCAAATGGCCTTATGAAAATACCTGAAAACAAGAAAAATACACATTTATGTATCTAACATTAAACTTTAGTTCATGGCATTAGAATTGCTAAGAGATATCTCAAAAACATTGAGCTGGGACCACTTGCTGCCTAAGGCAAAGCTAACACTTTCTATTATTTTTAATCTGAAAAGCTAATCCATTGCATTTATTTACACGTCCCTGTTAAACTGATTGCCCTTCCTCTGTGCAGCTCAGGAATTACACACATCATCTGATCCTGGTGGTAGATCCCTACACTGCCAGCAATGACACCGGTTACTTCAGTGTTTCTATTAATGATAAATTTAGCCAGTTAAAAGGATGAGGCATGTGTCCTCAGGTTGGTGCTAAATTGAAATTACCACTTAGCCTGCAATGCATTGCCTAGGTTTTTATTAATAGGCTAAATTCCAGATCTGACCTTTCCAAAATTGCTGATTTACTAAATCCTGACGCAGACAACAGAGTTCCTCTTACAAGGAGAAGTGTATTATGGAGACATGTAAGGTCACCTAGAGAAGAATCCAACCCTGGGTACCACGTAACTCGTACACACAGGTGTTTGCCAAGGTGCCATATCAGTCCATAGCTTTGGTTTATAGCTGCAGGATAATGCAGCTATTTGTCCTACTCCATTTTCCTACTCTTTCTCACATCACAGTCATTAAGAAAATGGTCTGAAGGTGTAACAAGTGGTTCTGCACTCTCTTATCTAGTTTCAGGACCTAAATTATCACTACTTTCCTTTTGTAGAAGCCCCCATCCTAACATCTGCACTGTTACACTTAGAACACAGTCAAACCCACCCCAGCTGAGCTATGTCTAAACGATGTTGTGCTATTGGTGTATCCTCAGTCAGGTTAGAGGCTTTTCCTTGTTGCTGTTGAAGACTCACTTCAGAGAGGAAGGTTCCAGACCCCAGCAAACAAATTAAAGCACTTATTCCGTGCATTGTATACAAACTGTGTAGAGTTTACAGAACCACAAAATGGATGAGATTGGAAGACACCTCTGGAGGTCATCTGATCCAGCCCTGCTCAGTGCATGGCCAGCTTGAAACATTGCTTAGGGCTGTGCTCAGTGAGGTTTTGGGTGTCTGCAAGGATGGAGACTCCACAGGCTCCCAATGTTTTATTGCACTCACAGTAAAAGTTTTCCTCTTACATTTCAGTGAAAAATGGGGAATGTTCCAACATTTCTGTGTAAGAAGAGAGGTTCTAAACACAGCTTCCCATGCTGGAGTGCTCCTGCAGAGATGCTGCTTTCAAGGCCTGAATATTTGCTTACATATTTAAAGAGTGACAGAGACAGAATAAGAAATGGTCAGTGAATTAACAGCTCATGAGCCACTGCCATTAACTAGTGAGGCCAACATGCCCTGTATGACTGGTGTATTCATTTAAAAAGAGCTCTATTCTGCTCTGGCACTGGTGTGCTCTGGAATAAAGGTGGTGTAAATGACAAAACATAGCATGGTGTATTCTCTGCTAAAAATAAACACCCACATCCCACATGGCATCTTGTACTCATCCAGTTTTGGCCACAAGTGAAGAAGTCTGGAGATAAACAAATATTGGATGACTACTTGCAATATTTGCTAAGTCTTAGGGAAGCTGCAATATGTTCATGATAAAACTGGAAATGCAGGAGAAGGTAAATGCTTGTAATCCAGCTGGTGTGGGCTCAAAAAAGAAACTGTTTCTTAAAGAGGGATGAAAGTCCCAGGAAAAAGAAAACTCCATTGGCCTTGTCATAGGGAAGGGGATTGCACAGAAGTAACCAATAGACAAGGATTGATTTTCATTTTTTAGTTTACTAAAAATGGAGACATTTTCACTAAAGAAATTAAAAATTCATGTCATAAGGTGGAGTAAAAAAATATAACTGTAATAAAATGGGAAAGTCTGGGGCCCCCAGCTATAGCTAAAAACACTTAGGTGAGTTGTCTGCATGATGTGGTGCAATTGCTTGAGGCCTTGCTATGTGAAAGTTTTAGGTAAAGTACAATAAAATTATCTGAGAATTTTCTTTTGGGTAACCAAGTCCAGTTGCACTGGAGTGCACTGTGGTGTCTTGTTGCAGAATAGAAGCTGCCAGGGAAAAATGGAAAAAAAAAAAGAGATGAGTTAGAAAAAGTGGCAGGTGAAGGAGGGAGGCTGGAAGGAATGAAGAGCTGCAGCATCGTGCAGAACAGTCAGGTGCAGCAAGGACGCTGTGCACCCCAGAGTGAGATGGATTGGGGCCCTGAGAGCATCCAGGTGTCAGCAGGGCCTGAGGGTATCTGGGCTGGGAAACCTCCAGCTGCCTTGGCAGTTTCTCCATCAAGAAAGAAAATAAATGTGTTGTGGTATTTTTGTATGGAAAGGAAAGGGTAGCAGGTTAGTTTCTCATTTTTCTTTCCTTGTCTTCATTTTCTCTCTTCCCTCAGGATGATACTGTTCTTTTAAGTAATTTGAGAGTCTAAAGGAAGGAAATATCACTTACTTTCTGTGCAGGGATTTGAGTTTCCCACATTTCTTAAGGCATGCTCATGTTGGTGTTTATAATCCACCCTTAGAAACTGAGCCCAGCTGTGGCTACTGCCCTCAGTGCCTGGGAGAGTGGCTACATTCCACCAAACAGATTATTCTTCATGAACAAGTCTTCCAAATTTACCTGGCAGTCAGGGATAGAGCTGGAAGACATGTTTTACCACTTAAAACCACATTTTTTTCAATTGCAAAAACACACGAAGTGAGACTGACCAACACAGCTCATGAAATAATTTGTAACACAATATAAATTTTTCTAATAAGAAAATTTTTACTAAAAATCACAATTTTCACTAAAAATCCCAATTTTCATTTCAACATTTTCAGAAGTCCTTACAAAAGTGAAAACACCATAAAACTGCTACTCTTTGAATTAAAACAAGCATCAAAAACCAAAAGTTTTTGCTTTGTACAACTTGATGCCAAGTCACTGCTTGGGCAAGTGAGGCAGGATAAGATTGATCATTTCCATTTTACTGCACTCGGCTGACATCACTGGGTGTGCCATGCCAGAAAATCCCAAGTTACATTTTCATTAGCAATTCACTGTGGTTCATTGGTCACTGCCTTTAGACACTGCCTTTTGTTCCTCAGATTTATTTTAGAAAAGTGATATTCATTTTAGAAAAGATGATGCTAATTCTGTCTGGATAAGGGGTTACCAAATAAAACTGGATTTGTAATAACCTGTAGCCATAGCTCTGCATGTGCTTTTGATACATGAAACTAACTCATGGTGAGTACCCAGGAAAGTGCTTCTGAGTTCAACCTGCAATCGGGATGGAAATAGACTGGAGAAACTGGTACCATCCTGGTCTTTTGCAGCCTCATCTGTCCAGGATTGGATTCGTAAAAGCCAAAATCAGTAGAGAATTCACTTGATCTCTGTGCTCTCCCTGAATATCCAATGTGCTCAGCCCCATCGCTCTCAGCAGCCAATTTCCCTAAACTCTGCATATCCCATGTCAACCTTTCCTCTCCTCCCACAGCTCCCAGACTCCTTTTGGTACCTGGCATGGCTGCAGCTCTGGATGCAGTGTTGGCTTGCTCAGATACCTCCGACCCTGCAGCCTTATCCTGTTAGCTTTCCTTGCAGTCACATCATCATGTCACCCTGCTGATGAAATCTCCCCTCCCTCTTGGTGTTACCTCAGATCCTGCACCTTCAAGTGCCCTCACACATGCTTGGGTTATGCCTACATGAATAGGCAATGGAGCCCAGCAGAAGCAGATTTATAGAGTGACACAGTTGGTTCTGAGGATGCAACAACCTCCACGTTTACATTTTGGAGGGTTTTGTTTTGGTCTAGGTCCAGGCTGGTCCAAGGGACTGCTTGTGGTTGGAGTATGTTTGCAGTATTTTGGAGTTGCATTTTCTTGTTCAGTTTCAGGCGGAAAAAATCCCATTTGGGCACTCTCATTCCCCTTTGCAGTGCAGATGCTGTGGTGAATCCCTCCCTAGAAGCCTTTCCAGCACTCGTTCCTGAGAGAGGAGTCAAGACTGAAACAAAGCCTTGTTCCTCTGTGCAAACACTGCAGTATTTGGGCTGCTTTTTAACTAGATGGAAGCTAAATTTGACAGTTTATTCCTGAGGAAGGAGAGACCTAAGTGTGCTGTACAGAAGCTGTATTTGCTATTGAAAGCCCTGTAGTTATCATAAGGCTCTTATTCTCATTAAGTTTGGAGCTGAGGCTTATTGGAAAAGGCTCTTGATGCAAACACTCCAGACAGGGCTGTCCCCAGATCAAATTATATTTGTTGTGAGGACAGTTGTGCAAAGAATCACAGTGAGGAAAAAAATACATCAGAAGATAGATTAAAAGGTCACTTTTCAAGGACAAATAATTAGACAGAATTGTGCAGTTTGGTTTTATGTAAGAATTGTTCTCTGCTCTCTGTTTTTACCACAAACCAGAGCTCTTTGTCGGGAAAACAGGGAATTTGTTAAGCAGCTTATGCTGTTCCTGCCACAGGAAGGAAACTTTGGCATCGATAAGCATCTACTGTTCCTTCCACATTTTCAGATCATATGCAAATTTTACTGAGGAAAATGGTCCTGTGCTGAGTGAGAGATAGATACCTGTAGTTGTGTTGCAAACTGGTGAGATAACATTTTTTTTTGACATGCTCTATTAGGAGGAAGAGGCACACCTCAGGCAGAGGGGCAGAACAGTGTTGCTCATCAATAAGTCAATGAAACACAAATGGGATAGTGGCCATGAAGCCCAGCTTGGTGGCTCTGCTTCTCAATCTTGCAATGGCCTTGTGAACTGGAGGCCTTCTCACAACCCATGAACAACAAGTATTTGAACAGGTCATTATTATCAGTGGTGGAATTGCTTCAAGATGTGATTACTCTTATCCAAAGAGTCACAGGACCCACCCCCAGAAGCAGCAGTTTTGCACTAGCAGCCCCAGAAGAAGGGTGAGTGTCCCACATAAAACAGCTGCCCCACATCCAGAGGGGCAATGTTGGGACAGATCCCCCCCACCCCCAGAGGCAATGGGGGATGTGTGCACTGCACAAAACCATAAGAATCATCTGGCACATGTCTTTGGTGCTAATTTGTGAAGGCTCTTTGTTTGTTTGTTTGATGAGGCTCATTAGGGCTGGTTGAAGGCTGCCAGCTCCTTCCGCTCAGACTGCTGAGCAGGCTCTCAGCTGTGCTGGAGAGGCTGCATTCCAGCCAGCACTCCACGCACACACCGAGGCCGGATGTTTGCTTCCTTTCATGATGGTTTTCTTTGTCTAGTTGATTGTGGACTTGATTTTTACAAGTGCTATAAAAAACCCAACGTTCTTAATCTCAGCTGGATTCTTGCAGCTGTGGGGAGAGGAGGAGGCAGGGAAGCAAAGACTCCATGTTTTCAAGAGCCAAAAGCTCCTACTCCATAATTTGTGCTGATTGCTGTCTGATACTTAAAGAAGGAGTTAATTAAGGTTTGAACTCTATTCTCTTCCTTCCTTGGTACAGCACAGCTATTTTTATTTGTGGTCTACCTGTTTAGTGTTCCCTTTGTGCTTGCCAAAAAGACACACCTTTTTGCCTTTCTCAGTAGGAAACCAAGGATTCTCTCTTTCAATACTCAAAAAAATAAAGAAGTTTGACTTTAAAGTTATAACATCAAGTGCTTGAAGGATAAGAGACACATGGATCCCAGATATCCAGTCTCCTTTAGAGGCAATGGGTACATCAACATGCACACAGTGCTCAGAGAGAAAAAATTTTCCCTGCAGAGGGAAAATTTACATGGACATGAATATAGAGGTTCCTTCACCAAACTTGTTACAGCAGTTTCCTGGGAAGGAAAAGGATGCCAAAATTTGGCACCAGCTCTGAATTATAGAGGACAGGGTGTTTCACTGGTGGTAAACCCTTTTTTTTCAGCCTCCTCCTACAACTCCTTTATTTTTCCTGCATCCTCATCACCACCTTTTGTACCAGCTTCTGACTTGTGGCTTATTCTCCAGCTCTTCTTCTGTGTCTGTCCGTCTTTCCTTCACCTGCCCTTCTGTCCCACCCCTTGCTTTGCTGTTACTTTGCATCTCACTCCCAGCTGCCATCCCCCCACACTCTGTGTTTGATCTGGGCTGCCTTCCCCACTTTCCCTCTCTGTCAGGCTGTCAGCTGCAGGAAGCACTAAAAGCACAGGAGAGGAAGCTTCATCCTTTCAATCCTGGAGCTTGTCACGTGAAAAGCCCCTAAAGGAGCAATAACCACAGGTAAAAGTCATGCTTTACTGTAAGATGCTTTGTACAGAGCAGGTTCAACCAGCAGAGGGACAATCCCTACAGGAGGTTCAAACGTCCTTTGTCACAAACAAACTCAGCATTAAATCAACCCTAATAAAGATCACCCTAATAGGAACTCTGGAAGTTTAAGCCATGGCTAATTTGGCTTGGTTTGTCATGGGAAGGATAAAAAATATGTTCACAGTACTAGATAGGATGCTCCCCAAAATTCTTGGTGCAACTTTTGTCACACTTGGTTTGGTTTCAGTTTTATTTATTTTTGTTGGCAAAATCCTGTATTATTCTCTCTTTTCTTTAGAAACACTTGAATTATTTTTACTGAACCTTCTGTAAAAAAATCAGTTTAAGGTTTAGACTTGTGCAGGCATGGGGAAATATCAGCAGAAACCAGTAACTCTGGAAATAATTTTAAACACTGGAAAAACAGGCCCTTTTTTTTAGCAGGTGGTGGCTGTGACTCCCTGTATGCCTTGTTACAAGGCACAATGAAATCCTGATTTCCCTGAAAGCATCTGACTCCTCACATATAAACAGCTTTTTCTAAAAATTAAATTGGTATCTGTCTCTAGCTCAAAGAAGAACGGCTGACACCTTCTGAACCTGTGTGGAGTAGACAGGTGCAATAACTGGTTCCCCCTGACTAAGAGGAGCAAAGAAATTGTGGCTTCCCTGATATTTGGATTTCTTTGTATGGCAGCTGGTAGAGTCCTCTGAAATGAGTTTTTCCGAGAAATATAATAAAGTAAAACTGGAACATAAATAGAAACCATGAAAAATATAAATCTGAAGGCAATGAAAATGCCAATACATTAAATTTTCAATTTAATCAAAGTCATGGGTCATTTAATGCAATATGAAGAAAAATATTGAGAAATGAAATCATGGCAGTTTCTTCTGCTGCAGTTCGTCTGAAAGACTCAGATTGTATTGACCATCTGTAGATCTCAACTTGTTTTAAACAAGCTGACCCAGGCAATCTGAGGCACATGGGATTGTTTGGTTGCTGTTGAAAAAAAATCATCAACAGTTAATAGAGATGTATGCATGTGCTTACAGCAATGTATGGTGTCCAGAGAAGCGTATGGCTCTCAGAAATAAACTTCCTTTGGCATAGCCTGAATCTAAACCCCATTAAACTCAATATATTTTTGCTGATTTTCTTATCTGTAGTGTTGACTATAAATTAATTAAGGTCTGAGCATTATAATAGCAAATGTTTGACCCCAGGGTTAAGGCATGGGATTCTTGTGTGCACTCATGAAATACTTGGGATCAGAAATATGCTCCACTCTTCGGATTCCACCCTCTTTACATGTTGTTATCAAGTCTTCTATGCAAAGCTGCCCAGAAACTTGAAATGATATTTTGATGCTGTGGTAGGAAATAGGGAAAAATAAAACCTTTGCATGAGACTTAACTACAAGTTGTGAAAAAAGGAGAGTAAAGTTGATGGTTCATATGAGTTCAGACTGTGCTGAACTGGAACACAGACACATCTGGATTTTCAATGGGAAGGATGTAATAAAGATGACTTCTGTCCTGTGTGAAATACTTACATTTTTAGTCAGAACAGAAATTAAATTATGGAATCATAAGATGATTTGAGTTGGAAGGGACCTTAAAACTCATCTAGTTTCAAATCCCCTGCTCCAGGCAGGGACACCTTCCACTAGACCAGGTTGCTACAAGCTTCATGCATGCTCCAACACTTTCAGGGATGGGACATCCACAGCTTATGCTTTTTGTTTGTTTGTTTTCCCCAACAACAGCATTCAAGCAACTTCCCTATGGTATTTGTTCCATGTCTGCCTGGGGCAAGCCATGCTTGCATGCTGCACAGAAGTTCCATGCAGAGCAAACTTCCTCCAGAAGTCTTTACTGCAGCTAAGAAAACTTCTCTGGGCTTTGTTTTCCACTTAAATGGAAAAGTCTTATATCTGCTTACTTCATCTAAAGCCAAACTCAAAATGCATTTGATTCTGCCTGCTATCAGAGTAACTACTCTGGCTCTGAGACCATCACATCAGAAATCACCCATCCACACTGCTGATCCTTTACCCTGATGAAGAGTAATACATACTTCTTTTCCACATGTTCAACTTTAACCATAGGCTTGCTATTTCTGAGCAATCAATGAAACACAGATGATAGATAACTCTTTTCTGTTTCATTATTTTCCAGGTTTATCTCTCCAAGCCTGGCTGCACACTGTATATAGCTGCAAACACAGCTATAGTACTAGTCAGTGCTGGAATTTGATGATTTTGTCCTCCACCATATAATTTAAAACCTGTGTTCACCCTTGGCAAATCTCTCAATTAAAATCCAAATCACAATTTTTCTTGGGTCTCTGGATATCATTCACTGGATAGACCCAAAAGAAGAAACATAGCTTTCTACTAGAAGGCAGGTGATGGCTCATCTCTGCCAAATATATTAGTCACAAACCAAAAAATGCAGTGAAAGAAACTAGTGCTCCTTAGAATGAGGAAATTCAGAGCTTACAAAGACACCAGTCTGTACTTTGAGTTTAACAGGATGAAGTAACTGGGCATGTAATAATATTTTTCTCACAAATTGAGAAGTTCACTTTAAACAGCTAAATAATTACAATTGCAGTGTCTTTATTTTCAGGCCTTTAAAGAAAAAATGAGGTTATGTGAGAATGAAAGGCTACAGAAATACTCGCTCTTTAATAGTTTTGAATGTTTGGATGTGATTTGTCACTGTGTTGACATTTAGATGTTATGTGGATCAATGCACACCAGAGGAATTATGTTTCACTTGCATGAAAATTCAGGCAAGATATTAATTTTGTTCTGTAGCCTCTTTTAAGCTCTTTTAACATTCTGCATAGTCTGCCACGCTGAGGCAGAGGTTATGGTCAACATCTGCCAGTACCACCATAAGCGATATTGGTGATTCTGAGTTGTCACTGCAATTGGAAGAATTGCTAAAAATTATGAGGTTAAATAACAAAACAAAGCAAAACAAAACATAACAGAACAAAACAGAGAGTTGTTTTCATCTGTCCTATTTTCTCAAGCATTCACATTTGTGAACTTTTCCAGGCATCAGTAAGAGCTAGAAACAAATTTTCTCATGCATTAAAAAAGAAAAGTTGAGTTTCCCATGTTCCAGGAGCCCAGACTGTAGAAAGGACAACAGAATAAATTCTAGAAACTGACAATGCTCTGTAACAGAAATAGTTGGTGAGAGTTGAACTAGCATCACATTCCTTTGACTGTGTAACTTTGATATTGAAATTGTCTTGCTGCATTCCCTTCCTCTGAAAACTGAATCTTATGTAATTGGAAAACAATAATCTAATATCATAATAGAGTTTTGTCATGGCCATTAGGCAGCATCTTCGGTGGAGTTAAATATTTATTATTAATCCAATCTATCACAAGATCTTGCAGCACTTAGGACATTCCCTTGGGTCATCACTGCACACACCTGCTATAGCACATCTTAAATTGTGACAAATAATGCCTTTTTCCTGTGGATGCACAGTGTCTTCTATATCTGTTTGTCTTTCAAAAAATAACAGATTTTTTTATGCAGCAAGGAAAATGGTGGTTAATGAATGATAGAAAAAACATTATTTATACTATTAAAGGCAAGCCTTTGTTTCCTGTTTCAGTGTGGTTTAGACCTCGTTGATGCAGAAACAGTATGATAAATATTTTATGAACAGGATCCAGCAAACACACAGTGGTAGGATGCTGCAGTGATTAAAAGAAGTGTTTAAACTTAGAGATAGATCTTGAGTCCAGCTGCCACAAAACAATGCTTACTCATGCTGGAACAGGATGTCCAGAAGTCCTGGACAGCCCTGGCACGTGCATCCTTCTCCTTTGCTCTACCTTGCCCTCCAGTAAGGTGTCTCAGATGTCCTTCTTTTTCTCCTTAAAGGTCATCTGGTCAAGACAGTCACACCCCTGGCAGCAGCAGAAGCCCCACAACAGTCCCCTCTCCACCTCAGCTGCAGCCCCCCAACCTGCAACCCGCCCACAACAGGAGTAGATGTGCCAAAGAGCTCTGTGTGAATTACTCCTGCCAGGAAAATCCCCTACAATTCCAGCTTCTTTCAATTCCTCTCAGTTAGAACAGAAATTTAACATCCTCCTCATCCTGCTTCCTTCAAGATCTTCCCACCAGGTCCAGCAAAGACATTATGGCACCTGGCACAGGGAAAGGCTGGCTGCCTCTGCCTGCCCAGCAGGACCCTCCTGCCAGCCACCCTTCTAGAGAGATACTGCTAATTGCAGCAAAGAGCTTCCAGCTCAGACTCCTGCCACTAAACAGACCTCCCTGAGCATCACAGTCCTGTCACCTGGCAGCAAAACCACCTCTCCCTCCTGGCACCACCAGCTGACAAAATGGAATAAAGACATGTTAAGCCAAGCTGTACATTTGAAGCAGTTTTTGCAAAAGCAAATCCCTTCCCTAAGAAAGAGGTGGTGGGAAGGGAAGAGTGGTATGCTGAGTATGAGGATATTTACTTTGGAAAGCATGGTGGCCATTCCAATATCAGGACATTAGGAAGAAATTCTCCACTGTGAGGGTGGTAAGGCACTGGAAAAGGTTGCCCAGAGAAGTTCTGGGTACCCTGTCCCTGGAAGTGTTCAAAGGCAGATTGGATGGAGCTCTGAGCAATCTGGTCTAGTGAAAGGAGTCCCTGCCCATGGAGGAGGGGTTGAAACGAGATGAGCTTTAAGGTTCCTTCCAACCCAAAGCCATTCAATGATTCTATGATTTTATAAATATAAATTTCTCCAGGCCAAGCAAAACCAGCTCCACTCCAAGTCAAACAACAGGATAACTCTCAGTTGCTGAGAAATATGAGGTGAGAAACCCTGGAGCAGTGGGAAAGTTCATTCCCTTACCCTCAGTGTATTACTGAGTGCCTGCTCTGTAGGTTGAGCCTGGTGGGTTAAAAAGAAACTCACGTGTTCCCTCACAGGGTGAGAAGTAATTCCTAATGCACTTACATGTTACGCAAGAGTGAAGGCAAGTGGCAAACTAGCGGAAGCAAAATCCATTTTGTTATGAGTCAGTCAGTGGGAGAAGGCTGGGAGTCAGCCAGAGGTTAGAGATGGATTTGCCTCCTTCAGCTGCTCACCCACAGTGGCAGGGCTGGAGCAGGAGCAGTTCACACTCTGCAGTGCCTGCCCTGCTGCAGACTCTCCTCCTCCTCCTCCTCCTCCTCCTCCAGCAGCTTTCAGCCTCCTCCTGGTTGCTCTCCCAACATACCCAGCACCATCCCCTTCGCACATTCAGTGGTTCCTAAGGAAAAGCTTAGTCTTGTTTTCCTTTCCCCACTGGTTTTGTAGTTCATTCAATGTTCAGCAGTGAGGGAAAGGCCAAGCAGCAAACTCCGTCCTTGCTGCTGGCTCACAACCCTTCAGAGGAGCCCAGTGCAGTAACACAGACCAGATCCCATGGACTCAACAGCCAGGCCTGGGAACACCAACTGGGCATGGCTGTTCCACTCCTCGCTGAGCCTGTGGGTGCAGTACCTGTGTTCCTGCAGAGCCCACATCAATAGCACACTGAAGTGCTAATGAAGCTGCTTCTGCTGAACAGCCTCCCTGTTCCTTCCCCTTCCCACACTGGCTCCAGAGCCCTGACTGCAGGGGCACTGACTGATGGGGGAAGAGAGAGAAAAGTAAACAATTCTCTGAGCAATTTTGTTATTGCTGTAAGTGCTGAAAGTGTCATCGACCGACCTGATGCTCTTGGATAGTAATTTTTGCCTCACAAAAAAACATTACTACACTTTCTTTCTTTTTCCACGGAATGTATATGACTCAATTTTCTGCAACAGCACCTTAATTTGGTCAGTTTAAGCATTAACTTCCAGACAGGGCTGGATTATTTGCAGATGAAATAACACATAAACTGCATTAGTTTTTTAGAGTATAGCATGGATCCCAAATGATTCTTTTGTTCTAACAGGAAAGTCAATGCTCACTAAAAAGGTGAGTGTCCAGTAAAAAAAAATAGCAAAATCTTGGGAAAACACTGCTACTGCTTTCTCAATTGCTTTCCCTAGTAAATAAAGTGCATGCCCATCATGATGTCTGACCCCTGATATGGGGTAGACTTAGGAAAGAGCCTAAGGGGACCTAAGGGCAATTAGTGGTACAGTCTGTGTTCTGTTATCATGTGTCAAAGCAAGAAATTATGGTTTAAAATTATTCTTTAATGGAATATCAGACAGACAGATACCCTCAGACCTGAAAAGGCAGAAAGACAGAGTGGAAAAAGAAACAAATTAAGAAAAAAGTTGGAAAGGGATATTTATATACTTTGAGGAAGGGAAAAAAAGGCCAGGAAAACGCAAAGCAAAACAACAATTTTGTGTCAGGACCACAAGGCTCATGTTTGGTAACTGAGAGCTTATCTTCCTTCATCACTCTGAAGTCCAGGAAAAGGCTAGATTCTCACTTCAAGCAATTAAATTAATCCTTTTTTATTTTTCCCCCCACATTTGTTCTTTGCTTCCTTAAATGCACAATGCCATGAATTGGTATCAGCCTAAATTGCTTGTATCAGCTCATTTATCTGTAAAGGCCACCAGCTTTCAATCCAATTCCTTTTCATTTACTGTCCTGGTGCAGTTATCTTTCAAGAATGCACATTAATTTGTGCTCAGCCAGTGTTTGGTTTTTGAAATATATTTGGATGTGTGTCCAGTGTCAATATTTGATGAATTTAATCAAGAAATGTAAAGGTAGATTTATTGCCTGAATCATTAGGCTTAAGTTTTTTTAACCATTAGGTGTTTCTACCCACAATACCTTTTAAGAACTACTTGGTGACCACACAGAGGAGACCTAACATGACTGACATGAGCATGGGGAGCCAGGTGGATCAGTCTGTGGGCCTCAATCCAACATCTGTGTGAGGTGAAATGGGCCAGCATCAACCTTCTCCCCATGTATCTGTGCCTTGCTGCATCTGAACAGGGATTTGGTTTACACAACTTGGATCTTCACAAATATAAATAAAATATAAAAAAATAAATGCCCAACTACCCACACAGGTTGAGGGCCAAAGAAATGCTCCGGGATGTCTCAGGACATGTCTCTCAAGAGAGGCTCGACCTTGTGGTTCCTTTATGACCTTCTCCAGACCTTTTGCCTTCCACAGAGGTAAAAAAATCTGTATAGGTGGGATGGAAAGAAAATACCTTGGTGCTGCTAACCCTAAAAACAATATGAGCAACAGATTTTTTAACTCTCAACTTGGAGCAGAATTTTGTTCCTGAATTTTGTGAATTTTATTTACTTCTATGTTATAGTTAAATCTGATGCTTCAACATCAGCTAAAATCCTTGATCCAAAATACATCAGGCCCATGGCATTTATAATCAACTATCCCTATCACATCTAGCCTCCTTCTCCCCCAAATACATTGTTCTCAGTTAAGGCTTTTTCATTCTTTAAAAAAAAAAATCCTCTAAATAAGGATCCATTTTGGTTTTTAATTTGGCTTCCATTAGGGTAAAGCTCAGCCAGGCAAAGATAATGCTAAACTACTTAAAATCCTGGAAGTGGTTTTGTTTAAATTCTCAGAGCCTGTTACACAGTTCATCCTGCTTTAAATGCCTAGAATAATTTAAACTTCCTATAGGCTCATGTGACTGAAACAGACACACATGTGCTACTCATGGCATTAGTTCAAGATCACTGGAAAAATTCACTTATTCTTTGTTTCCACACCTTTTGTTTCAAGTCCCTTGCCAAACACTAGCCCCAGAGTAAAGTGATTAGAAGAACATGAGTAGAAACATGAAGAACACTGCTTAAAATTCTTGAATCCATTAGTGTGTAACTTTAATGAGATGTAGCTTGAAGGTACTATAAAAAAAAAAATCTAAGATCAGTAAAAGAACTGTGTCACATGAGTCTCTGCATCTAGTGGATGGTGTCCCTGCCCATAGCAGGGTTCCTTCCAACACAAACCATTCTGTGATACTATGATGTGATAATCTTTTACATGTACCAAAAAAATCCCCAAACAAAAACCTGTAAGAAGATCATAACTTTCAATGACTGGGCAGTATTATTCAATATGTTGCTGAGTAAGATCTACAAAGCTAGTCAAGTTTGGAACATCTCTTTTCAACAAATGTAATTTAGAGCTCAAAATTTCTTTTCAGAACTTTTAAGGAAATTGTAGTCAGAATCTTAATTCTCAGGATTTCTTTCAAACTCTTTTGTTCCTTTAAGAAAGACTTTCCCTTCGAGTTAAAAATCCAGTACAGGGAATTTGAATCTGAATGGAATTTGATGAAAGATGAGAGAAACTAACAGGAATTCTTAAACGGAAGTCTTGAACAAGAGGGGTTGTTACACAGCTCCAAATCCTGTAGATGAGTGGTGTGTAACAAAGGGTATGTTTGGAAAATATGTTTTCTCTTTCATGTAATTTTATTTTCTGATCTATTTATGTACACTATGTAGCTAATCTTAGCAGCCCATGTAAGCTTTATTAATTTATTATTTTGCACCTTCAAAATAACAAAAAGCTGTCAGCTGTGAAGACAAAGGTCAAATGTAAATATTTTAGCCCATAACAATTTCAGGGCATCCCATACCATGGGCTAAGAGCATTTAGAGTGAAGGTCAAATCCACTGGCAGCCACACTTCTTGCAAGATCTCTCCCTGCTTGCAGCTTTCAGTCTGGAATGGGACTGACCTTGTTCCTCCTTCTAAGAGCTCAAGCCTGCTGACTGCTGCTATGCAGATGATGGCTGAAGAAAGGAGAAGGAACAATTAGGGAAAAGAACAGAGGATGGAAAAATAGAAATGAGGACGAACAATTGGGGAAAAAAACAGAGAACAGAAAAATAGAAATATGCAGTTATTCTGTTCCTTGCTTTTCTCCTACATGCAAAGAGCAGCAGGAGAGCAGTAACAAAACAACTTTGCCTTCTGGAAGAAATAACACCAAAGCCTGCCCAGCTGTTCCCTAGCCAAGGAGTGGTCTGGTCTCTGAATAAATCTTAATAAATCAAGTAATTCTTTCTTCTGAGATACATGCAGTCTTTTTGCATTTCAGTTTGAATTTCTCCTCTGAAGCTCTGGAATCCTGACTTCTTTTGAGAGTGTTTTTCTTGGGGGTCCCTTTTATTCTTCCTGCCTACAAAGTGTGTGGGATCTTTGTGCATCCCTCCAGCTCCACAGAGCTGACCCAGAGGCCTCCTTGACATTGGTGAGCCCAGGAGCATGACAGCATTGGCGACTGAGGTGGTGTTTGGGCCTTGGCACTATTTAATTTATGAATGCAGATGTAGCTATAGCATCCGCTGCAGGCAGCAGCTCGCTGCGGCTGATGGTACCCATGACCTGTGTGCAAAGCTGATGCTGCCACGCTCAGTGATATTGTTCCCAGTGATCCCCGACGGCCCTCTGTGTACTCAGCCTTCAAAATGACTGGACTCCTGTGAGTTTGCCAATGAGCAGAAAGCTGTTTTATAAACTGCAAGTCTGCAGTGGGTGTTGCGGTCACGTTTTATCTGAGCTGCCTCAAACGTGTCACTTGCAGGGTCTAGCGAGTGAGCATCTCATGCAGCTTAGGGAAAGTCAGCCAAACTTTTCCTGGAAGTGCTCAAGGCCAGGTTGGATGGGGCTTTGAGCAACCTGGTCTCGTGGAAGATGTCCCTGCCCATGGCAAAGGAGGAGGAACTGGATAGTGTTTAAGATCCCTTCCAGCCCAAACCATTTTGTGATTCTATGAAACCTGCCTGTTTCATATCCATAAAGCAAGGACAAGGTGTTCTGTTTGTCTCTCCTGCTCCTGAGAACTCTTGAAGAATGCTCTAGACATCACTTAAGTATAGAATAACTCAGGTCCCTCAGAGCAGCAATTCCTTGCCTCTTGTGACATCTCAGAGCCACACTGAGACACCTTCTTCCCAGGTGGTGCTTCCACCACAGGCAGATGGTGGAAAGGTCTCCCCATGTGATGGGACATCTCTTCATGGCAACAGGCCATGGCTCTGGCCTCTCCTTCAAGAGCCCTCAGCACAGAAACTCAAACAAGCCAGAGACCCAGCTAGTTTTGGCAAGTTTGCTTTTCATTTTTCTTCTGTTAGGGTGACAGGAGCAAATGAACAATTACAGCATTTTCAGTCCAGCTGACAAATTATATGTTAGCTCAATTTAGCCTAAGCACAATTTCCCAATCAAAGTCAAACCAAAGCAACAAAACAGGCTTATATTTTCTAAAAATCATTAATTCTGGGGTTTTTTTCACCTCTCCAGATTATTATTATTATTCCATGTCCTCAACCAAAGAAGAGAGTAGGAGAGTTTTGGGTTTATTTGCTGGTTGGGTTTTTTTCCCCCTCTTCAAGGGAGTATATGCTAAAAGGGTTACAAATACTTAATTAGAGAGTGGAAATTCCACTGACTGACCAAATGCAATTAAGCTATGCAGCTCATTTCAAAGCAGAATGTGAATTTAAATAAGGCTCAGCTTTGTGGAAACTGCCTCCCTCTGATGGACATTTCTGTTTTGGATTTAAAAAAAAAAAAAAAAAAGACCCTAATTTCTTACTACTCACTCAGCTCCACTCTTAATACAGATATCCAGTCAGACTCATTGCCACACTGCAGGGAAGTTTGTTTTTTTTTTTTTTTTTTTTTCTTCTAAAGCTAAAGAACACCAAAAAATATCACAGAATGAAGGAAGAAGAGAGGTAGCAACTTAGAGGTGTTTTGCTCAAAATCTCATGTCGGTTCCCCAGGAAGCAGGATCCAGAATAACCATCTGTGTGAGTGGGAGATGCCTCGAGCTAATCATGACATGACACCATGCAGAGAAGTGTGTTTGAACTTCCAGATTGTTCCAGTTTTAAGAAGCTTGAGGCAGGAAAACAGGTCCATGAGATCCCACACCTGGAGCCGTGTGTTGGAGGTGAAAATTGTATCCATAATTTAAAAGAATGAATCTTAAGTTAAAGAAAAGTTTTCTCTACAAAGAAATATGCAGCAAAGCCTGTTTTAATTCTAATAATCATACATAGGTGATTAATAATATTCTAGTCATACAGATGGTGTGAAAAACTGCCCTAGATTTAGATGCTCAGAATTATTTCTGATTTTTGTTTCATTAATTTATTATTTGTATTTTTTTTAACGTAATTACTTTTCTTTTGTTTCCTGCGAAACACTTCAGAGATTTAGGACTCCCCTTTCCCACTCTGTTAGGAAATGCTATCTCATAGATTTTGAGTTCTTCTACCTGTTTTCTGATGTCATGGGCCTTCTGCAACATGTTTGATGGGAGAAATTAAGAAAGGGCTAACTTGAACCTGAGTTTTCTGCTTCTGAAGGAAGTCCTTTTTTAATTTTCACATAGAAGAAAAAGGAGGTGGAATTAAAATAATGCATAAAGAATCACCATCTGAGTTTTGTAAACAGCTTAACCACAGAGCTGTGAATACATTTGTTCATTTTGATGTTTTGTTGACCAGCAGATAGTAATGCCAAGTTCTTGATCATCACCTACCTTAACCAAACCAGATATCTAAAGGCAGAAATGGGAGACATTTTGCTCTTAGAAGCATAACTGTGTTTACCTAAAGATTCTGTATGGCAACAAGGGTGATTTATTCTACATTTAAGTGTCTTGGTGAGGAGAGGTTTTTTCAGACACCAATTTTCATAGAATCACAGAATTATTTGGTTTAGAAGGGACCTTAAAGTTCACCCAGTCCAACTTCTCTGGCATGGACAGGAACACCTTCCACTAGAGCAGGTTATTAAAAGAAAATTTCATCCAGACTGGCCTTGAACACTTCCAGGGATAGTGATGTGACTTCAGACTTAAGTACCTGCCTCCATCTAGATACTATTAAATTTTATCTGCATCTTCCTAAAGTCCTGGCTTGACTGCAAGTCTTATTTTTAAAAAAGCTAAGACACTGGGGATCTGGATATCTGTCTGTGCCTGAACCCTTACCTCTTGTCAGCCTAATTCCTCACAGATAACACTTGCAGGTAGTAGAAGCTCTAACTTAATCACTGGGACTGCCACTGTTTTCCTAGACTCAGAAATTCAGAGAAGATAAATGACACTGGGTAGCTTTTGCAGCACATAATGCTTTTCATCCCCAAAGCATGCAGCTAATATCCATTCAAAACCAAAGGGATTTATGCAATAAAATTCTGCTTATAGACACTTTCCAAATCACCATAGAAAAGACTGCTAGCCAAAAGCCAATGAGGCATTGGGTCTGTCATTAAACATCTTGTAGACATTTCCTAAATACATAACAGTTGGATTTTTGAGGAAATTAGAGTTCCAACAGTCAAGAGACCATAAATTTCAGGGCACAGTTAATTTTGCCCTTGCCCTTGGAGTTATTCATTTTAGACATGCAATAGTCTTTCAGTGTCTGTGCATTTAAAAGGAGACACTTTTAGTGTCTCTGCAATACCTCTGATATCCTTTAGACATCCATTTTAGGATAAAATGATCCCATCCAAAAAGGCTGCACTTCTCTTTGCTGAGAGACAGTGGTCTAGTAAAAGGTAGGCATTGGAGACAACTAGTTTTGGTCAGATGAATGCTCCTCAAAGTCAACACAACTGCTAGATCCTGGTGCCCGGGCTGTAACTAATTGTGGACAATTTGTCTACAATAAATGCATATTTTTCCTTTTTTATTTTTTAAATTTATTTTTTAGGCTATTTTTTATTTCTTTAAATATTTTGTTAGGTTTTGTTATGCTGTAACTAAGAGATTCAGAAGACTTTGCCTAAACTGGTAAATAAATTGGGACTGGGGCATGGGGTCAAGTACTGACTATGAGTGTCCATGTTGTTTGTGCAATCCCTGGGCCAAGACTGGTCCGTGTCAACAAAAACTCTCTTAGACATTGTACAGGCCTGGAGCAGGGAATTGCATTAGCCAGGGACTGTTCCCAGCAAGCAATCTGGACTGGGGGAGGTGGTTAGAGACATACAGAAACTGATGTGGAGGTAGGAGACGGTTTGCTCTCTTTGACCCTAGTGCTAGAAGAAGATCCTTGGCTGATTTTATTGGATAGTATAAACATGGGTATTTCACTGCAAAATGTTGGAAGGCATTGCTGAATACTTCAGTAGAAAAAAACCCAAATGGCTATGACATGACATGGAAACTTGGCATTTGATCAAAATAAGGTATGGGAGTAGTGATACATGATTATGATGCCTTACAAGGGTCTTTTTTCTCAATTGCATAAAGCTTTTTCTTTTCATCTTTCTTGCATAGTGCAGTGAAAGACATAGAACAGGCTTGTATTCTTCAGGGCAGAATCATCTGTCAGCTATTACTGAGATGGAGGTATTGATTTTACTTTTGAGGCATGATGAAATGAGAAGGTTGGAGGTGGACTGAATGGTTTGATGTAATGCCAGTCACAATTCCTTCACTTGACATCCACTGTCAGAGAAAGCAAAAAGATGCATATTTGCCTTTATTAGTAAATATAGATTGAAAAACCTGATAATATGAATTGCTGTGGACAATGGCTCTTCACTGATTTGTTATCTTCCATGTTTTTGGGTTCATTACTGCACAAATTTATGAGAAATAAGGAATCTGTAAGATTTAGATCTTAAATTTTCTCTTCACACATAGTTTTTGACAGCTCTGAGGAGCTGATTTCCTGCCCCCTCCCTGTGATTTCAATTCAAACCTGACTGAGCACTTAGGAAAAAAAAAAATTCACTTGAATGAGTCTGCAAATAACTTTGTGTACTTCTCTACCTTTGTCTGTATTTACATGATTCCACTCATTTCAGTGAGTGCTCACACAGCTTTGAAAACTCAGGCACAAATTAATTAGGACCAGAGCTTAGCTCATGAAGTGCTCCAAATCACTCATGAAAGTCAATGACTCTGTGATGAAGTTTCACAGAAGAAGATGAAAAACTCAAGAGGCTTGATGCATACCTAGAGCAGTAGAACACACTGCAGCTAGATTTAACACAGCACCCAAACTGGTCTGTTTAGAGACAGCTCAGTTAACAACAGCAGGACTGTGCTTGCTTTGTGTTGGTGGTGAAAGAAGAAGAGCAGTATCCTGTAGCATCAGCAAGATTCAAAGAGCATGAGAAACAAGCAAAGGGAGTTTGCTTGAATTGTTAATGAATTATGGAAATTATGATGTTACAGAAGGAACAGAGATAAAATGGATCATTCTCGCAACCAAAGAAAAGACAGAAAACTGAAGACTGTGCATTTATCAGAAGAGTCAATTCTGCTGCTGAGAACATTTTGGCAACGAAAATATTAAATACCATGAATTATGGAGATTATTTAATGTGTGTGACTGCTCTGAATAGAAGAAGGTATAAAGGCATGTCAAAAGAATGGGAAAATTAGCAGCTGAATTTGGCAGCTAACGAGGAAAGAAGGCCATGTGCAAGTCATCATGACAGCATAAACCAGTAAACAATTGGAGAGAGATGAGATGTGGAGGGTTTTAGAAATGATGACGTGCTTCCTCACAGGAGTAATAGTTTGAATGATTTCAATCCTTCTCTCCTTTGTAGGCAGAGCTTTTGGTCAGAATTTATCCCCATGAGGTTCCATCATGTTCCCACTTGCAGGGCCTATACTTCAAAGGAATATCAGCAATATAGTAGAGCCCCGGAAACAAGGACATGAAGCTACTGACCCATTATTCCCATGGGACACCCATAAGAGTAAAATCACTGAGTCTCAGGGCATTGGGTTTTTCAACTTTGAATTTGTCTTTAAAAGAAAGTTTTTATGGGAAAAAAAAGCTTTAATCAGCAATCCAGTCTTGTTTGGTGAAAAAAGTTCAGTGTAAATACCTCAGATATTACTGGGAAAGGTGGTCTGGTAGGGTAAGAAATGTCAAAACACAAGTGGCATGAAATAGAAGTGTGGTAGAGTCACTACTAGTGGCCAGGCTATATTCAGCAGAGGTGGAAGATGATGGAATTAGTGGCAGTGAGCACAGGGGAGGAGGAAGAGGAAGACAAGAAGGGAAAAACCCAGCATGACAGCATTTCATGTGGTGGAGCTGGGTCCAGAAGAGAGCATACAGGGCAAAAAGCTGTGAGCAAACCATTGTAACCTGAGCGCAGTGCAAAGCACAAAAGCTTTTTATTTCCTTCTCTTCACCTTCAGCAGCCAGATGACCCCATGCCTCCAAGGCATCTAATCAGAGTTAAAAGGAAAACAATGAAAAAAAGGGAACAAAAAGAAAAAAAAACCACAATAAATTCCATTCATGGATAAACATAACTAAAACCATCCTTCTGTATCCACAGATCTATTAGAGTAAGTATTTTAATTCAATGTATTGTTTTGGTCATAATTTCTCAGTGTGGCATGAAAGTAACTAAAATAAAGAGGAGTGTAGAGGCATCTAATTCCCTCCTCCCAGCTGTCTTATGAAGTTTAAGGCCGGTTACAGCCACAAACCAAGCAAAGAAGTTTGCTAAACATTTATTTCTTATCTGTATTAAAAAATGTGCCCTTTTTTCCCCCTTATAGAAAAGGGTCATTCTGTCTTAGTCTGTCAGTGGGATTCCTTTCAACCCTTATTTTATACAACCATTTTTATTCATAATTGTAGCTATGGGGCCTGATCCTATTTTCACAGTAGAAAAGGCAGTCGATTTCAATCCAGCCAGTCGTGGTCAGACTTCTGTAAATGAGATTAGAATTGAGCCTATGTCAAACACAGTAGAGCCAGAAAAAGATTTATTTCTATCATTGAACTCTTAGGGTGAGGATTTGTCCAATTAAAATGTATTATCTATTAGACTTTGGACAGCATGACCAAACCAAACTAACACTCCAAATTGGATGTTTGGAAGGAACAGGTTTCTGGTTTTCTCATTCAACAAAAAATCATCTGAGAGCTTTTATTGATCTGAGAACTTTTTTGCAGTTCTCAGAGATCATGAAGACTTGCACCAATGCCTTTGGCAAAAGGCCTGGGCTGTGTTCTGAAGAAAGGAGAGGGTGTTGTTCTTCAGGGTGTTCTGAGTTTGAAGCGTCACACTCTTTTATAGGCATTGATACATTATCTAGAAGATTTATTGCATGCCCATGCCTTAAGGAAATTTACATTTCTGGGGTGAGAAGGGGCTGGTGTTCACTTCAGGCTTGTGCAAGTGATGTGCTAAATCTTGGATTTCTCCTGATCCCCATTCAACAATAAGTAAAATAATCCCTTTTCTTTAGCTCTAATGAGCAAACAGATGCAATCAAAACAACCAGGCTCACCACAGCAGTGCATATCCCCATTTACCAAAATCCTAGAACTTACCAGAATGACTCTGCAAACTTCCAGAGTCGCCCCCAAAGTGTTCTTGGGTGAGACAACTTGAGACATGGTTTTCAATAACTGCTGCTGTGTCTGCAAGGTCTTTCTACATAGGATCCCCCCGAGCAGTGTTCCCATTGCCAGGCCTGTTTATGGATTTTCTTGTTTGACCTTGAAGATTTTCCCTGCGTCTCTGATGGAGGTGCCTGTTGTGCAGGCATGTTTCCCCTGGATAGTCATGCCTGGACATCCACAGTGAGTGTCTAAAGTATTTAGCATTGATAGATACCTAAATGCCCAGTGAAATCCCAGAGGCCTTATTAGTCTTGAGGGATTCTAGGCATCCACAAGTCTTTGAGAGTCTGAGACCATTTTCAATCTTCTTTCATTCTTCTTCAATACATTGACCTTTTTTGCTTTCCCTTGGCTTTCCCTCTGTTCCTTCCATTTCTCAAGCTCTCTGTGATGCTCTCATTATCTGATCCTGTCTCTCAAAAGACACAAAAATCCTGATCCTATGGTTCTCTCTGCATCTTTTCCAAATCGCTTCTGTTTCCACTGAAGTCTTAAAATAAAACTCCTTTTCAATATACTTTGGCATTAATTTTTGGATATGATACTAGGATAGTGTTTACCAAAACTATAAAAAGAACATGAAAAGCTGATGTGATGAAGGAGGAAAGTAAACAGGAACACAATACTCCTTAAACTAGACTCTTAAACTTAGATATTGCATTCCAAAGATGCCAGCAGGGCAGATAAAAGGGAATCACATCAAGAAATGTGAACCACAACCCCATTCAAAGGACTGCTCTGTAATTGGCTTTTTTTCCTCTTGGCAGGCTCACTGAATAACTGTTGAAAGAAGCACTGATGGCATTGGAAACAGGGGTTCAGACCTCATGCCACCAGAGCTCCATAGCCATCCTGCTGTCCTGCTGCAGGGTCCTGAGGTCACATCATTACACTGATACTGACTCTGAAAGGCAGATTTCAGTGTGAAATCAAGTAACTCTTTTGTGGATCCAGGAATGGTTAAAGAGGTCACTGGCCTTCAAGCTCTCTGCTACCTCTTCTAGCTGAGAAATAACAAGCGATCTCTAACGCAGTCCTAAATCCATGCCAGTGCAAAGTGAAACAGGTTTTACAAAGAAAACCTCTCAATCTTTTCAGTCCACATCTTGCTCAAGTCAATTAAGAACCATTTTTCAGCACAGAGTAAGAAACAGCTCCTGAGGCTGAAAGGATGAGTGATGCCAGTCATCTCCTTTACTGTTCATACCCACCCATCTGAGAGATGGACCTCAGGAATTGACAATTGCTGGTGTCAGTTGCCCTTTACAGGGTAGTTTTATGACAGTCAGCTTTTGCATAAACAAATATTAATTATTTGTATCTTCTGCAGCTTCAAGAAAATTAGTGAAGCTTTTTAGGCTGTGCATAATGACTTTCAGACATGAGCTAGAAATCAAGGAAGTCTAGAAATGTTGTTCTTTAGAAACATAAATGGGCATTACCTGTGTTTAAATAGGATATATTGCAGTATTAGTAGGTATTACTTATTAGTCATATGGCATTAATGAAATCAGTATTTAAAGGGATAATTAGTTGGTAGTTTACATTCCCAATTTCATGTTTATCCAACCAGATGGTCAATGCACTGGGAAGAAATCTTAACTGGTTTACCTGTGTTCAGAGACTACTTTGTGAAGCTTTCAGGATATCTGGAAGTAGAAGGCTCAGTCTGATCACAAATTCGGTGCCAGGGAATGGCAATTCAGCCCAGAAACCTTTTCTCTTTAGTGTATCACCCAGAATACAATAATCTGACTCTCTGTACAATTATCAGGCAAGTTTTGTATTAAATTATTTTAATCTGTATAAAGTAAGTAACTGCAGACATTGATATTCTAAAAATAGTAAACAAGTGTATCTCATGCAAGCTGGCATTCTGATCAACATGGGAAAAACCCCAACTCATTACTTACATTTTAACCCTCTTACGTCTCACATTCTCTTGTCCTCTTTATTTCCTATTAAGTAGCGGCTTTTCATTGACGTTTCATCAAGCAGTTTTCATATTGTTGTTTTTAATGCTACGCAGCTGAAATATTGAAATATATTGAAGTATATTGAATGTTAATTTTTAAATGATAGGCTTGATACATTGCAGATACATCAGAAAATTGACATGTAAGATATAGTTAAGACCACTTAAAAAACAGAGAGCTAAAGAAAAAAACTAGTCAACTCATCTCCATCAGTGAGAAATTTGGTTTCAAAAATACATTCCGTGGAAGCCTTCATAGAGGCTGGTTGATATGAAAGTGAGACCACGTGCTCCTCCCTGGGCTGAATAGGCATCCTGCTTTCATTGCCGAGGAGATGAACAATGTAGAGCTCTATTAATCACAATAAGGATTGCAATAAATCATACAAAGATTCTGTCCCAACCAAGGAACGAAGCAAAATCCGAATCTGGGCTGAATGCAGAGAGAAGTTAATTCATCAGGGAATTGTCAACAAAGAATGTGCCTTAATCTTAATTACTGGAGGACCACCATGTTAGAGCCCTGAAACATGTCTAACTGTTAATAGAAAATGCAAACAAAGTGTCAGCATGGAGTGATGTACTAATCTCACATCCTGAGGTGCTGCTGGATCCAAACAGCAATCCTGCTTAAATTCACAGGCTCCTCAAGCATCCTCTCCTTTATGCGCTGGGCTAGCCCAGATGTAACATATGAGCCAAAAGAAAAGCACTCCTCTGCCTTCCATAGTGGAAGCTTAGGGATCTCAGGATGCTATGGAAATGGTATGTTTTAATCTGCCTTTCAGCATGACACATGAGAACATGTGGTTTCTTGCACTCAGACAAGGTGATCTGTGCAATCTTGTGTTTGGTCCTCCTGCGGGGTATTAAGGCAAATGTAATTGACAGCTGATGATTTTTATATGTGACAGAGCTGTTCGGATTCCCTTTATAATAGCAGAGAAAGGATTAGATACTTGTAGGCTGAAATGTATTTTATACTAAGAGAGACATTAGATGATTAATTCCTTTAAAGTCCAGACAGGTGCACAAAGAGGATCAGGGGGCTGCACCATCTCCCATATGAAGACAGGCTGAGAAGAGAAGGCTCTGGGAGACCTCACTGCAGCCTTCCAGTTCTTAAACACCGCTTGTAAAAAAAGAGAGAGCAACTTTTTGCATAGGTAAATAGTGATAGGACAAGGGGGAATGACTTTAAACTGAAGCTGAGGTGTTTAGATTAGATATTAGAAAGAAATTATTTCCTCAGAGTGTGGTGAGGCCCTGGGACAGGTTACCCAGAGAAGCTGTGGCTGCTCCATCCCTGGAAGTGTTCAGGGCCAGATTGATGGGGCCCTGAGCAACCTGGGCTAGTGGAAGGTGTCCCTTATAGGAACACTAGATGATCTTTAAGGTCCCTTCCAACCCAAAGCCTCCTATGATTCTATGAGAGTTTTTCTTCAGTTGAGAGAGCCTCTTTGATCTGTGATGCTGAATAAATTTTTGCAACTTATATTTTTATCCTGAGTTTAAAAGTCCATGAATTTGAGAGTGTTAAGTACCTGAGCTGTCAGAGACACCAGCTAGCACTAGTTTCTGACCAGATTTAACAATGTTTATTTAAGAAAAAGAAAGAAGCAATCAGTCAAAACATTCTGTGCTTTCTTGCCAATCTCTTTGCCTCTAAGTGCAATCTTCAGCAGTGTATTGTCAATGTCATTTATCTCTTTGTCTAAATTCTATGACAGAAAGTTTTCTATCACTTCAGATTTTCATCTTCAAACATATTCAAACGATCTGTCTTCTCTTATTAATTTCTGCCATCATTACTCCCCTCTTTTGGATATTAAAGCCTGGAAGCTCATGCAAAGCAATTATTGCTCCTTTTCTAACTTGGCAGCTTTTATTTGTAGTTGATACCATTTTCCTTTCAAACTTTTTCCTCCCAAACTTTTATTCCTCCTCACTGCATTTTTTATTTTACTTGTGACTGTGAGCTTTTCCTTTCTGAGGTGACCTACAAAGGATACTTTTTTTAATTGGACTTATGCTTTGTCTCTTTCTGGAATACAAAGATATTCTTTCTTTTTGTTTGTTTATTCATAGCAATTATTTTTTCTTGGCTATTTCAGGAATGTCAGTGCTGGCCTTTTCTGATTTTTCTGGATGCTACTTTGAATCTTCCCAAGGACAGTTATTATTAGCTCTTACATTGCAGCTGACTGGATATGGGTGTTGAAAGTTTAATCTGTTATCTCCATAAAATATAATTACTTGTACCCACCAACCTTGAAACGAGCCCATATTTATATAAAACCCCTAACTATTCCTCTGTAAAAGTAAAATTTACTGGCTACCCCGTCTCCTCCAGAAATGTTCTCCAAAACTGCTTGCTTCATTAGATATATATCATCTTGTCTGAATCTCAGCTAAGGTTTCATATCTATATACATGTGCCTAATATTAATAAAGTAAAATCTTACAGCTTCCCACTCCCTATCCCATAAAGAAATACGTTGTATCTAATTTCCATCAAAACTTCCCAAGGAAGATTTCACTGACACTGTGTAGTTGTCTAGTTTTTAATTTCTTATCCTAATATTAGTGCTTGAAACTGGTCAGGTGTATCAAACATTAGATACCTATTTTTGTTCTCTAAGAACGACAAATAACTCTTACAGCAATACACCTTGGTAGGTGATAGGAGTTCCATGTCTTGTCTCCATCCCCTATTTTCCCTTCCTCAATACGTTCCTCTCATTCTTCCCAAGCAAGGCTATATGGTTTGCATCAGAACACACAACATGCAAAGGACACCATCAATATTGGCCTCTATGCTGCTAGAAGGAGGCAGTCAACCTTGAGAACTTTATACACAGTTTATGCCTTGGCCTACAGGAACCACATGCAGTCTGTGACACTGGAAACCTATAAAACATGTGGCCAAGAGGGGAATTCTGCCAGCCCTACGGCAGCGCAGCCTGAGCTGGAAGGCACCCATGCCACCACAACAAAGCACTGCCTAAAGGAAAAGCTCCTCATGTCTCTGTTGCCTACATTTTCCTCAGATGATTTTAAAACCATTTTTTGCTGATTATCAGGGCCCTTATGTTAATTAGTTCTTCTCACCCCCCCAGGTTTATTTTTTGCCTCAATGGATTATCATCTCTCTCTTTCTGCAGTTTGTTTTGTTACACTGCATAGACCAGTTCTCTCTTAAAAGCAAGACCTTCTTCCTCTGATCTTCTTTGTAGACCTTAGTAATTTCTCTTCCCTGGTGATGCACAGCCAGGAGGGTAGTTAAGATAAGTCCTTTACAGGGACTTTCTGCAGGGCATTAATGATCCCACTCAATGGATGCTAATACTTAATAGTTAGGGAGGAAACTGCATATCTCTGAGAAGGAAATTCTTTGGACTGCTCCACTCTGTGAAATGTCTCTCCTCAAATTTTGCTACCATGGCTTTCATCATAGAATAATTTGGGTTGGAAAAGACCTGTAAGGTCATTGAGTCCAACCATTGTGTCTGACTGTGTTGCCATTTGCTGGAATAAACAACTATCCTGTGTTGAAATAAAGGGATCTGTGGTTTGAACATCAGTGAAGTAGCTGTTGAATTGTGTCCTTGCCTGTTGTGGCCAACAAGCTTATTGACAGAGATAAATGCAAGTTGGCAGCATTATTGGATCCATATTTTAAGCAAAAATTGAAACCTCACTTCTATAAAATGCTGGCATGACTATGTAGGAAGATGAACCATTAAGTGTAGGATCTATCTCCCTCCTTTACCTGGTGTATTGAGTGTTCTGCAAGTTGGTATCTCACACACCAGTGGAAAGAGCCATCTGAAGAAGCTAAGAGAATATTCTGAGTGGAAAAAAATACCCCACAATGAATCAAGCTCAAAAGCTCTCTAATGGACAGTGAGCCTAGGGCAAAGGTGTTTTGGGCTACAGTCTGACATGAGACATTGGCTGGGCCATGCAAAGCATTAGTGAAGAACAAATCTAATTCAGTTGTCTAAAAATAAGTGTCCAGTGCTATCTGAGATGCCTTAGGATACTGTGTCTGGACTGTAGCTGCTGACCAAAATGGTCACAGGTTTCCTATACATCCAACGTGGTTTGTCTTAGCTCTGTGCTAATGTCTTAGATGTTCTATTGCATCTCATATGCCACCAAACCTTTATCTGTAAACCGTTAGATGTGTCTGTCTTCAGCTTAACTTGAATCCCACCTTTGTGATGATTAACTGAAATAACTGAAACACTTTGTGTCTTGCTGTACATTCTTGCAAGGAGAGGCTGTAGGCTGACCTGAAGGTGTGGAAACAGGACAAGAGATGAAAAGTCCTGTGTTGGTCTGTTGGAGGAGATAGGCACACTCTTTGAGACCAAAACACTGTCATTTTTAACTTATTGATTACTTGGTCTTAACTGGAAGAAACACACCATTTGTTTCTATATAGTTCAGTAAACTAGATATGTGAACAAGACTCTGGTTACTTTAACCTTGTCTATTTCAGGAGCAGGTTGATTAGAATATAATGAATTTTGTATAACAATTTGTTTCTGTTTTTGTCTTAGAAAGAGATTCATTCATCCATCAGGAGCAATTTCCACATTTGTCCTACATTTCCAGATAATCCTTCTGATTTCAAGTAAGTGGCTGACTGCTGAATAACGACCATCTGCAGATGTCAGCACCTTCAGTGAAGTTTCTGAATGATCAGCTATTCTGCAAATTAGGCACATGTTGTCCAATGGAGAAATTCCTACTTCCTGTCCATGAAATGAAATATCAGGATAGTCCATGTAGGCAATGTTTCCTATGTTTTTATCCCTATATCTATCATTTTCATGGAGGAGTTGGCCAAATTTTATATATGCAGGCTGTTCAATTGCTTACACAAACAGTAACGCTGATGTCAAATTATTTGGAAATGACAAACATATTGCACTATTTAATGCCACATTTAGGAAAACCCCAAAGAAAAGGTATAGGGATTAATCTAAAGAAATATATTGATTAAAACTTTATGTCTAATTAGAGGGGGTTAAAGCTATAGGGCTAACGCAGCCATGATTTTTCAGTATTTCCCAAAGCCAGTGTCCCTTTGTGCTGCCTGCTAGATGATTCTTCAGAATTATGTATTACCTTCAGCTCTATTCAATTTGCTCCCATACGACCAGTGTCTGACAACAACAAAAATGTGTGCTCTTAAAAGCGTAGCCATTATAGTATCTTCTTTTATTGTCTGGCAGTTACAGTGTGTTCTATTACATTACATGAAAAATAGAGTCTGTCTCCTCTCTGATTAGATATAGAGGAAAGATGGGCGCTGTATTTTGTCAGAATTTACAGCAGGTGATAGGGGTAAGTGAATAAAATATTCCAAGTTAGTCTTTACCTCGTTTCTTCCTTTGCTGACTATAGAGATCGCTTCATATTCTTTCCTTTTATATAACAATCTTAGCCAGAAGCACATTTTTCTTTTTTTCTGATCTTCATCATTTTTAGTGGATGCTGGAACTTAGGACAGTGATTCCAGGTCTTGCAGCAGATGGCAGCTTTCTGAGCAGGCTGGAGAGACGATTTTTCTTGCTCTCCCTGAAACAGGATATTTAAATAAAAGGTTTACAACTGAAGGCTAATGTTGACCCCTAAAATCCTATAAAATCATGACTGGCTGAAAACTGTTTCTTCTTCTGCTCTGTTCATGTATGTGGAAGTGTGGAAGTTCTGTGGTGGATAAATCTAAATCCAAAGGCTAGAAATGCAGATTTTTCTCCATGGTCTAGCCTTTAGTGCGTACATTTGTCTCCTATCTCCCAGAAGGGTATGGAGTTGTTTCACATGAAAGCTGGCATAGGAGAACTAACACAGGGAAAACATATGAGTGAAGAATTCCTATTATCTTTTACTAGCTCTACAAAAAAGTAGCCCAGTGGAAGAACATCATGGTCTACATTTCTAAAGGAGGCTGATAGTTTTGTGGGACCTAATTTTCAAAGTAACTCAGTGTCCAAAATTGCAAGTAAATCCCCTAGAAACACTGTTGATGCTTCAAAGTCAAGTCCTGTGTCTTCCTTCAGTCACAATAGATTTTTTTTGTCAAGCCTGAAAACCAGAAACAACTTTGGAATTGTAGGAAGTTTGTGACATTTGGGGGGCAAAGAGATTCCATTCATGAAAAGCAAAGAAAAATGAAACACTGCTTTACAAATAAGCCATAATCCATCTCCCACGCCCACTTAAGATGTCAGTGTATCTACAGCCTGACTTATGTCTCAGTTCAAACTTAGCACTGCTAAAACAACATTCCTAATCTTTACCCCTACCCTGAACTTGCATTCTTCTATCTCTTTCAGTCATTCTAAAAAATAACAATATCATACTCGTCAATCAAGCTTATCAGTTAGGCATGATATTCACCCAGATGGATTTCTCTCCATCACATCAAACTGTTTCTAAGTCTCACAGACATTTCCTAAAAAAAAGCTGCAAATATTTTAATTCATCTGTGAAGTTAAATTGTGCCCAGGCTCTGAGCACCTGATGTCTGAAGCCTCAATAAATGTAGTTTTGTCCTATCTTCTTTCTTCACATTCTCTCTTGACTCTCTTCTCTTTTGTAATGTCTATAAAAACTTAATAAGATTCAGATTAGGTGGGTGCTGCAAACTACTGCCTTTAACAACATCAGTTTCTTTACAATTGCCTTTTTTGCTTATCTATTAGAAATTACTTGCTTAAAGAGTTTAAAGGAGTCGCTTTTTCTTTTATATATGTACAGTAGCTGTACGGACTACAGTAAGATTTAAAAAAAAGAGATAGATACTATATTTAAACTCAATTACTGAAATCCTTTCTAAGAGTGAACAGCTTTTAAAAAATACTTTGAAAGAGCTATCTCACTTCTAGCCAAATATCAGAGTAATCTTGTGAGAGTCATCCCCATTTTATTGAAGATAATGACCTGAAATAAAGGTAAATCTGAAAATATTTGGAACCATCCTTCTTTATAAGACTGCAAGGCACACATTTTAAATGGGATCAGTGTTTACCTCTCATCTTTACTGAATTGATAATTTACTTTATTCCAGCTTGGTTACTCTAAAAAATGAAGCTAATGCCTTCTAATAGTGGTTGGCACAGAATATTGTGCTACTTGGACATGTTTACATGAATTTTACATAAATGAATAAGTAAAGTAATGCTGCCTGTCAGCACAATATTTATCATTACTTACTGAATTGCAAGTGCACAGTTTAAATGCCATAGCTTGCTAGCAATGAGAATCTGCACAGGTTGCTCTAGAAAATGGAATTTTTTCCTGTGGTTTTAGCTTCAGCTGCAACCTAGTGGCCAGCTGTATGAGCTGTGATTCAGCTGTCAGCAAAACAGAGCTGTGTTGGTACAAAACACCATCAGACTCCCTGCCCTTCAGGGTTGTGTTATTGTGATTCTGTATCAGACCATTCAGGCAGATACAGCTGAGTGGAGACTTTTGGAGACCTCCTGTAGGGAGGTGCAGGAAGGCCCAGGTATCCCATAGAACCCCTATCATATCTATCAGAGCCAGGTGGGTGTTTCAGATGTTCTGTTGCATCTGTAAAGGTAATAAAGTGATATGTGAGCAGTTGTGTTGAGTGCCTGGGTCGCAGGTAAACTTCCCTGTAGACACCTATAATAGATGTGAATCTAGACAGAGATATTATTCAAGATGTCTGGGCTGTGTTAGCATGCACTGACGGACAGACAGTGGAGAGAGGGATATTCCTTGAAAGTCGATCTGTTAATCTTAAGATACAGGGAATTAAATGGTCCCTGAATATACCTTGAAGATATTGTCATCTAGTTGACTAGGCTAAAGTAATGCCATAATAGATACGTAAAGCTTGTGGAAATTATTCCTGTCCCAAAACCAAAAAAAAGGAAATAACAAGGAAATGGAGCTCATGATTTTTTCTTAAGAAAGTCTGTCTGCTGATACAGAAAATGAATTGAAGGGGATGGTTCATCAGCACTGAAAGCACATGACCCTGTCAGACGAGCTGCAGAAATAGCTCCTAAGGGTTGGTACAGATCAATCTGAATAGCCTGGAGCCTGAGGTTTAGAAACGTGCCTGCGTGTGCTAAACCCCAACATAATAAGCCTGCAGTCCCTTCTTGTTGTTTGAATTTCCCATGGACTTGCAGATAGTCATGAACTGGGACTGAGCTTGAAAAGAAATCAGAATCTCTTCACAGCTCACTCCTGAAAGACTGAAAAGGTGAAGAATCAACCTTAAGGAGCTTGTTTCTGAATCTATATGTGCAGAATTTGAGAATGAGAAAGATACCAGGATGAACCCAGCAAGAGGTGAGAGGAATTGGCAGCTGAACCAAACCCAATCTCCAGGAAGACAGTAAAATTCACTCCAGAGGAAAAAATTCTTACTAAGTATAGCTGACTAGCTTTTGGGTTGTTCATTTTCAGTTTCCCTGTTTGCTGCTTTGTGACAGGTGGCACATCACCCAGATCCCAGAGTAGAAGGTTTCAGCACATGGGTCATTTTACTAAACTGCTGTCCAGCAGTCAGACAGACAGTCTAAGGTGGTTCTCTCCATTTCTACTGCATTAGTTACATCCAGGCATGGATTTATTGAGCTTGCTTAGGGATCTGCCTTTGGGTGGGATGAACTCATTTCAAGACATGCCCATTTGTCCCTGCTAACCACAAATATTTCAGACCAGACAACCATCACGTGATTCCAAAGGAAGACTGGATGACCCATTCCCTCCACACATAAAATCTTAGCAGCAACTGAAGTAGAGCTAAACAACAGCCTGCAGCTCCATGGTAAAGTATACAGCTTCAGTTAGGAAGTGATAGATAAATACAGATTTATAGGAATAAGATATCCTTTGGCATATTCCTGAACTGCACAGATTGGTGTGGTGAGGATCCGAGCCTTATCATGGGAAGAAGCTCCTTTTTTGAGTTACCTTTCACATTCCCAACATCCTGTGCAACACCACTATATCTGCATTCAGCCTTATTGCTCAGGTGTAAATTGGCTTAATTAGTAACATTGATTGAAGTGAGAATCATGGCAGTGGGGGGAACTTACATAATAAATTTTCAATACTTTTTGCTAATTTAATTCTGAGTTGCCAAACACTGGAATGATAGTCATGGATTCTTAAGTAAAGTGGAGTAGATATTTCATTTGACCTTGGCCCAATTTCTATCCTACCCCAAGCTACTTCTAATATTAGCTCAGGTAGTCAGTCAAAGAGAAGTGTTTTTTTTAAAACAGTCCTATCTGAGCAGCTTGTTGAGATGCACAAGAGTGATTTCTTATGCCTGCTTAAGCTGGAGCCACCCTGGATATTAGTCAATGACACATGGGATGATGGGCTGTTCTCAGCTGGCCTCTGGGAGAATGTTTGCATCCATTCAGAGCTTGTCCCATCAAACACAACCACAGTCTCCTTTCCCTAGAAGAACTGCTATGCCTTGGGCTTGGTAAGGTTTTAGCAGATGATTCCCTTATATCAATAGATTTCACAGTGTCAATTCTTATCTAGGAACAAAATCATCGTGACTGTAAGTTTTCTGAGCTTTGGGTTTCAAACTCCAGTTCACAGAAGGAGTGTGCCTGGGGCAGAATCTAGGCTTGTCACAATTCTCAGTGATGCTAAAAAAGACTGACCCATCAAGAGGCCCTCTGTAATTTTCCTTTGCATGCAAAGTGATCTGTTCTGAGGTGCGTTAGCTGAGAACACATTCAACATGCAGAGTTGAGATTTGATTGCAGTTTATCACACCTCTGAGTTTAAATCAGGAGTAGCACTCCCCGGTGTTTAACATGGCCACTGTGCTGCATTTAAACCTACCAAAGCTCCTCCTCCATCAAGTGAAGGAAATCCATATAAACATCAGCAATCAAGGTGGCAGGCCCTGCTGTGCCTCCACACCCAGTTTATATATCTAATTATAGCTATAATATAGTTGTATAATATATATGATCTTATCTATGCAAGAAAGAGAATAAGCTATGAGCATATATATAAAAATCATACCTTATTCTCTTTCGTGCATAGCTAACTACTAAATCAGGCCTTGCTGTGTATCTAGTTTAATGCAAATAATGTGTTCACCAGCTTTTCTATCAACTTTTCTATCACCCTTCCCATGTGCTTTGTTCCTGGAGGGGCAGACATTTGTCTTGGGGTGTAATCTTCACAGGGCTTGCACTGCTGTGTGCAGCAGTCTCTTTCACAGGGATTGCATTTTGGTTATGATTTTCCAGATAACACAGAAAATATCCTATTTGAGATTCTCTGACTACTGGTTCTACATGGAGCACGATTGCAATGTCTCTATTTTTCCCAGTGATCCCTCAGGCAGCTGCATTCCCTTAAACACCTGGATGTTCCACATTATGCAGAGTGTTCTCTGTAAAGGGCTGGGATAAATGATGAGATTCAACTGCTGGGGGAGTAACCTAATCAACATACAAGGTCACATTCAAAAGCCTGAATGTTACTTCTCAATTAGAGCTATGTATCAGGTGGAAAGCAAGGGATTAAATATTGATGATTTCCTTCATTGGGCTAGTGGTCTTTTTCAGGGAAGTAGTTATAGTTTCTCAGCCTGTGTCCATGTACCAGATGCATACTTCCACTAGATATTTTTTCCTTCCCTTAAGTCAGTAAAATAAATCTCAAATAAAATTGGAAAAAGTACCCTGCCGTGAAGACAACTCAGAGGTGGGTTTTTTCCATTATTCTATTACACTGTGGATGGAAATCAGAAAGATAATTGGCCACATTCCATTTCCAATTACCCCAATTTCCAATTCCAATTTCTACTATACTGATATCATTAGGAATTGCCTAGATACTGCAGAACAGAATTAAGTTCATATATCTTCAAAGCAGCAGGTACTTCCATGTGATGTGTAGGTTGTTTGACAGGAGAGGTTTCTGGATGAGATCTAGAGGCAGCCTTGTTGCACTGAAACAGCTGAATCTGAGCACTGCGAGAGGTGTTGAGGGCAAGGGTGCTGGATCACACTAGCAGTGAATGGGGCTTCCTCTCCCTCTCCTACTTATAAAGAGCAACATGACAAAATATTTCAGTGACCAGAAGAGATTTTCAGGCTGTGTCTTTCACAGCACCTGTTTTTGGGCTGTAGCTGCTACCAATACTGAGCAGTCACAGGCTTTCTGTGCATCGTTTTCCTATTCAAAGAATCACACAATGGTTTGGGTTGGAAGGGACCTTTAAAGATCATCTAGTCCAAACCCCCTGCAGATAGCAGGGACATCTTCAGCTAGATCAGGTTGCTCAGTGCCCCATCCAACCCGACCTTAACTGCCTCCTATCCCTTTTACCAATGATTCATTGCCTTCTCAGCATTTGTATAGTGGAAGAACTGGGGGTTATTTTTCAGTGATTCGTGGACTCCTTGAACAAAGGGCCCAGAACCCTTTGAAGGTTTGCATACTAGTTGGAGAACAGTTTTTGACTACAAATACTGGCATTTATTTGAAGCTGTTTGTTTTCAAACTGAAATATTCACACCCCCCCAATCCTATTGTAGAATCACAGAATAATTTGGGTGGAAGGGACCCTTAAAGGTCATCTGTTCCAACCCCCTTGAAATGAGCAGGGTCATCTTGAACTAGATGAGTTTGGATGGGGCTCAGAGTCCCTTCCAACATGGCCTTGAGTGTTTCCAGGGATGGGACATCCACCACTTCTCTGGGCACATGTTCCAATGTTTAACCACCCTCATTCTGCAAAAGTTCTTCTTTATGTTTAATCTAAATCAAATATCATTTAGTTTAAAACCATTAGCCCTCATCCTACTGCAAGAGGCCCTACTAAAATGTCTGTTGCCCTCTTCTATAGGACTCCTGTAAGTCAAAAAGGCCTTGAAAAGATATCCCTGGAGCCTTCTCCTCTTCAGGCTGCACAACCCCTTATGACATGATCTGAAGAAAATGAAAAGGGAAAAAAAAAACAACAAACTAAAGGTTTCACACCCAGTCCATCAGGTCCTGAAAATACCTTTTTTTGCAGGCTCCCATTTTTTGCTTAGACCCTTCACTTTTCTTGATGACTGGATTTTCTTGCTGTAATAACTGCCTCATTGTTTAATTAATTTTACTGGAGAATTGATTCATACAGTTATTGTTTTGCATTTTTCAATAATTAATTCCCTGTAAGTAGGTTCATATTTTTTGTATATTCCCCATATTATTCCTGATTTGTCTTCAATTTGTTAAGGTTAGTGAAACAATCTTCTTCCCATATCGCCTCTCTGTCCTTCCCTTGTCTTTCTTACTCTGTCCTTCAGTCCTCAGCTCTGCAGCACCCTCCAGTCCTCACTCTTGACACAGCAAAGACAATGTCCATTCCTTGTGTTCCGGCCAAATTTCAGGATACAAAGAAACCTCCAAAACCAAAACCAAACCTGTGGATTAATTAGGCAGTTACAAGACTTTTTGGAGAACAATTCAAGCTAATGCCTGGCTAACCCTGATCATCTTGAAAGTGGTGGGGTGGTCCCAGGAACAGCAGGGTGGGATACAAGTGGCCACTAAGGGTTTGTGAGGTCTGAGGTTAAGGATTTAGAGGATTGTAGGTGTTTTTATGAGGTTCCACAGACCTGGAGTGAGTGAAGGGACCTGGGAGGAGACTGCAGGGTGCCTAGTGGGTTGAAACATGGGATGAGACCATTTAATGGTATTTCAGAGGGCCTTTGGTAAAAGGAGGTAATTTCTGTCTTCCCATTGTGAACAATAAATAGGGCAAGTTTGGTGAGATCACATTTCTTGGGACTTTCAGGAAATATTCTGTGTTTTTCCAGATCGCAGCCCTCAAGTCTTACTTCTCATTGTGGCTTTGCTTCAAATGTTGACATTCACAAAGTTCATGTTTTCTTCCCAGGACGGTTATTTCTCAAACAGTCTTCATCTCAGTACCAGCTTCTTGATTTCACAGAAAGTGATTAACTGCACTGTCACATTGTTTGCTATTTGGTTTCTCCTCCATTTTAAATGCTTGTCAAACAAATCATTGTTAAGGCAGCAGTGGTTTGGGGTTTTTTATTGGTATGATACATGATACTAAGCACTGTTAATAAGTAAATGCTTTTTGGTACAACTTTGGCTTTGCAAAATTGAACCTGACCCTAGACTTTTTTGTCTTGGACTGGAGTTACACACTTTTATACAGAATGGACTTGTGTATATAAATCACTCCTTAGGTGATAAAGTAAGGTGAGATGGATCCTCCACACACTCTCTTGGAAGAATTTCTTAAGTGAATTTGCATGTTGACAGGTTTGTGACTTTGCTATTGAAAATACTTTCTATTTCCTTTGGGGTTTTTTCCAAGTAAAATTTCTGCTGCAAAGCCTGATGACTCCAACATTTGTCTAAAGGAGATGGAAAAAAGAAAACTCAAAAACATTAAAGTAATATTATTAGCTGGCTCCTTTACTCAGTCCAAAGGGCACAGTCCAAACTTTCCTGATGACTTTGTTTGCCTTTGGATTAAGTTTTGACTGCAAAGTTTGGTTTTCAGGCACGTTTCTGAAGCACAAGACACTGATCAAATCACCAGCCCTGAAGATCTGTGCTTCAGGGGAAAGCAGTCAGAGGACAATTAAAAGATGATGTCTGGATTTGTCAAGCTTAAGGAGACTTTTTGTATTATCAGAACAGAGCTCACATCTTAATATGTCAGGGCTCATCTACCTTAAATAGTCCATGATATTCCAAATATTAGGTCCTAAGTTGCTCACCTGAAATATTCTCAGTAACCATCATATTAAAAGTGATACACTCTTTAGGGATTAATCCAAATATCACTGGAGTTGTTAGGAGCTTTACTTTAAATATATTGGATTGGAGATACAGCCGATTAATCTGCTTCTCATCTGCTGATTTCATGGCCTTTTGCAATCTGGTATGAGTTCATTCAACCCACAACCTGCAATGGCTAGAAGCTATTAATAATGGCAGCATGACACTGACTTTGAAACGTGATATCCTTTTTTTCCCTGTGTAGCACCAGAGCTTGTTCTTACTGATCATAACTCTGCAACTTCTTGTCGCTGGAGGAGCTCAGGTGTGCACACAGAAGGTGCTGCAGCACGTTGTCCTTCACTGACATCCCAATAAGAGGTGGAGAGCAAGTATTTCAAACTCAATCATTCAGGCCTCAGCCACTGAAAGGCTCTGGAGGGACAATGGCTTTAAACTGAAAGAGACAAGGTTTCGATTGGATTTTAGGAAGAGATTCTTCAGTGTGAGGACAGTGAGACACTGGAACAGCATGTCCAGAGGTGATGTTGATGCTCCATCTCTGGAAGTGTTCAAGGCCAGCTTGGATGGGACTTTGATCAACCTGGTCTAGTGGAAGGGTCCCTGCCCGTGGCAGGGATGTTGGAACAAGATAGCCTTTAAGGTTCCGTCCAACTCACACCATTCTGCAATTCCATGACAACCTCATGACATTTGCAGAGTGCAACAACACACTGGATACTTGGACCTATTAAAAGCACAAAACCTTTGCTTTTGAAGCTCTTTATGAAGGCACAGCACACCAGGATTAGCGCATTAGATGAACTCAAGATGCTTGGAAAGTCTGCCCTTGCTTATCCCTCATTAAAACGAGATTTAATATGAACTTTATTTGAATGCATTAGCATACATATATTACCATTATTCCTTAATATTTCATTGTGAGAACACATTAAAATGGCTATATATGAGGACTGAGTCTCTGTTGGAGGAAATTTGCCTGCATAATAAACTCACACAGGATTCAGGCTTTCCCTTATGCCTGCTAACATAAGGTATTGTTAATAATGTTAAAATAAAATTTAAAAAAAAACGGAGTGGAGACAGAAATATAATGATACTTAGTTCCTTGCTAGGCAAAAAGAGACATGAAATATACAGTTCAGGAAAATTGAATTAAAAAAAAAAAAAAGCCAAAACCAAACAAAAAAAACCCAACAAAACAAACAAACAAACAAAAACAAACCAACCGACCAAACAAGAAAAAAAAACCAAAAAAAACCCAACAAAACAAAGAGAAAGAAATTTAGGTTTAATGTGAAGTAATACAATGAAGCAACAATTCCAATTTGAAAAAGTTATGAGTTACATGATAAATTGTTTAAAAATTTCATCCTGGTTTAGGACAAAAACGTTATGGAAAATAATTTCCAATTGTGTAAATCTCAGTGTTTCCCTCTGAATGGAGCCTCACGTTTGCTATTGGGTTGCAGACTCCACAAATGCTGTGTACAAATTATGGCAAAGTCCATATTCTCCATCAGAGAAAAGTGAAAATGCTCTCACTTGACTGAAGGCTCAGTGAACGCCTGGAACAGATCTCTACATTCCCAGCATTTCTTGCTCCTCATTCCTGCAACAACCTGTGTCCATGATCTGTGGACCCAGCCTGTCTCCCTGGTGGTCTCCCATGAGCCTACTTTGTGAACCAGTAATGGTATTAAATCTGATCATTAAACCCAAACCTTGGGATGCAGTTTTCTGGTAGCATCCTGATCATGAAGATTAAATATGCATACCTATGCTTTCCCTGGTGTTTCAGAGAGGCCTTTCAATGAGACTGAAACTATAAACTAGAGCAATTCAGAAACTCCTATCAGCTTTAATCTGAGAGGTGTGCAGAGGTTTTAAGCTCAGCCATCTCTGTGATCAGAGATATTAACCTCTGCAGTTGTTGCTGCAGAGTTTATAGGCTCTGTACATTCCTTCCTTCTTATGTAAAGGTGACTACAGACTCTGTAGAAATTATGAACTTTGGCTAAAGTTGCCTCCTGTAGAGGAAACTCATAGTTTACTCAGCAATTTTGAAGCTGTGTGATTTTCAGTAAAGACTTAGTTTCTTCACAGAAATGGATTCCTGGGACAGTCTGCACTAAGAGTAATTCCATTTGTTTATGTTATTTTCAACAAAGCCACATATTCCAAGGGAAATCTATCTTTTTTTAACTTCTGAATGGCTTTCAGGTTAAATTCTTCCTACCACTCAAACATACTTAATGGAGGACATCCTGTGTCCTCCAAGAATATCAAGAATAACAAAATATATAGCTGCTATGTTATGAAAAAAAATAAACCAACCCAAAAAATCATACCTATTTACCTCTTGCTGTCATTCCCTTTCATTTTAATGGTAACTTATTAAGCTAATTTTTTAGAAGATGTAAAGAAAAAATACATTTCACACTCTATGAGCCTTTCCCCAACACTTATTTCAAGCAGTGATATTTTCTTTCCTCAGTTTTCTCTTACCTCTTTTTGCTCTTCACTTGCCATCACAAGACAAACTCATGTGATTTGTTACAGTTATGCTCACCACCACCTTATGAAAATGTATCATGTTTACATTTTTGGCTAAAATATCCACATAATTTTCCAACAGATGTTTTTTTCACATGTATTGATCTGTGAAACTTGGTGTCAATGTGACTCATGCCAAAAAATTCAAAAGAAAGCAGAGATTAGTGACCCAAAGCTAAATTGCTTTCTTCCACACCCTTCTCCACCAGGTGTGTTTTGCATAATGTATTAGGCTTTTTTTTTTTCTTTTTAATGCACATAATCTTTAATGTCACTGGAAAGTTAAAGAGGAAGAAAAGGGACTGTGTTTCAGCACTGGATTCCAGCCAAGCTTTCTTTGGCAGGTCTGAGTGAAGAAAGAAAACACTGAAGTTTTCAGAAACCTCTTTTGAAAGAGAGATCTTTACCAAGAAAAAAAATAAATTAGATTGCCTCAGCATATTAAAAAAAAAGACAACAAACCACTAAAAATTTTAGAAGTGAAATCCTGACTTCATTGAAATTCCTGGCAAAACTCTAACTTCTTTCAATGAGACAAAGGTATTTGTTGTAAACTGTCTGATCTTGTAAGCTTTTGACTGACAGAATTAATTGCAGATGATATGATAAATTGTACAAAGAACAATCAATGAATTGATGAGGGATTTCACAATGTTCAGCAGCCCATTGAAGAAAAAGGTCTAAAGTTGGAAAGATACCAAATATCAAGTCAGGCAGGGTTTACTGTAAAAAGCAGAATTAGCCTCACCCAACCTTTGCTCTTCAAGAATCAGACCTCTTCTCTGAGTTTGTCAAGGGTGAGAGTCAGCTCCAGCTTCAGACATCTCCATGTTGGCACCCAAATCCAGGTGGATTCCTGAAAGTGTTTAAATCACCATTAGGATCAGAGAGAACCTGATCAATACTGTCAAACAATCTGCAAAGCCATTTGACTCTTGTACACTCAATGTCATCGTGCTGTTCCCAGTCACACAGGGAGCAAACTGTACCTCAGGAGGGTGATTTATGCCACTGATTTCAAGACAAGAGGGACCATCCTCGCCCCATGGGCCCCCTCACTGACCACAGAGGTAGCCCAGAAAAAGAAAAAAAAAAAGAGGTTAGACCTCTGAATTGTCTTTCAAATAAAAGAATCTTGTAACAGGAGGGCTTTTGAAAATGTTTGTGGCAGGTTGATGTGTCAGTCAAATTGATTCCTAATCATTACAGACATCTACTTGACTCCAGTAGTTTCTTGGCAGACAGAGGGTGGTGATGGGATAATTGCCCAGGGGAAAATTTCTGCCTGGAAAAAAAAAAAGACAGAAAACCACTGGCAATGAAAGTTTGAGATCAGTAAGATGCTTGAGATTTCTGTGGAGGAAATACACGTGAGTGGGAACACAGCCTTGAGCACCATCATCATGTAATGTTATGCCCTCTGCATTAAAAATACATTTTGGAGCATTTTCCTCTCTTGACATGAGGCTTTTTTATTTTGATATGTGACTCCTACCTATTAAAGAGTCCTTGGCGAGGTTCAGAAGGGAAGATGGTTGAAAATAGAATCAATTCTGTTTTAAAAATAGGAAAGGTGTTAAAAATAGGACACTACATCTTGAAAAATAAATGTTTTTATACGTAATGGCTATTGTGAAAAAGGCAATTCCATGAGTCTCACAGCCACAAACTTAGACAGGGATGCAATGCAGGAAGGTTAGGCATTTAGACCACAAGATAAGGAAAAAATGTAAACAGGATTATTCTTACCTTGCACTGAAAAACAGGACAGATTTTTATGTTTCTTATGGTGGGTCTACATAAGTGTTGTCCAATATACATCAAAAACTGTGCATACTTGTCAGAGTCAGGCAGGACTCTGTGCCAAACAAAGCCCTCAGTGCCAAACTTTGGCCTTCTGGAGCTGCAGATAAGAAATTTGGAAGTGGTCAAACAAAACCTGAGGTACTGGAAATTTAAAATTGTGGAGGTACCATGACAAGATCACCATCTTTACAAGTAGGAAACAGCATGAAACTCTAAAGAGACAAGGCTGTAAAGCTGCCAAATTGATATCCATAACCTCCTTACTGTGGCTGCGCATCTGACACTGGAAATTCAGTCCCTCAGTGGGAAGTGAAAACTTCTTGTTAAAACTAAAAATATTGTCTCTTCTTCTAACGAACACCAAAACCCTGCAGGGAGAGGTTGTGTTTTCTGAGTGAAGGCTCACAGAAAACCTCTATGAAGGGTATTATGAAGGGGAACAAAATTAGGAAACTTAGGCTGAAGGTAAAACATCAATAAAAGTGGTCAAACTGGAGAGGGAGCAGCCTTGCAAAGGTAGATGTCAGATGATGAAGGAGGGAGGACTTTCTGCATAGGTGCTATGGTGCATTTTATAAATTAAATAGAACTAGATGGTCAAAAAGCTGCTACAGACTCAGCACTGGAACACTTTTATCGGCTCTTTACATGGGAACTGAGTCTGTGAATTTTATTAATTGGCTACAAAAGGCTATATTCTCTGCTTTTCATGGATTCGTTTTTATTACAATATGAGAAATCATTAGTTACACTAGCAAGAGGGATGGTCCTCATGGGTCTCTGGATAAAGGTATTATAAATTCTTGTAAAACAATACATCTCTGAGATACTGAGAAACTGTCTCTGTGGTTTCTTACAAGAAGCACATATTTCTTGAGGTGTTATCAGACTACACAGAGTGGCTTTTCAGTAGATCCACAATGTAATAAATGCATGCTAAAGATTTTAATTTTTTTTCTGGCATTGGAAACACTACAAAACAAAATTTAATATAATTTTCATGCTGCAGTGGGTCAGTTCTGTCAGTAACTGTATCTGGCCAGTCTTGGAATCTTTTATCTTCATGCAGAAGTAAATTGATGCAAATTGAATCTGGGTTTTGTTTACATTCTATTTTAAAATTTCTTTACTGGGCTGACTCGTGAGGTGATAATTACCCATTAGATGCATGGTATTACCAGGTTATTCAGTAAATGAATTATTAGCACCCAGGGAGAGGCTGTGACTCTGCAGTGACACCTTGGCCCATGCCCAGGCCCATGGCCCAGGTAGCAAATCCTGCTCCAGTGCAAAGAAGGATATAAGTCCCTCTTTTATCCAGCTGCCAGGACTTTTCCCACCAGTGCCCATCCTTCCTTACCAGGTGGCTGACCTGACCCATGCCATGAACCTTGATGCCATCCCACCACCTGTGTGTTCAAAGACCCGCCCTACCTTGCTTTGAGCCTTCAGCAATGTAAGGCTGGGAATACCCCCAGAACTGTAAATTCAGTACCAAAATTTGCTTAAGGGATAATGTCAGTGCAATACAGTGCTGTGACAGGATAATGGTCTCCTGACACAATAAAACTGCCAAAAAGAAGCCAAGCAGTTTATAGATAATAAATGTCAAACGAAGGTAGATGTTTATTTTCAGAACATCACAAGCCTATTATCCTGTCAGACCCTCCTGTTTCGATTTCTTTATTTCCATTACAGTAAATGAATGAAGAACAGTACAGAATGAGATGTCCCACAGGCCAATCACAAGTTTATTCAGTCTGAAGGCTTCAGCAAGGCATTAGTTTACATCAATCTATGTCTTTGTTGAGAAGCTGCCTTGCTCAAGATCCCTTACACATTACCTTCAGTTGGACAGAAATCCCTCCACCTCTTTCAGGAGGTGTTTACATGCAAACCATGAAGTTCTCATTGCTGTTAAACCATCTTCACTTCAGTGAAGATGGGCACATGTGGAGGAAACAAGGAAAAAACATAGGTCCCTGCATCACACTGCTGGCACCTGTATCAGCTTGGCAGAGATGAGCATTAAATGGTCTTTAGAGGGGGTAGATGAGTCAAACAGGTATATGTTTGTGAGGGTGTAATCACCATGAGTTTCTAAAAGGGGATATTGGGTATTTTCTTTTATGTCCACATTGTTAGTAGATGTGACCTGAGTAAATCCAATGACATCTTTTATCTTGATATATGTCTCTTCAGATGAGCATTTTGCAACATTTACTGATCTTTTGTTGCTGTTGTTATTGGTGGCATTTATTATTTTAATTATGTATTTATTAATATTTCATACTTATCTTTATTACATAACTATTGCATTAACATGATGGTTATTATTAAAACATAAGTATGGTACTGATAAAAAAATTGTCTGCTCCAAAAAGTGGCACAGTATGTTGTTGAACAGAAAAGGGAAGTTGAAAAGGAGCTGGTTGTGCTTTTATTTGCTGCTCCTTATAACACAATTCAGAGCTGCTATAGTAGGTAAGATGTCATGAACAGGCCATGCTGGCATGGGTTTAAAGGGAAGCAAGCAGGAGTATCTGGAATGGGGTGAAAAGGGTGTTTCTAAAGGAAAATACACTGAGAAGTAAAGACTATCATGTGAGAAGAATGCCGTGGTGACATTTGGTCTCACAAACATTATTTATTTCGTGTGCAGCTTTCCCTTTACCATCTAAGTGAAGTCAAAAGGCCTCCAGAAAAAAGCAGCATGACAAAGGAAACTCTTGGCAGCTTTCCTGTGCAGAGAATGCCAAGGGTACAGTATTAACCTTCACTCTTCCCTCTGGTCCCTTGCTTCTCTTTCACTGGATTTCCTGAGGTTGCTCCACCTTACCTTGGAGGGATGGCATTGCATTAACATTTTTTAATCTCCTTCTTTCTTTATGACTGAAAGAAAACACCCAAGACAAAACCCCTCCACAGAGAAGAGGTCATCTGGATGTGAGCCCTAATATTCTGTGGACAGCAGTCTGGACTTCAAGTCATGTGCTGCCTGGGTGGGAATGATTGAACATCCAATGGTCTGTGTTTGAAAAAAGTGCTTTCAGGGGCAAGATGGATTTGGGCACCAAGGGAAAGGCCAGTCTGTCATGATGAGGCTGTTTCAGGATTATCTCATGGTAGATAGAGGCAGTTCTTTGTGTTTGCTGTAATTTGTAATTGTATATGCCCACAGAGTCATAGTAATTAACATTCCGTACCCCTCCTGACGAGATTTTGCATCCCCACAGTAACATGATGTTTTTGGGAGGCAATCTGGATGAATGATGGCCCCTGACAACATGAGTGACCCTCATAGTCTCCGAGTATGGTCATTTTAGCTGACTTCAACCATCTTTACATGAGCATGTAGTGACAGGACAAGGGGGAACAGTTTTAAACTAAAACAGGGTAGATTTAGATTAGATGTTAGAAAAACCTTATTGCTGTGGAGGATGGTGAGGCACTGGCATAAGTTTCCCAGAGAAGCTGTGGCTGCCCCATCCTTGAAAGTGTCCAAGGCCAGGTTGGACAGGGCTTGGAGCAACCTGGTCTGGTGGAAGGTGTCTCTGCCCATGGCAGGGGATTGGAAGAAGGGCATTTTAAGGTCCTTTCCAACCCAAACCATTCTATGATTCTATGATTTTTGGTCTGAAGGCCAGAGGTCTGGTCTGAACTAACCATCAAGGAGCCATCATTAGTCCCTGGAGACAGACAGGCATGTCCAAAGGCTGTTTCATCCCCCTCTAAAAAAAAGTTGTAAGAAAAGTCTAAGATGAATCTCCTAGTGAAGATGTCTTTTTGATGATAACTAAGAGACTTACCTAATTTGATGAGACTAGGCATGTATTTTTAAATGCCTCATGTCAGGTGAGTTGTAGCCTGTCCCGTATATGAATTTCAAGACTTTTTATTGCACATTATTTCAATATTGAAATATAAAATACACTGTGAACTCAAATTACAGAAAAAATGGATAGAGGATACAATTCTAAAATTTAATTATATCAGATGAAATAATGGGAATTTCAATTATGTTTTTATTTCAGTGCTATCTGTCTTGAATATTTAATTTTAAATTTGGACACCTCTGTTAATCTAATTATAATAAGCTAGGACTGAGAGATATAGTTATTCCCATTTATTTAAATAATTTAAAGAATTTCAAGTGGTTCAGAGTTCTTACAAAAGTTATAAAAATGTGAAATCATTTAACCCATGAAAAGAACTGAGCAAGTAGCAGAAATCTGGAATTTGGGAATCAAAAAAGTGGGAAAATTCTTTCTTTCCATCTAGAAGGATGAGATTTGCTATGGTAAAATCTTACAGAGTTCTGAAATAATCTGTTCAATTTATTTGTACATCTTATAGTTTAAGTTCATCCTGGATGCAAATCATGTCATTAAAAACTCTCTAACCTTGCTTATGCATCTAGGACATTTAAGATAATTTTATTTAAGTAATAAAAACGATTTTTAAAACCCTTGCTTTCTGTACTTTAATTAGATCCCTGGATCCATGTGAAAGCTATTTGGTACCTACTATGCAGGGGGAGGGGAAGTTAATTACATCTTTAAAAAATAAGATATTTGTCATTCACACTTTTTCAGCAAAACAGACATGAGAAAAAACAGAGAACCCAAGTAAGGTTATTCTGTGTATTTTCTTATGTAAATGCATACAGACAGAGAATATCTAATATTTGCAAAAGTGTGTCCCAGATTCTGCTAACCAGTGAAGGTGAATGTAAGCACACACACACACGCACACGTACATATATATATAAATATATGTATGTATAAAAAATTTCTCTTTGTGATTTAGGGGGAAAAAAAGCACCATCCATGTTTTAGTTATTTTTCATCACTGAGAAGGGTGAGGTTGGAGGAATATGATCTGCTCCACAGCTGCTGAGTTTTCTGTCCATATTTCAGGACAGGGACTACTAGGAAAGTCATAGCAGAGCCCATAAAACCTTCTGGAGCTGGAAGTCGCTCCTCTTCTCTAGGCAGTCAGTCAGCACTTACCTGTCCTCTGTGTTAGAAGGTGCAATACTCAACAACCTGCTTATAGTTTATTCCATGTTATCCTAGTTACCAAGGTCATACAAAACACACTAATTATTCCTTCTTTTATATCTGTTTTCCTTATATTTGAAAAAGACCATCATGTCATTGTGCTTTTTGCCTTGGTATACACATTCTGCAAGGAATATTTTTATGAAAGGGACTATTACTGTCTCAAGAGGAAAGCAAATAGGTAAAGCATGAAGAATTGAGAAGTTTGCAAAGGGAATAAGGTTTAGGATTAGGGACAAATCTCATAAACACTTGGGAAGGGAAAGGAGTGTGATATTGGTAGTGATACACTGGAAGAGTTTTCCCAGAGGAGCTGTGAATGCTCCATCCCTGGAAGTGTTCAAAGCCAGGTTGGATGGAGTTTGGAACAACCTGGGGTAGTGGAATGTGTCCTTGCCCATGGCAAAGGGTTGGAACTAGATGGTCTTTAAGGTCCCTTCCAGCCCAAACTGTTCTATGATTCTATGATTCTCAGAATATCACATCATATTCAATCAGTCAGTCCTAGTATGAAAATCACACCATGATCTCGACATAGCATTCCTAAAGACAGAGGAGTTCTCTCCTATTGGCAAGACAGAGCCATTCACTGCAGAGAGAGGGCAATCAGGTCAGTTAGAGCAGAGCCCTGTGCAATTAGTTTATTGAAATTCTGCTTCATAGTTCCCCCCCATGGGAGAGGATGTTCCTGGAATCAGCTCAGCAAAGGTGAAAGAGGCACTTCATGGATTTCATAGCCATTTCAGCAGGGTAGCTTGACTTCACAGAAGGCAGACACAGAAATATTTGAACAGAGATAAATTTGCTTTTGAAAAGTTTTGTTTATCTTTTATTGCAATTTAATTAAAAGCCATTGATAGTAAATTATGAGGTTTCTGCTGCAGTAAATTTCTCAGGCAATCATTTTCATGCAGATGATAACAGAATCTCGATGTCAAATGCAATAATTAAACTCAGCAAAGAATATCAGAGAAAAATTATTGACTTAGGCATCAATTCATGGTTTGTTGGGGTATGATATGTCATGCCTGGCAGTGGAACCTGCTTGTAGTGAGGTCTGTCTGATGTACTTTGTGGCTGTTTCTCAGGTAAATGGCTTGACAGAAGTGGGCACTGATTACTGAAACTTACTGTCACACAGATATGAATTTGAAAGGGAGAGAGGAAGAGGGCACTACTGCAGTGATAACAGTTCTGTACAGCTTGAGAAAAATATAGAGGCAATGATGATTTATGTCCCTTTTGGGATTGGAGTAGCAGATGACAGTCACATTGCATCAATACCCAGCTTGCCTTGTCTCCTTAGAGGTTCTCATCTACACACAATGGAAATAGTCCTTAAACAGATGAGACAGAGGTGACCTTTTTTGGCCAGTAGGTAGAAATCAAAGCTCAGAGTACACTGGCTATCATGGCACAGCACCAACACAGAATGTTTCAAACAGTGCCTGGTTCTCGAGGTGTCCCCTCCGAATTAAAATTTCAGGTCTGGCCCACACTTTACACTGCCCAAAACAAACCTATTTCTGGTTCATCTCTTTATAACTTGCAGCAACACTGAGGCTAAACCATAAGAGGCTTTAAAGTGTAAACAGAGGATTAAGTGGCAAGTCTTAGAGGCACATCCCACATGATGTTTGACTATTTTGGAAACTTCCTTATTTTGCTGAAACATGTTCAGATTATGATGCAATGAAAACTTATACTTCCTGTTTTATCATCAGCATAATTCAAATTTTTTGGTAACACCTGACCAACAAAAGAATCTCCTACAGTATACCCATTTGGAAAATGAACCCCTGATAATTAATTACTTTCAAGTTTTCATTTTCTAACTAGTTTTTCACCCATCTCAATTTAGATTTATCAGGAACATCTTTCTTCAATTGGTTATTTATGATAAAATAACATGAAACAATATCAACAGACAACTTTAAGTCAAGTATTTAACTACTGCTTTTACCTATCCTTAAGCCTCCTGTAGAAGGAACTGACAGGGCTTTTTTCTTAACAAACCCACATTCCTGCTCATTTCCCTCTGTGAGCTTTCAGATAGTTATTGTTTCATTACTTCTGGTTGACTGGTCATTACCCTTTGGCTTTCTATTCCTCTTCTTTTTGAAAAACAACTACTTTGTTTGCTTTTTTCTATCTTATGGGACCTTACTCAACTTCTAGGAGTTCACAGGCATCTGACAATAATTCCAAGATATTTTCTGTATATTATCTGAGAATCCAATTTAAATTTGTCTAAGTGGTCTCACAATATCTTCTATTTTTGTTTGATTTTGATTTGCATTCCTTTGTTTCTGGTATTCACATTTGTAGCCATCTGATTTGATTTCACCTCATTGTCTTGTTGAAAATGGAAGTAAAAACATTATCAAATATTTAAACCTTCTTAAGGTTTCTAATGAATAAGAGAGAAAAGCAGCTTATTAAACTATATTATTAAACTATCCTACTGAAGGATCAAGGGGATCAATCTAAGAAAATTAGTGTGATGTACAGCAGTATCCATTCCATCATGGAATGTTCTAAACCCTCAGAGATTTCCCTTCTCCTCCCCAGGAATAGTACCAGAGCCTTGCAAGAGCGGGTGGGGCTGAGAGGAAGGTCTCTGCCCTCACGTACAACAACCCTTAAAAACCTGAGGTACTTGGCAAGCACAAGGATCCATCAAAGGCAGAAAAAGCTGATTAAAGAAAACAGTTTTAGCAAACTATTAAAGGCATATGGAGAAGGACAGGAAGAAGGAGAACAGCAGTGAATTTATGGAGCGGGGTGATCTGAGACGAGAGTGACAGTCTCAAACTTTCAATAAATAGGTGACTTTGTGTCGGGTCTGCATTGCCTGTCAGTCTCCTCCCTGTTCTGTACTAATTCTCACATTTTAAAATGAACAGGCTCATTTGAAACTGGGTCATTTTTTCCTGCAGTTGTTGTCTCCCTCCTTTCCTCTGTATTCCTCCCATTGAAGTCGTCTGAAATGGCACTCCTGGTTTTGACACAATTACTCAACATGATCACAAAAAACAGGACGATTTTCAGGTTGACTCAACCTGCACGCCCATGAGTTTCTAGAAAAGTGTTTTCCAAAAGGCTGGAATCCAGGGGATGGGTCAAAGGGTGGGTACTCTGCTAATATGTTTTGATAATAAACAAAACCTGAGATCTCCTAGGAAAGCCACTGCAACATCAATAACAGAACTGATGCAGTAGTGGGGGGGGGGGGGAAGGCAAAATTAATAAAGAATAAATAAGTAATAGGGAATGTAATTAATTAATACTAGTCACAAAAATTTTGTAGAAAACATGTCTCATGAAACAAATGCAATTTAAATATTTGATGGTTTTCCAAGGCTGGCTAATTAAGATAATAACAAAGATATAATCTATTTAGACTTCAGCATGGTGTTTGACTTTTTGCTGCATAACATTTTGATTAAAAAATTGGCTCCACATCATATCAATAAGCCACATGATGAGGAGATTAAGAAGAGGGTAATTCACAAACCTGCAAGAGAGTTTGTCAGAATGGGAAACCATGGTGGAGAGAGGATGTGCTTAGTAGGGTTCTGCACAGACTGTTGCTAGGTCTGTTGCCATTCCATGTTTCTGGAAGGCAGCTTGCAATCGCTGTTGGTGATATTTGCAGATAACACAAAGGCTGTCAGCATGCTAAATAACACAGAGAGTGGAGCAACAGCACACAACCATACCCATTGCTCAGAGCTGATCCCGGATAATATTACATAGCCAAAGACAAACAGGAGTGGGGGGGAGGATTCTCAGGGCTCAGCATGGGAATCACTCAACACGAGCAGTGGTGTCTGAGGAACAGGACTGCAAACTCTGCACAGTACCAACGGGGCAGGGAGGTGACTCTGCTGAGGGACACGCTCTTTTCCTTTCGCTGCCACCCCAGCGCTTGCATGAAATGCTGAGGGATCTGGAACACAAGTCTGATGAGGAGTGGCTGAGGAAGCTCAGGATGTTCAGCCTGCAGAAAAGGAGGCTCAGAGGAATGTTATCCCTCTCTAAAAGTACCTGAAAGTAGGTTGTAGACAGGTGGGAATTGGCCTCTTCTCTCAGGTAACCAGTGACAGGACAAGAGGAAATGGCCTCATGTTTCACCAGGGGAGGTTTAATTTGGATATCAAGAGAAATTTCTCCATGGAAAGAGTGATAAAGTACTGGAACAGGCTTCCTTGGGAAGTGGTGGAGTCATCATCCCTGGAAGTGTAACTCTGGTGCTTAGGGATATGGTGTAGTGATGCACCTGGCAGTGCTGAGTTAATGGTTGGACTCAATGAACTTAGAGATCTTTTCCAAACTTAATGATTCAATGGTTGTTTTTATTTATCTTTTCCTCAGGATGGATCCAGTTTGCCTGGGTTGGCTTTCTAACCCACACCTGTATTTTTTACTCCTATGAGAGCAGTCCTAGAGTAACTAAGTTCCCAGGCAAGTAGTGATGACAGATTCCTTGAAGCCCTTGTAAAGAAGATCCACTTTATCTAATTTAAGTGATTGAATTTAGGTGGGCAAGATACTTCCTTGGAGGCCTCCAGAGTACTCTGCCTATCTCTACTGACCATGCTGGGTGTTTCAGCTCTTCTTTTGGGAGGAACTTGACACTGAGTCAGATGAACTGGATCACATCCACTATAAAGCCTCTTGGCCTACATAACTCTACAGTCTCTGCTGATGGGGGATCCGAATTGTTCACTCAGAGGTATTGGCTAAGTAGCCTTTCTTTCTGCTAAGTTCATTAAATTAGTCCAATGCAACAACAACCTGGTACCACACATGAGAATCACCTTGGCTGTCTATAGTGCATATACTGTGTCAAAAGTTAAGGGCATCCAAAGTTTTCATTAGGATCAAGATTATGTCCTGAATTAAATTTGTGTTTTGCCAGGAACTTAGGGCATGAAAATTGAATTTCCAGCTGGTGTAAACTGGGACAAAATCACTGAGTTTCTGGTTTTATGAAGAAATAATGGTCTTTCCTTTTTCTAACACTGTGTTTTTCTTTTCTCTTTGCCTATGTCTCTGTTCTAGTCATTCATAATACACTCTTCTATTTTTCTGTTTTATAGCCATCCCACAGGAGTAATGTGAAATATAACCAATCAGTATTTGTAAAGCATTCTGAGGCTATCAGGTGGAAGGGAGTGTATAAATGCAAATTGTTACTACTGCTCTTACATTGCTGCCAAGGGACCTGCAAACAGGATCAGGTCCCCGTATATTCAGATATACACAGACTTAGTCACATCTTGTGAAGGCAGCCAGGAGATAAAACCTGAGGAAGCGTAGGAAGATAGAAGTTTAATAAAATATAGGAAAAGGTTCTTCAGGGATTGTTTATGAGTTCAAGACTGAATCGTTGCTCTGCCACAGGTTTTTACTTGGTTTTGCTTCTCGTACTCTCTTCAATATCTGCTTTTGGAGTATAATTGCACAGTCTGCACTGGTCCATGTTCATAATGTAGTGACCTATTCTTTTTGGGATCCTCTTACAGTCAGTGTTATCTGACACAGATTTTATGGTGCACTCCCTGTGACTGGTATTAAACAACCACTTAATGATAAGTAGATCTCATATGATGAGACAAATTATGGCCAAGTGTTTCTCTTCATTGACTACACATTGTCTGGGGTAGACCCAAACAACTGTCCCAGTTATTGGCATCTACATTTGAGTAGACAAATCCCATCCTATAATTACCTCTGTCAGCAGATTGAACGGTGCCAGGGAACATTCCCAAGCAACTGGAATGCAATCATCTGTATTCTTTAGTTTTTAGAATGGTGCCTGGAATTGTTTTGGCCCAAAACAATCAGCACTTTCACAGTGCATTCCTGAGTGTGGTTCAGGGTCCAGCACCAGCCAGGGACTGTTCCGAGCTGTTGATTTGGATGCAGCTACCCTGTTCTAGAGACAGGGATACTTTATTGCTCTAGACATAGACAGGCTGTGCCAGCTGGACCCAGAGCTAGAAACTGGACCCTGGCACTGCTTGGTTTACCAGGAGAGTCAAATCCACAGCTCAACACCCTCCACAACTGTGACTGGGAACATTCAGTGGTTCACAAAAATGAACCCTGGCATCCCAGGTTGACAGAACACTTACAGCCCTAATGGATCTGAGCCATCTGAGTAGCATTCCATGGGAACACACAGCAGAGGCAGGAACAGAGTCATATTCCCTGCAGGCAGAATTCAGTGCTTCACACTCCTGCAACCACAGTCACACTGGGTTGGGTTGGGGTTTTTGCTTGATTTTTCCTGTTTTGGTTGGTTGGTTGGTTTGGTTTGGTTTGTTGATGCTTTGGTTTTGTTTTATTTTTTTATTTGTTCTTTGTTTTAGTTAGGTTTTGTATGTTTTTGTTTTGCTGTGCAGATTTTGGTTTTATTTTTTTTAAATGTTGCATTACTCTGTAAAAGACAGAAAGAAAGAATCTGTGCTGACACATTTTTGAAAGGACTCATGACCATGTAGATTTACTCTTCATGAAACATATTCTCTGGTCCCCTGTTATAAATATCTTAAGGCAATGCAGCTTTTAGGAATAATAAAGTACTTTATACTGAGGCACTTTTCCTAGGTAACAAATTAATTATTTTTCAAGTTCCTTTTTACCTCTTGCTTAAACCACCATGCCTTCATGAAGGTAAACAGCCAATGACACCACTAGGAGAGATTTATTGCATATCTCTTGATTTCGTATCAGTCTAAAGGAATAAAGTCCTGAATCTTTGCTCCTCTTCATCAGTTTCTGTAACAGCTTCTCTTACTACATTCATCCCTGCTCTCACAGGATTCACAGGAAAGGTCATGTCAGGTCATCTCCAAAAAGGCAAGCTAGGCTAAGGGGGACAAAATTTGCAGAGGCAGCTGCAATAAAGGAGAAGCAAGAAGCCTCTGAGGAGGATCTTTTATGAAGGTGGACTCTTCTACAAGACCTATAGGATTGCCTTTTCATTCTGAACTCATCTTTGTAAACAGAAAATGACACTGCTGTATGGCATCACCCCCTGATCTGGGCTAAACAACAACACTGACCTCCATTCTTCATAAGAAGGTGAAATAACACAAGGCAACCATCCAAGATGTTGTCAGACTAAGAATTAATACCATCTATTTTCTTACTGGGATTCCTGTGCTTGGGAGAGGTTTTTCCACCTTCCTTTGTAACATTAAAAATACATTGCAGCATCTTCCCCAGTCAGCTTGAAAACTCACAGCATATATTTGGTGCCTGTGTAAAGCCCTTAAGGAGGATGTGGGTAGCACGTATAATTGACAGTTCCACACATCTCCATCTAGGGATGGGTTGCAGCAGACACCTTTGTTTTCAAAGTGATTTCCCAAATAGGCAGACACATGAAAATCAAGTCATATGATGACTGAAGAAATGAATATTCATCGTTTGCCTTTTATGATAGTAGAAAGCACAGAAGCAAGAGCTGAAAAGATGGAGTTTAATTTTTGCTGGAGTGATAAGGAATACATGTGGGAGCACATTTGTTTGATTTTTCCACTCATCTGAGGGAGCTTCCTCAGTCATCTCCATTTTCTCCAGATGAATCAATATTTTCTCTCTCACAAAAGAAAACAAAACCACAACTTAACCTCCCCACCCACACAGAACATATTACTTAACTGCCTGCTGCTCTCAGCTATCTCTGCAAGCTGTCTTCTTACAGCATTTTAATTTTTCAATCCTCTCAAAAATATAATAATGTTAGCATTATGTATTTCATTATGCTCTTACTTGTTACAGGTCTTGCAGCTCCTCACTAACACTGGAAGCTTTTATCAGGTAAGAGTGTGAATTAGCCATAGATGCTTAGAAAATGGAATGGATATTTTTGCAAGAAAAGAAAACCTTAACAGGAGAAAGGCCTGTTTATTTCTTTCTAACAAATTTCCAAGAGACCTTCTACTTTTTGGCTAAACCCCTGAAATTTAATAAGGTTTGCAGAATTAATCAGAGAAAAAAAGAATTTTAAATATGTTCTCAAAAGCTTGATTTTTGAATTAGCAAGTTTTGCTTTTGAAAACTAAAATAATTTGTTTGTTGTAGGAGAGGCAAAACAATCTGCCAATCTGATAAATGTAAAATAAAGCACTGCGTATATCTCTAATATTTTTCAAAATCTGGTTTTCATAAGTGAAAGAATTGTCCAAGTTTACCCAACAAATATTAAGCCTTGTAAAGCCTGGCGTGGCAATCTTTACTTACATGAACAGTATTTTAGCAACTCCACCTACTGCTCTGCAGCTACTAAGGGAAGTAGTACCCAACTGAGGGGAATACAACTCTTTAAATAAAGCTGAACATTTGAAAATATATCAGTACATAATCTAATACTTGTTTCCTCCCATGCCAGAGTTTCAAAGGCTCTTCAGCATCTATTCTTCTTGCTGTTACCACTATAACCTCCTGCACCTTTTCTGACAGCCTGACTGCCCATGCTTTTCATCAGTCCCAGGTATTTCTATATAAAATCTTCAGTGTCAAAGGGTGCAGGTTTCTGTTCCTGCAGTGCCTGACGTCCTCCCTAAAAGGCATGAGGTACCTCAGTGTTTCATATCCTTCACTTCTGCAGCTGGCAGGGTTTCCTCAACTATTTTCAAGACCATGATGTAATACAAAAAAACCCCAGCCAATTCAACCACAATAAACATAATTTTTGCTTTGTATTTTTCCCCTGAAGGATCACCCCTGTTCTTACGTCCTTTCTTCAGTGCTTTCAACTCTCAATAGGATACACAGACGTTCTGTGTCTCCCCCTTCCCACCCATGCCCACCCTGTGTAGTGCTGGCCCTGCTGTTTGAAGAAGCTCAGAACTGAAATGAGAATTCCTAAGGGATTTTTCCTTAAAATCCATGTTTCTAAAACTAAACTCCATATCACATTAGAGTTCTTGTTTCTCAGGTAGAGGTAGAAAATCATGTAAGAGTATGAACATTAACTTCTAGTCGATCTGAAGTCTGTTTTACACAGCCTCTGTGACTATTCTGAATCATCTTCCTGTTTTTATTTTTCACTATTTAATGTCTTTTTATACCATACATTTTTACTATATCCGCACAGCTATTAAACCAAAATAGCTTAAAATCACTATGTCAATAGGACCATTTGTGCCTTTACTTGCTTGTGAATCAACATAGGGCAATCTGGCTCCTTGGCACACAATTTACTTTTTTCAGTACCTACTCAGGGCACCAATGCCAACCACTTAAGCCTGTTAATAATTCTTACTAAAAGTAGTGACAAGTTTACTGTGTCTCAGTAACCCCCTGATCTGAACACAGTCCACCAATGCAGCCACGTAAGAATACCAGAGGGACTGTTCCCTCCCTCCTTGCTTTGGGATACCCTGCAAGTAAATTTGATTTGCTTTGACTTTCTGCTCTGTAATGCCTTTTCCAAAATCATGCCTACCTTCCTCTGTGCTGTAATCCCATTATTTTCTTTGTGCCACATCATTTGTTTCCAAAGTGATCTCTTTGCTGGGATAGGCCACTCCAATTATTTTCCTCAGATACATCTGCATTTTTTCCCAGCTGAATATTATCTCAGATATTTCTGAGTGTTTTGAATCTCTCTTTGTGGTCTGCTGTTTCTCTGGGCTCCAGATTCTGTGAACCATCTCTTAGTTCCCCCAGCTAACATCCCTGACATATCTGTTATTCCCCTTTAAAGAGGATTCATTGGATGACACAAGGGAGGATATAAATATCAGCACATCCCAGCACTGTTCTCAGAAAAGGTGCTGATGCCCTGCTTGTTTCTGAGACGTACTTCAAGCTGACTTTTTAGATCCTCCATGGATTTTGCCATTTGGGATGACCAATGTAATGCATTGCTCACTTTATCATCCCTGTTTCCTGCGGGGTAACACTTTCAGGCACCTTCAGATCAGCAGTATCTAGGCCACTACATAAAAACAGCCTGAATTTGAAAAGCATGATGTGCTTGCAGCACCCATTCAGATATCTAAAAATTAAGCCAGTTTTGCCGGCACTAATGCCGGATTACACGTTGTTATTGTGTACTCCCAGGGACAGGCAAGACCAACTGACAGTGCCCTTTGGCACTTCTCTATTTTCCTGCTCAGGAAGGCAGCAGCATGTACTCAGTCACACCTTTCATTGCACCTCTTTCTTTGCCCTCTCCTTGCACGGTCTGTGCCTCAGCAATGTGTCAGAATGTTTCACTGCAGCGTCCTGGCAGACAGGAGTTGTCCAAGACCTGGAGAAGCTGCAGATAAAAACATTCTTTGCCATATCTTATTTAGGCACTAGAGGGACCTGCTCCTCCCAGGGTGGTCCAGCATACTTGTACTTTGTTTCTGAACAGTTCCTGTGGTCACTTGCTGAAATGAATCATCTCAATCACTTCCTGTGACCTAATAGGTCAATGGGGAATGGTTTTAAGCTGAAAAAGGGTAATTTTAGATTAGGTATTAGGAAGAAATTCTTTACTGTCAGTGTGATGAGGCCCTGGAACAAGTTGCTCAGAGAAGTTGTGGATACCCTATCCCTGGAAGTGTTCAAGGCCCGAAGGGAAGTGCTTTGAGCAACCTGGTCTAGTGGAAGGGGTCCCTGCCCATGGTCTTTCAGGTTCTTCACAACCCCAACCATTCTGTCATTCTGTGATCTGGCCAAGGTCCTGAGTGATGATCAGCTCTATGAAGGACTCACTGGGTAAGGCCGTACCAACCAAGAGAAGTGATTGCAGGTTTCTCTCTGCCAGACCAGATCACAACACCGTATGAGAACACAGAAGCAAAAAGAGCCAAGGACCCAAAGGCTCCAGGCAGAGCTTCTGCAGTCTCTGCTGAAGCCCACAGTGCTCAGGTATCTCTGCCAGCAGCACCCACAGCTTAGACATGGACACATACTCTATCAAAGGCTGTTACAAGCCTGCCTGTGTAGAAATTAAGAATCAGGTTCTGACTTCCCACCCAAGGTCTCCCTTATGTGTGTAAGTACAAAGGCTCACTAAAGCCTTTGCTTTTAGACTTTATTCACTGGGAGCACTCAACCATTGGTATAAGTGCATCATAAAATAGACAAAGAGCAGTAATTTATACCAGTGGAGCTTAGCAGTTCCTGGGGCTTTTGAGGCAGATTTACATCATAGGCAAAATCTTAAAATGTGCAAATAGGTGAAGGATAGTGTTTTTTCCTGCAGAATTTCCCACCTTAGACCTCTCCTTTGTGTTGCCTGAAAGAAATGAAGCCCACATTTGCAGATCAGCAGTATCTAGGCCAACAAATAAAAACAGCCCGAATTTGAAAGGCATGATGTACTCGCAGCACCCGTTCAAATACCTAAAAATTAAGCCGGTTTTACCAAGGCAGTTTTGAATTTTAGCCACTGATGTAGGTTTCCAGTACTCTATTCCTTGGAGGAATTTCATGTTTCCACACTTTTGAAGGACTTCAGGACTTCAGGGCTATCCAGACTCCTAATCTGGATCACTGTCTCTGCAACCTAACCCCCGCCTTCCGAAGCTCTCAAAGATGGGGTCCTTCTTTGCAAGTCCTGTTCATCCACACAGAGTCATAGAATCATAGGATGATTAAGGTTGGAAAAGACCTCTAAGGTCATCAAGTCCAAATGTTTTAGTAGCGGTAGACATGTGTGTAGGGGTGTCAGCATGAAAGGGATTGCTGAATGTGCTGGTTTTTCTTCAAAACACTGATAAGTACTTGAAGCTGAGCACAGCCTGATGTTTATCTAGTCCTGAATCAGGCAGAGGCTGTAACTGATATTATCAAGCTTTCCAGGTTCCACTCATCCTCCTCTTTCTATAGGGCTGTATTATGGAAAAGCATTGTTCTCTCAGGCTTTGCACAATTTCCTTGGTCCCATCTCAAAATAAATAATTTCTGCCTGACAAAACTAGCCACAATACAGCAGAAATTTGGTGAGGGGAGAGACACTGGGGAGAGTTCTGCATTTTTATTTTTTTTTTAATTGCATTTCTGGTACTTAGAATGACAAGTTCTCCTGCGAAGCCAGCTTGCCTTTCCTCCTGCCTTTCCTTAAAGGGGCTGTCAGGTCTGCTGGGGCTGGATCAGCTGTCCCGAGGAGTCCTGCCCGAGGCTCCCATAGGAGCAGAGCTTGCTGCCTGGAGAGTTGGTGGGCAGCTCGCCTGCTGCAAATGCATTTCTCTGCTGCTCTCCTTTGGTCCGGAGAGCTGCAGAATTTTTCTCCTCTTATGTAATGGTCTGCTGGTGTCTTTGGAAAACCTCTTTTTCAGCTGGAGGGTGTCAGAAGCTGTGTCCTACCTTTCTTGGGTCACTGCTGAGAGAACAGCTGGTCGGGGGAGATGTGCCAGGGTGTGGGGCAGCAGAAGGGAGCAGCTCCCCTCCCCTTTCTCCTCTTTGTGCCCAGCCTTTCCCGGGGTCACCCTCCTCTGAGGAGGAGTACGGGACACCTCCGCCTGGGAGACCCTGGGCAGCAAATGGGGGGAGAGGGGAAATTTGTTTTGGGAGCCTTGCCTGGAGCGGTGTGTGCCGGGTGTCCCCCTGCCCCCCGAGAGCCACAGCGCGGCTGGGGCAGAGCCGAGTGCATCGGGGGGATGCGGTGGGACCGGGGGATGGAGAGCGGAGCGCGGCGGGGGGATGCAGCAGCAATGGGACCGGGGGATGGAGAGCGGAGCGCGACGGGGGGATGCAGGAGCCCCGGGACCGGGGAACGAGAGTGGAGCGCAGTGGCTGCTGCTGCTGCTTCTGCTGCTGTGGAAAAGCGGCTCGCCAAGTCCCCGGGCCGAGCTCTCTCTCCCTCCTCCGGCTGCCGGCGGGGATGGGGAGGGGGGACGAGGGAGGGGCACGGTGGGGTCGGGGGACGTTAAAATGCAGCATCATCCTCCGGCCCCGCCAAATTCCGCGTGTGTGTGTGTGTGTGTGTGTGTGTGTGCAGGGGGAAAGCGAGCAGTGCGGGGGCAGAGCCCGCACCGCCCCGGAGCAGCGGGGCTGCGCGGGGCGCGGAGAGACAGGAGCGGAGCGGGCACTGCGGAGCCGGCAGCGCTCCCGGCGCAGCGCCCCAGCCTCGCCGGGGAAAGGGGGGCACCGGGAGGGAGGGGAGGGACGGGAAGGGGGCCGGCGATGCTGGCTGGCTCGGGGGGAGGGAGGAGATGGAGGGGAGGAAAGAGAAAGAGGGAAAAAAAGGCAAGGACCCCCCCCTCCCCAACTCCCTCCCCTGCCCGGTCCCTTCCACCCCCGGCACACACACACACACCCCATTGATCAATATTTGGCTGTCTTGCTGCAACTTGCTGCAGTCTTTTAAAGGAGTAGTAGAGAGAGAGGGAGAGAGAAAGGGAAACTGGCAGGAAGGGGTAAGGAGCTACACATGTCACATGTGCTTTCTAAGACGGCCAGGAGCATCTGCAGGCTGGATCTGGTGGAGGATGCTGCGGCAGGTGATACACAGAGGGCTCCAGTCGTTTTTCTACAAGCTGGGCTTATTCGTGAGCAGGCATCCGGTGTTTTTCCTCACTGTGCCCGCAGTCCTGACCATCATCTTCGGCTTCAGCCTGCTCAACCGCTTCCAGCCTGACACTGACCTGGAGAGCCTGGTAGCCCCCAGCCACAGCCTGGCCAAGATCGAGAGGAGCTTAGCCAGCAGCCTTTTCTCCCTCGATCAATCCAAAAGCCAGCTGTATTCGGACTTGCACACCCCGGGGAGGTATGGCAGGGTGATTCTCCTCTCCAAACCCGGAGGCAATATTTTGCATCAGGCTGATGTGATCCTGCAGATCCACCGAGCCGTGCTGGAAATGAAGGTGAACTACAAAGGCTATAATTATACTTTTTCCCATCTGTGTGTGTTGAGAAATCAGGATAAGAAATGCGTGCTGGATGATATTATTTCAGTGCTAGAGGATCTGAGGCAGGCTGCCCTCTCCAATAAGACAACAGCCAGGGTGCAAGTGAGCTATCCCAACACTAAATTAAAGGTATGCTCTTACTGCATGCTTTTGCCAATTAAAGAGGCAGCACTTCATTTCTTGTCCTAAACAGCAAAGAGAAATATAATCATATCTCTCTCTCTCTCTCTTGAAATGTGTGTGATCTGGGCTTTCCTTGGGAAACAGCTAAATCCGGTGCCTTGCTATTGTTCTGGGAGAGGAGGGAGGGTGGGGGACTGGACGCTACTGAAGCAGGAGAAGCAGGGAGCGGAGAAGAGCCTGAGCACCGGGAGACCTTGCAGTGCCTTGAAGGTTCACTACACGGGGGAAAAGGGACAGGAGGTCGGTGGGTGGTTGAGAGCTGGGTTGCACTATCACCTTTTACATCCTCACTGTCGTGGTGGGATAATTCATCTTTAATGTGGCCAGAAAAAGCTTTCCTCAAAGGCACAGTGAGTTCCTGTATCTCCCTGCCCCTTCCACTGCTGTAGGAGCAGCAGGAGGTTTGGTCCAGAAGCAATTTCAGGTGTCCTGCCTCCTTTACCTGCATGCAAAGAAGGGGAAGTGGGATTTTTTTTTTCTCTCGGTGAAAATTATTAACTCTGTCGCTGATGGATGGGCTGGAGTTTGGGATGGGTCCCACCGGCTAGAGGCTTTCAGCAAAGTTGAAACAAGGTAAAAGGTGAAAGAAGCTTCAGTCCTTCCAATTAAAAGAATAAACAATTTGGCACAAAATATGTCAGGACTATTTCCCTGGCACACAAGCACCCACCTGCTTTCCCTCCCATCTGGAGCAATCCAGCTCACCAGGACTAACCCGCTGTGATTAAATAAGGTACAAAGTTTGCAGGTGGCTCATGGAAGAACTTCCTGTGGATTACGGTGTATCTGCAAGCTCCCCCGGGCATTGCACCAGAGGCAGGGTTTATTTAACAGAGTGTAACAAACTTCCTAGCATGCTATTTACTCTTGGCTCAGGTCACATGGAAGAGGATATGGTCCTTCTTGTACATCTTTTGGGTTAACTGTCCCACTTTCTTCAAAGAGTTCCTCAGGGATAAGGGAGGTAGTTCTCTTCCAAGTACCAGCACCAGGATCCTGAGATTATAATTTGTTTTTTACTGTTTATTTACCAGGGGGAAAAAAAAAAAAAAAGTAAAGTCAGTCCCTGTCCCAAAATCTGAAGCAGAGACATAGATTGTTTTTATTGGTCTTCTTGCTTCAGTGAAAGAGCCAGGTGGAACAGCTGGGATTTGGTCCCGTGGCTGTAGATGTTACAGCAATTGCTTTGTGCAGAGTTGTGGCTCTTTGAGCCGAGTGTGTGGAAATTAAAAGGTGTCCTTGCTGCTGCTAGAAAGTACTGAGTGCAAGGAGTGCTCAGAAAAACAAATTATTCTGGATTAAATATCCCTGAACAAATTTGATCTTCTAGTTTCCTGCAATCCCACTACTGTAGAATTAAAGTGCTTCTGTTTAATTTTGCTTATTTTTAAAGTTAAGATTAAGGTAGTTCAGTAGAGAACACTGATGATCTGGACTAGCATCCTTGTAACCCAGTTTTATACAGAAATAGTCATCCCACTCTTGCAATCCAGATTAATTTTCTTGGCAAAACTAGGATGGGGTAATTTGTAATGTGTTTTTCTACTAGAATAGTGCCTACAGCTTCTCCTTTTTTAAAGATAAAAACAAAGGAAAATATATGTGGTCTGGATTTGTGATTTATTGGAATAAAAGGAATTGGTAGATAATTCACAGAGAAAGAAAGGTTTTCCCAAAGTATAGGTGTCTGACTCTGAGAACTGCAAAATACCAGCCCAGCACCTTCAGTCCCCCAAGCAGTTGGTGTGTATCATCTTTTGGATGAAGGAGTAAATGCCCTTAAGTATCTTGGTTTAAAGTTGGACAGAGCAGGCGGCTTTTTACCCACTCCCCGGTGAAAGAAGGTAAAGCCACCAAAATCTCTCACTGCATTTCAGAGAAAAAACAGCAATTACAACACTTTTCTGTGGACAGGGAGAGTTCCTGCTTTTAATGAGGAAGAGAAACACACTTTGCCACAATTTTTTAACTTCTGATAAGGTAAGGACTTTGTTGTGGAACTGTGGTCAGCCCTGAACCTGGGCTGCTCTTCAGCAATGGCAGGTCCACAAAGGCTCACCTCCTCTGATCTCTTTGGCTCCAGCTGCTGGGCTTAAATTATTATTTTGTATAAAGTAGTCCACCAGGTCATCCCTGTCATCTCTGTTGTCCCATCTACCAAGGGTTAAGAAGATGGGGGCAAACATCTGTTGCTCTCCTTCAAGCCATGGGCAAAATCTTGGTTTAATCCAGGCTCCCAGGATATTTTCTGACCTCCTAGGAAAAGCTGTAGAAACCCAGACCTGTGTTGCTCATTTTGAGGTGCCTAGTTGTGCCTAACCAGAAATATCTCAGATACTGCACACACTAGGGTAGGTCAGTTTCTAGATGTTCAGCAAAGGGAAACAACGCCTGTGGCTGTATCTGTGAGGTTTTTCATTTCTATGCTTTTGAGTTGTGACATGAAGGGGTGGTCGTGGCCAAGAGGGCCAAATCTGCCTGCTCTTATTGAGTGTAGACCGGTGCTCATCACATTCATTGGTACATGCCCATGGAATTCTTCTCAGCTAAACTTTTCTGCACCATCAGGACCCACCAGGATCTTCTAGGTTGCCTCACTTTCCCACAGGACAGGTTGCTTGGTCAATAGTGGTAGATTTTGTTCTGTCTTGTTCTTTTAATAATGGCCTCAGACTGAATAAAATTCTCCTAAGAACTATATGGGAATTTACAAACCATGAAGGTGCCTCAGATGTGTTGAGTCGGCAGCTGACAGGGGTCAAGTGTCCAGCTGTATTTGTTTGGGAACCACAATGACAATGTTGAGCTATTCCAACCCCATTCCTGCTCCATGTATATCCCCCAAGCCTTGTGAGCAGCTGTCACTTTGTGCCTCTTTTCATCTCCCTGATGGAGGCCAAATTGGTTTGGTTCTCTCAGGTGAGGCTGGCTGAAGTCTGACTGGGGCTGAGCTCTTGACTGGTCTCCCACAGGAACTTTGTGGGAGCTGTCCAAACAGGTTTCAGCAAACTGCTCCAGTTTTGAAACAGCTCTTACTGTGCTGCAAAATCTGATGGACTACTTGACTTTTCCTAAGAAAATCTGAACATGGAGGGTAGTGATTGTTTAACCATTATTTGCTATAGTGTTGGAAAAGTTTATAGCCCTGAATCCCTCTGTCTTCCATGCCCCTCTGTAAATCAGGAAGCCTTGGTCTCTCCACTTGCCAGAGAAGGAACAGAGACAAGGCACTCACATTCAGAGCGCAGCCTGCAGTGTGGTTTCTAATGCCTGAGATGGGTTTAAAATCCACTCTGGCAACATGGGGATCATTGTAGGCTAGTTCAGGTGAACCAGGCTGCAGGAAAATGCCAGCTCTCATTGCTTTGGGGACAGTGTCTAGCCTGTTCACGGTTATTGCTACGCTGCAGTCTGCAGCCCAGCCAGAGAGTGACTTGCCCAAGGTCATGCAGATAGACCATGGTGGAGCAGGAAAACAAAGCTGGATGTGTGAAGTCTTGATGAAGACTCCTGAGATACATTCTGGAGAAAGATTATTTATGCTTTCCTCACTCCAGAACATAAAAACTGTGTTCCTGTGCTTGGGGTCTGGATTGTGCCCTACACTGAGCACTAACCATCAGTCAGCAAACTGTTAAATCTCAAGTTTTGGCAAATGTCAGCATTGTTTTTGTCAACTGAGACTTCCAGGACAGTGCCTGAACATGACTTGGGAGACGGTATGGGAAAGGGTCTGCTCCTGGTTGGTGTATGTACTCTGTCCTGGGGATAACAGTGTGTAGTGTTTTTAGAAGTGGACACATCGTGCCCTTGGCTGCAGGAACAAAGTGTAGTCTGAGGCAGAGTTTATTTATTGGTATAGACAGAATTATTGATTATATGGGGATTACTTCTTGTGTACTGTCAAATATGAGAAAAGAGGTGGGTTTTTTGACCCTAATTTGCCAATAACCCCAGAGAATTTGCTGTCTTATTCTGGAAAAAAAGAAAAAAAAAATACAAAAAATAATAACAATTATTTTTTAACACAGTTCATACAGAGAGGGAAAAATATAAAGCCTGAAAAATATTTTTTCTGATATTTCACCTCTATTTTTTCTTTTCATGTTTATTTGCTGTTTTGTCTGAGAAAAGATAATAACTGAGAACTTGCCTCTCTGAGATCAGAACAAATATGACAACTTCTCGTTTAAAGGAACCTTTTTCAGCAGATTGGTTTCTGTAATACTGCCTTCAATTAATTAAGTATCAGTCATTTATGAACACTATGCTAAACAGCAGCCAATAAACTGGAGATGTCTATTACTACATTTGTGATAAACACATCAGCTGGATATTGAATCTGCTCTTGCTTAAGAAGAAAAGTTGCTTGCATTCACTGAACATCTTGAAACCTCTAATTGAAGATTTGCTACTGGCCAGTTTCTCAATTTTTTCTCACACTAAGAGTTGTACTTTTAAATGAGTATTGCTCCATTTGCATTTGTGGAGTCTTTCCCACTGCTCTAAGATTAATCTCTCTTTTGATGTCCCTGAGGCACAGGCCACCTCCGTGGGACAGAGAGGCTATAAAACCAAAGCCCGCCTGCATCAGATTAGGCATCTGTGCACCAATAATACCCACAAACTGAATATTTCTTCAGTAAAATCAGTATAAGATTGCTCCAGCTCCGAGGAGCAGATGCTTCCTTGGAGGCAATGAATTTCTGTACCCATTTGTGATAGCACCGTCCCAATCCAAGCCTGTGGCTCAGGACCTTATGAAGTGCTCTGTGGCTGACAAAAGCTGCTAAGTCAAAGCAAAATAACAAAACGTGCAGGGAGAAGATCAGAAGGGAAGGCTGGAGGCTACAGATGGTTTTCATCTCAGCCTCTCAAATCAAGGCAGGATTGGGCAGGCTGAGCTTGGAACAGCTGCTCAGTAGCATGAAAGCAAGTGGAAAATGTTTGAAGGCTAGTAGCATCTTCTGACTCACAGGTTGGGAAACTTTTCTGGGAAAAAAAGACCCTTTTGCTCTTCCAGCTATGCTTCCATTCTGGACAGCAGGACCAGGAAGGGCTCCTCATCCTCCTCACCTGGATGGGCTGGAGGAGCTGGTGTCTGTGATGGGTTAAAGTGCCCTTGCTGGGAGATGTCCCTGCAGCTATCTGCTCTTCAGGATGTCATCAGGCAGCCTGTCTGCTCAGCATGGGCAAGAAATGAAGTATTTCCTCACATTTTTAGGAAAAATTACCCACTTCTTCCTCTCAGGAAAGGTCTCTTTCTTAGTCTGATATACCAAGTGTTAAGATAACACTCTTCCCTATAAGCAAGGCCAGACTATGAGCCCTGACAGCACCAGGGACATGAAACTGGGTTAACCTGTACCAAGACAAGCTATTCCAAACAAACAAGCAGCAGAAAGACAGCAGAAACCTATCAAAGCAAGGATGGTTGTTTGAGTGGTCTTTTTCCATTGCCATCCTTCAGTTAGGAACTTACTAGTCTCTGAGGGAAATTCCACCTTCACCTTACCAGGGATGTAGACAGCAAGTTCCTTAGGTGTGGGACTCATTTCATCCCATTTAGCAGTTGAGAGCAGTGCCCATATCAAACTCTGCAAAGAAAATATTCTCCATTGACCTTTTGGGTGACCTTCGTCGTCCGCTTCATGCCCTTTCCTCACAGCTATTCCACTTTTTAGTTTTGTCAGCACTTGCTGGGGGACATGGCCTTTTGTACAGTGCCAGGCCTTGATGTGAATAATAATAGAGAAACAATTGAAAGGTTGTTTAGGTAGAGAGAAAAGGAAGATGCAATTGCAAACCCCTTCAGTTGGTAACTATGTCTCATCCCCATGGATCTTGGATAGATGTCAACTGCTTGCCAAAGAAAGAAAGCCTAGTAGCACTTTGCCATCTCCCTACAACAGGTATTTCTCTGAGAACATAAAAAAAGTCTTTATTTCCTTTACTAAATATTTAGTTAACACTGGCAATTTTTCTACACTGACATAGAATCTTCTAATATCAGGGATCCCTGTGCTTTTCTCAAATGTCTTTGGAGTCCCTTACTGTACTGGCTGTGTGAGCTGTTGGAGGGTTCTGCAATTCTCTCTTAAATTTACAATGAATGGATATTCTTGCTATCTGTAACAAGAATTAAAACAAATACAAATAATGCCATACTAGCAAGGCAGGGGAATACAACTGATGAACATTAGTAAAGAATATGTGTCATATTCCTAGAAAAATATGCAGGAGAGGAGAGGAGAGGAGAGGAGAGGAGAGGAGAGGAGAGGAGAGGAGAGGAGAGGAGAGGAGAGGTGAGGAGAGGAGAGGAGCGGAGAGGCGGAGGTTTCTTC
>JAWWEE010000105.1:110402283-110650882 GCA_035221455.1 Xenops minutus
CCCCCCCCCCCCCCCCCCCCCCCCCCCCCCCCCCCCCCCCCCCCCCCCCCCCCCCCCCCCCCCCCCCCAAGTGATCCTGGGGTCCAATTTTCCAAGCACGTTTAGTTTGTAAAAAAATTTGCTGTTCATTAAGAGGAAAGATGTTGTTATCTGTAATTCATTATGCAACTCCATCTCTTTGATGGGATTTGTGACTTAAAAATAAATCACCTTTTTCCTAACCATTTTCCAGGATGGATTCTTAGAGCAGATTTTGATTCATTAACCGAATACATTAACAAATTCAATGCAGAGTAGATGCGACATGGAAATATTCATGTGCATTTTTTCCCTAAAATCCATGCTTTGTTTTTTTCATGTTCTTGACTCCTGTCCTACCAAGGGAGATTTTATTCACAAGGAGTACAAAGCATTCCCCAAATGAGATTTCATCATGTAGACTTTTGCATCAAAATGAAAACCCCACTTCTCCTCAGGAGTGGCTGGAATGTGTGGTAATAAATGCTCTATTAGTGTTTTTTTTTGTTAACTAACTTTAATTTTCCTGCCCATAATTGATTTCCCATCTGCACATAGAAAACATTGGTCACCCAGTTGATGCACGCCAGATTAATAATTTCAAATGGAGCAGAAATTTGGGACACCAGCAGAGAAATCTGAATATTTCTGAAGATTTGAAAATTTGTCTCCACTCCTTTCTTTCTCCAGTCTTCACGACTAGTACAAGTATTAGGTTTTAGGTGCTTACACTAAAATAAATTTCAAAAGCTTGATAAGCTTAAGAGCTCCCCTGCTCTCATAAAGTATTTGATTTTTTGATTTTGGGAATTTAATTTTAGAGAGAAGAGTAGTTTGGGTTTGGTTTGGGATTTTTTTCTCCTAAAACTAAAAAACTTGTATCTTTAGTTTTACCATCTTCTCGCCTCGAGTATCAAATTTTGAAGGCGGGAGAAAAAGGACATCCTTGAAGTGAAATCTGTCTTATATAAATGCCAAATGCTGTAATTGTGTATGATCCGTGGTCTTTTCATCACAATATTCACCTCAAAAGGCAAGTTAAAACAGGTCATTTGTCACTACTTAGCAGATCTGAACAAAGCTCCTTTAGGAACAATTCTGATACTTTTTTTTTGTGGAAAACTCAATTGCTTTTTGAAGTAGCAAAATAACAGAGAAAAATAGGGCAGAATGGAATGTGTTTTCGTTTTGCTTAGAGTAGCCAAAAAAGGTAACCAGGACAGGGAGTTGCCCAGGATGAAGCTCAAAGAAGTTTAGGTTCACCCTTAAAGCACTTGAATTGCTTTTCCTGCAGCCTTTTCAATAAGGATACAGTGGACAGAAAGGACAATGTTGCAGGTGCTGTTTGGTGAAGGAGCAGTTTGGGGTGCAGAATGGTGGTTTTGGTGCAGGGCCACGTGTCCAAGAATCCATATTCTGCTGTGACTTCTCTCTTACACTGATTTTCCTATCATAAAGGAGGGCTGTGGTACTGCTGGAGAAACTCAGAGAGCTGTTGGACTTTTATGAGCAATCTCACACCTCTTCCATGTAACATCAAGAAGTCAAAGATGTAAAGGTTTATAAGACCATTCCCTGGCCTGTGCAGGATTGTGAGGAAACTATAACAGAAAAATTAATTTAGGTTGGCTTGAATGGGAAATCAGTCATGTGGGCTGGAAACTGGCTGAAAGATTGTAAACGAAGAATCATGATAAATGATAATATAACAAGTTTATGGAAGGTATCCTGCAGGGTATCTGGAGAATTTGTGTTAGGTCTGGTCTCATCTAACATCTCTATTAATTATCAGGAAATGGAATTGAATTGCACAGGAGTGAAGTTCACAGATAATATTAGACAAGGAGGACATGTCAGCAGCAGCTGAGTCAGAGAATTTACACACACAGAACCAGAGCAGTTAGAAAGCCAAACAGAAAATAATGCCATTTTCTGAAGAGTTTTGTTTACATTGTGGTGCCCAAAGAACAATGAAAGGTCCTCCCTTGGAGCAGATTCCTGTTAGCTGAGTTTTGCAAATCTCACAGTGAAAGCAAAGCACTCAAATGATATGAGCAAGGTCAAAGACAAAGCTGAAGTTGGGATTTTGCAGCCCCTGCAAAAAGGGCACTTACATTTACTTCCAGCTCTTGACACTGCTTTGCAAGTATGGACATTTCAGTACTCAATGTTCTCCTTCATCCTTCACTTTCTTGCAAATCAAGCTCTACAGGACAAAGGCATCTCGCTATGTTGAGCTTGAACAGTGCTTTGGAAGATGTAGATGATGTGTTAAATTATCAGGGAGGCCTTGGTTGTTGCTTTGTTTTTATTATCTTTCTAGAAACAAGTCGTCTTCTGGAGGGTTGTGCTGACTGTGGATTTTTGATGGCTGATTTGATTTAGGTGATTTCTTGAAGTTCTTTTGCCACATTTTAAATTGTCTGGTTGTTCTCCAGCACCTCAAATTCAAATATCCTAATACCTCTAAAGTCACAAATTGGCACCGTTTTGTCCATGTTGAGTTTTGTCATTTCTTAATTATATTCTGGTTTTGCCAAGGAAAGATTATTGCAGCACACAGTTTTAAAACTCAATTGAACAGGATAGTTACAAAACATTCAGCTGGTTTATTTCTTCTAGTTTTTGTGTAACTTGACCATGACTGTAGACCGAGGGTCTAGGATCAGAATGGCGATGTTTTTGAAACAAACTGTGGAGTTAGACCATTTTTTCTCCTCTTCTTGACAGATGTCCACAGTGTCAGGACCACTGCGGCAGTGGGTGCAACCTGGTCTGGTCTTCAGAGTCAGGCTGTGACCCTGCCACTGAGGGTCCATGATGTAGCAATGTGTGGATGCTCATGCAGAGAGTCATGACAGGAACACTCATCCCAAGGATGGGATCCATTTCCTCTAATCTGAGCCCCTTTCTATTCAGCATCTAATCTAAACGGGGCCCAGTGTGCAATCAGAGGAGAGAAGGGTGAACCTCCAGAAGTGATGCATTTCAGTTTTTCTAAACATCTACATTAGGAGGGGATGAACTCACCCTTGAGAGACATCATGGACCAGACATCTTTATAGAAAAGAGTTAAGTCAGGTAAAACATTTCCAAAAGACCCAGGAAATAATCTGCATTTGCACTGACGTGAGATAAAACTTCCCAGAATAATTCCGTGGGCAAAATCTAGGCTTCCTCTCAAGTCCACTGCAACTTTGTCTCACTCCAAATCTCTGACAGGGTTTTGAAAAACTCTTTCTGAAAATTATTATTAGACAGTTGCAAAAGAACTAAATACATTAATCTGAATAAGGAATTAGCTCCCACTGAAGGAACTGGAATTAAATGCCATCCTCCTGCAAAATAGATTGCCAGATATTGGCAGTTTATTGCAGCAGGGAGACAGAGATTTTGCACAGTGCTCAGAAGACAAATGCTAAGATTCCATCATCTGGAAGTGCTTTACCATCTGATTATTCTTTGGCTTAGTCTATCAGAATTTTTCTCTCAATATTTGTTTGAAGTCCAAAGGTGGCTAGATACCACAAGGTCCCACCATCTGCAACATTTTTGTTTTAAAATTAAAAGTCCAATCCTTCTGAGTCAGCCAGAATCAAAACCTTTCCAAATAAACTATATTTATATAAATTGAAAAAACACTTTGCAAAGCAGGGGATTTTGAGAAGCCTTTTTTTTTTTTTTTTTTTTTTTTAATTAATCACCTGTTACATTAATTGTAAAATGTCTATCTGGGGAGAAAAAAATAAGTTGAAAAGACAGTTGTTGATACTATTAATATTTACAGTGAATATTCTGCATTTCTCCAGAAGTCCTTATACACAGTAATTAAATGTTTGTCTTATTTGATATCTTTAGCTCATTCTTAACAGCTTCACTACATTAACATATATATCTAGGTACACATGTCACCTAACTTTCAGCATTTTATGGAGGTACTTTAACTACAGTTTGGGACATTGTAGGACTTTAGGAGGACTAAAATCCCTAAGAACGAGATTTGGTCCATTTAAGACCAAAATTGCCCTCTGGAGGTGCTGTTTTTCTCTTTTCCTGGAGTAGGTAGCCCAGTAGTCCTGGCATTTCCATCCTGGAGCTTTGGTTAGGCAGCCTCAGGACCCCAGAGCCTAAATTATGACTTCTCATATTTTGAGCCTTCTTCTGGCTAAAGAGGCACATCCAAATCAGAAACTGTGCTTGAAGTTAATAGTAACTGTGCACTCAAGGTAAGGACAAATACTCAGCTGTGAAATACAACCACCCTGAGGATGGAGCCGTTCAGGTGTGGCATTACTGACATCACCACCGGGCTGCGGGGTCTGAGCACAGGAATTAAAGAAACTCTTTGCCAGCTGGCAGCAAGGAGAGGATTAAATCTTTCTTTTTTTCTTTTTTTTTTTTTCCTTTTTTTCCTCCTGTTGCATTTGCATAAATCTGAATTATTTGTCCAAGTCATTTCACCACATGCCACAAGAACTGCTGCTCCCAAACTTGGCAGGGAGGAGATGTAGGCTCAGGATGGAGAGGGAAGGGACCTCTCCTTTGGCAGCAATACCAGTCCACTCATGAATTACAGTGGCTGAGGAAAGTCCATCATCAGATGGCAAGACTTTTGGAGCATGGGCAGCTTCTCCAGCTGTGTGTTTGCACAGCACCTTGCACAGCAGGGTCCTGGGCCGTGCCAGAACCTCACTGGTGACCAGTGATTATGGTGTGAACCGAGACCTCGGCATCTGCTGCACTTTGTGTGGGTCCCCCCAGTCCTCCACAGTACAGAGGATGCCTTGAGATAATTTTCTAGGCATGCAGAGTTTGATCAGGAGCAGTTGTTAGCAGACCCTGCAACCTTCAGATGAAGGTTTTGGGGCAATCAAAAATGTTCTGGTTGCCCCACACTGTTGATTGTCACTTATGATTGCAAACGTGCCCTGTGCTGTCTGAGATGACAAGCACAAGGCACCCTCTCCCACAGAGTATGACTGAGAAAATACAGAAATCTGACCCTTGTAGTGTCAGCAAACTTCCAGTGGGAGAGCTCTCCAGTGATGGCAGGCAAGGAGAAGCCCAAAGTGTAGATAATCATAGAATCATTTAGGTTGGAAAGATCATTAAGATCGTTGAGTCCAACCATTAACCCAGCACTGCCAAGTCCACCACTAGACCACTCCCCAAACGTGTTTTCAAACACTTACAGATGATGCCACAAGCTTTACTTCTTTAACTGGAATAAGAAATTAAGAAAACCTGTTAGAGGATCACAACACCTTCATCTCTGTGGGCTGCTAAGAACACAAGGTTTTACCATGAAGGGCACAGGTTACAAGGTGACCTTGAGACAGATTTTACAAATACAAAAGCTACCTGCTGTTGTTCATATGCAGAGGTGAAAAATCTCTTTGAACATACTGAATTCAAAAGTACCTTGGGTGGGAGTCAGCAGATCCCCAGCTTCAGCTGGATTTTAATGCATAAACACAGGCCTACTTAAATGCCTCATTCCCACTTCCCCTTCACAGATTCTAGTCCAACATTAAAAAAAAAAAAAAACCATAAAAAAAAAAGAAAAAAGGGAAAACATCTGAAACTAGACATTTTTTTGGCTCTCTCCAGCTAACAAATGGCCAAACTCATTAAAACCCAGTGTGTGCTGGAGAGAAGGGAGGGATTCTTCATGGTAGAGAAATTGCTTCACAATGCCAAATTTGAGACTTAAAAAAAAAAGGGAAAACTGATTAATTATCTCTTAGAAAAGAGGAATATTCTACTAGAAGTGTTAAGTGTTCTCAACTGTATCTGCTTTATGCAGTGCCTTATTATATCTTTTTGAGCATTGTAGAAGTTCCTGATAGGACTTGGAAAAGAGCACAGCAGCATCTTGCATTCGAAGACTGGGCTTAGCTAATCCTGCCTAGATGTATATTAACCTTAAAACCACGTTAGTCCAAAATCTTGCCACATCACGCTTGGCTCTGTCTGATTCTCTGTTACTTCTTTTCTTCTTGCCTTTGATAAAACATTTTTGCAGCATTTCAGTACTTTGGATGCTGGTCCCCAGAGAAACCAGGATGAGCAGAGACAGAGAAAATTAAAGAGATGTTTGCCAACATAAAACATAATTTAAAAAGAAAAAAACATCCCTTTCTGTGTCATTATTGAAACTTCAGATTGCAAGAGCTTAAATGATTCCTGTGGATCTGCTTTACTCCTCACTTTTTATTCTCTATTGTTTGTTTTTTAACATTTCCTTTAAATGGAGTAATAAAACCAGGCAAATCCAATCCCTTTTGCTTCCTGGCAGGTTTCCTTCCTATTTCTTGTGTGTGCTAGACTTCAAGCAGTGTAGGGAAAACAATTAGAAGAGGCACTCAGTGGGATGCTCACAAAGCAAGAGGGCCCACAAACCTGTCAATGAAAACCTGTATTCTCCTTTTAGGATCTCCTGTTAGGGACAGCCATTGGATCCCCTTCTCATGCCCCAAAACTTCAACTTGTGCATATGAAGTGCATCATTACGTTTTTCAAGCAGTGTTTATCTTTTGTGTTTGCTGATATGGAAAGAAGACAAGAAAGGGGGATTTTCTTGATTTTGACTATTTTCTTTTGTCTTTTTTATTTTACTTTAGTAATCAGGATCTTGTTTAACCTTAAACTCTATGGACTTGAAGGAAGCTTAAGGTTAAGAATTCTCAAGAGTCAGAAAGCATTCTGGTGGAATATTATCCCGTTTACTCCCCTTGGACAAAGCCACAGCCCTCTTGAGATAACAAAACTCTCTTGGATTTCACTGGGGTACAAGACAGCTGTAATTCATTAATTTTGCTTGCTTTTTGTTGCTAATATCTTTCAAATCACTGCATTTGGGAGAAGGAATTCTTTATTAAAACTGAACAGTTTCATTCTTTCTCCTCCTTCCAAGCAGGTCATTTCACTTTTTTGTTTGTTGAAAAGATGGAAAATCAAGAATACTCTGAGACTCCCAAAGGTGTCTTACAGCTGCGTCATAGAATACACTGTCTTGGTGCATCACGGTATAGAAGTGGACAGGGACTGAACACTGGGTTAGATGGACCGCTGGTCTGCACTGAGAAAACATATTTCTGTTCTTTTTATGCTCTTTGTAATATTTGTCCTTTCCTTTGAGCCTTTTTAACTTTGATTTTGAGCTGTGGAGGCAATCAAAATTAATATGGAGTATTCATTGATTAAAAGTATTCATTATATAGATTCCTAGAGATTGCCCAATATGAGAGATGGAAAATGTGTTATTCACACCCATTCCTGTGTACATACTGGAAGTGTTTAAGTGTATATATGCAAATACTGGTGTTTGGTGCAACTCCCTTGAGGCACTTCTGTCAGTGATTCATTCCTACATTTCTCCTTGACATGAAGAAAGGCTTTTGGGATGAACAATAGCTGTGGACAAGACCATGGAGATAAGACAATTCTTTTTTTTAATTGGACCTGGGTATTCTTCATGGCTTAGCAGCTGTCAGAGAGAGGCTTAGACTTTGTCCCAGTTTGCACAGGGGGAAGGCCACAGTTGTACCATGTGATTCAGAGCTTGGACTTCCCCTCCTAAAGTCATGTGGCCTCTCCCTGCAAAAGGAGATGTTTAACCTATCACCTTTGTGGTGATTGCTTTTACCATCATCCTTAATCCTGAAGGATTTAGGGGCCAGATGCATCCTTGCCTTATGCACTGTGAGATCCACTGGCAGGGACAGGCTGTGAAAAGCAGAGGCTGATCTCAAGGTGGTGCCTTTAGGGTTTGTGATCATGGGCAGTGCAGAGCACAAACTCAAAGGACAGTGAACAGTGAGGAGAGAGCAGGGGTCCTCTGCCTGCTGGAATGTGAACTTGTGCCCCCTAACAAGGTGTGCTAAGCCACCCACCTTCCTCCTGAGTGAACCAACCCATCAGACCCCAGACTGGGCATCAGAGCAAGCTGTGCCCTTCACCCCTGCATCCTTCTTGGGAGGCTGGGGTGCAGCCACCAGTTCACCTGTCTGAACTGCCCATGGCAAAGCTATTTCACTGCTGGGCCTGTGTCCTGCTCCTGATGGATAGGAGAGAAGAAAAAGGGAGATAGACCAGCTGTGCCACAAAATTATCTCCCAGTGCTTCCTCTTTGTGCTGTCTGTAACCCCCCATCTTCCAGCAACACCCTTCCCCACTTAGGGAGGTGTGTGATCACAGCCAACGTGAGTATTACTCATCAGCTTCAAGGACACCACTGTGTCCTTGAGTGCACAGGTGCTGTTTGGGACACTGGGGACAAAGCTGTGCTGGATAGTAAATCTATTTCTCTCTTCCCAGAAGAACTGGGATGGGATCTGGGATGGACCAAATGGGTATCTGACCATATGAGAGGATGAGTCAGTTGTGAGAGGAAGAGCTTGAAGACAGGACAAAGAGTGAAGGAGAGTTGAAAAGGATATAATGGTGAAATGTAGTCTAGGAGGGAAGTGGAGTGAAACTGGTCTGGGAGGGGAAAGGGCTTACCTTGTATTTTCATTCTTGAGGGATATGCAGGAGAAGCAGAATGTGGAGTCTTATCTATTTTCCTTCTGTCCTTCCCTTGTCTTGACAGAGATGTCCAGTTGAGGGTGGTGAAACACAGGAACAGCTTGTCCAAAGAGGTGGTAGATGCCCATCCCTGGAAACATTCCTGTCCAGGTTGGATGAGCAACTTATTCTAGTCGAAGATGTTCCTCCTCATTGCATGGCACTGGACTACGTGACCTTTAAAGGTCCCTTCCAACCACAAACACACTATGATAATCTGAAAACCTGATGGGGTGGTAGTGAAAGAACAAAGTGGAGAGAACCACTCAGAAACAGCCTGTTCACTACCAGAAGCTTCTTGACACAGAAAAACCCTCTAATAGCAATCACACTTTACTATTGCACCCTTATGAATTCTTCCATGATTTAATTTACTTGGAAGGAACAGATCAGTGTTAGGAACATTGCTCTCATTCTTTGTTATTAGTACTACAGTATCTAAGTCTCTTGAAACTCTTTTAGTTTGTTCTTGTCTTTTTTAAATTACCAGATCAAAAACTAGAAACCTAAAGCTGTAATGGAAAGGAGCACAGGCCCAGAGTCATCAGAAGGAGGTGCCAGACGGTTCTGATTGCCTTTTGGGTGTTCTGAGTGCTTATTCACTTAAAAATCACACTAGTGGTCCAGGATTTCCCTGGGAGGCGGCTGAACGTCTTTGTTTTTGTTAACCTTCAGGATGTTGTTGTGAAGGGGCCAACACGAGCCAGAAATGACAAGGCAGGTCAGGTAGTTTTGTGTGTGCATCTGTCACTGAAGGTGTCTAACATCTCCTAAATTTTTAGCATGATAAAAGCTGAGCTCAAGTCTTAAGTAATCTTGTGCCTCTGCTTTAAACAGAGAGAGACAGGCAACAGCAGAGAGCAAATCTGGTTTTGACCTGTACCTTTGGATGTGCCTGACTCTTCCCAGTGACTATAAAACAAATTTGCTTGACTAGTTGATGCTTTGAGCTGCATCATTGCTGGGTAGCTGGAAATAACTGAATAGTTATGTATTTCAGCAGAGAGTTAGAGGATTATTTCCTGGATAACTTGTCATGGCCACTTTCATACATTTCATTTTTGCTGTGAGAACAGACCCCATGGCCATTGCTGTGTCCCTGTTTCCAACCAGCCAGGGTGCAGTTCTACCTTAAATGCACTGCCTTCAGCCTGGATGTTCCCTCCATCCTTCATCCACACAGAATAACTGCACAGGGACAAGCACAGCAAACAGGCTGGTGGGTGTGCAAGAGCACCTACACAGCTCTGAGGGCAGGAAAACTGCTACATAAAAATCTATGGGAAATGCTGACATGAATCAGCATTACGTGCAACTGCTGGAAAGGAATGCTTCAAGAATTTTTGGTAATTGGTGGCTGTGTAATAGAGATAGACTGTTACAAGTTCTCCATGGATAACTGTACCAGAGACAGGGACAGAGAAATCAGTTTGATTGAGGAGAAAAAACCTCCCTCCAAGGTTTTGCAGTGAGGCTGAAGGGGTGCAGGAGTGGCCCAATGTGTTAAATCTAATAGGAAAGGAGACTTCAATTTTTATTTATTTTTACCTTGAAAATAGGCAACTTGCTGAAAAGCAACTGGTTTCATCCTAACCTCTGTGAGTTTTAGAATACTTTCTGTGACCTACAGAAGAGTAGGAATGTCCTTATCAGAGGGACAAACAACTGCATTGATCTCATTAGGATGTTTATCACACAATGTATTTCAGCAGACATTCCTGGTTGCCCTCTGTTGAGCATTTTAAGCTTTTAAGATAAAATAGAGGGTAACCAGGATTGCATGTTTTCTCCTATCGTTTCTATAATGTAGGTTGATAATGATCTATCACTCCAGTTGATGAGAGGTAGCAGTTAAAGAAAAATAAAAATAGAGATTAATTTTCTGGCAAAGGTCCGGCAGATGTACTCGAATAAAAGTGATCTAGCGGAAGGGAACAAGGGCTCCTCCTCTCCTCCTAGCCAGAGATCTGAAACGAGTTTTAAAACTCTCACCAGCCCTAACCTCCACTGAGTGGGGCCCTGGGAAATGCCCCTCTTGAAAATACCTCAAACCGTCCCTTTTTTCCTGTGAGAGGGAAGTCAGTGGAGGCTGATGCCATTCAAAGCACAGATGAGTCATAATCATTTATGTTGGAAAAGACCTCTAAGATCATAGAGTCCAATCATTGACCTAACACTGCCAGGTCCACCACTAAGCCACATCCCTCAGTGCCAGTCCTCACAGCTGGCCCTCCTGCCATTTGCAGTGACAGTGACTACAGTCCTACTTTCTTTCTAACTTAATATGATCTTGGACAAAGAAAATATCCCAGCAGATGCAAAGGGCACTGCCCAGGGCAATGACCACACAGAACCCTCGTGGTGGGAGTTGGAACTGTGGCAGCTGCATTGAAATTACTAAGGAAAATAGAAAGGTCCCAGGTAATTTAGTAGCAAGGGAGTGTTGTTAGTATCCCTCTGGGGCTGCATCCTGGGAGGATCTGTGCCTACATGAGCACCAGCAAAAGATCCTTAGCTCAGAAGAAGCAGCTGTTTTTGTTTAACCTGACAGGTCCTGCACTCAGCTATGGAGGAAGCCAAACATCCCCACGCCATTTACACATCTTCTTAGGAAATTAAGGTCCAAGCATCTTTTACAGATGAGTTTTTAGTCTGAAACATGGTAAGGATTTATTCTGTATCCATCGATTCACCATGAGTGATTTTTACTGCTGAACATACAAGGAGTTTGGATTTTCAACACATTCAAGGTCAGGTCTGCATAAACACATGTGGCAAAGTCCATCATGCTGGGGGAAAAGGAAGATGAAGCTGTTCATGACTGTAAACTTACTTCTCATTCTCCTGACTTTTAGACTCTAAATATACCAAACAGCTTTGGGGCATCTGGAGAAAGAGAAGGGAGAACATAAAAATCAATTTAATAGTATCCATTGAAGCAAAGATTTTTGCTTGGCCCCTCTTTTAGGTCAAATATCACATGTCCCAGCAAGTGATCTATGTTTCATGCCATCTTTAAAGATGTTCAGATCTTGAGAGAATTAACTGCCATCAGAATCCAGGAGAACAGACACTGTGAAGTTTTCATTAGACATTTAAAAGAAAATCTAAAAAGAAAGACATGTAGGCATAGCCTGGGAATCTGAAACTCAGGGTCCAACCATGCAAGTGACCTTGCCAAAGACAGTTAACATCTTATGTTGTCGATCCTCCAGAGATACATGGGTATGGTATATAACCAAGAGCTAGTATTGTTACTCTATTTTTTTGAGTTTGTTTTTCTGCATATAGGATCAGAGAGTAGCAAGACATGCAGGAAAAAAGTGTAAGGGGTCTGTAGTCTGAAATATGAAACTATTGTTATGGAACTAAAAATAGCAACATGTAGGCATATACCAGGAAGGGCATGCTAGTTATAAGCAGAAAGAACCTTTTTTGATAAGGAAATAGGTGAACTCTTTTTCAAAACCTGCCTGGTTCTTCAGGCACCACTTTTACAAGTCACTGTGGCCTCATTTTTCCCAGACCTTAGGCTTAGTCCAGGATCTTAGCCCTTCATATCTCCTTCTTTCACTAAGGTGGTCCTGGAGGACAACAAAGAATTTGGGATAGTGAATAACTCCCTGAAGTTCCCATAAGACACTAAGAGGAAGTTAAGTCTCTGGGAGATGATGGAAGTCATTTTGGCAGCACTGGGTCTCCATGTATCCACATCAGTTGCCACCTGTAAAATGGATGGAAGACTATATTTTTCCCCATTTTTTTTCTGCCTTCTTTGCTAGGTTGCAACCACTGCTAGAACAGCCCTGCTTAGCACAACAGCTACTTTATCTCTCTTTAGAGCATTTGGCAAAGACAACACAGAGAGGAAAGGCTTTAAACTCAAAGAGACTGGCTTTAGATCAAATATTAGGAAGAAACTCTGTACTTTGACGGTGGTAAGACCCTGGAACAGGTTACTCAGAGGTTGTGGCTGCCCCAGTCATGGAAGTTTTCAAGGCCAGGTAGGATAGGGCTTAGTCTGGGGAAAGGAGTTCCTGCCCATCACGAGGGGTTGGAACTCGATGATCTTTAAGGTCCCTTCCAATCCAAACCATTCTGTGATTCTCTAAGAGCTGTATTAGAGAAGGGCCCTATTTTCCCATGTGCTGTGGTACTAGGTTTATGTTTGCCTGCTACAAAAGCAGCAACGGCAAACCCTTTGCTTAGATAGGAAACAATCTGCCTTTGGAAAGGGAGGAATAGACAAAACGACCTCAAAACAATCCAGCATCTGTGATTTCCACAATTCCATCTGAAAGCTTACTCTCTGTTTTGATGACATATGAGCTGGGTGCCCTGTTGTACATCACTGTAAAAAATAGCTGTTATCTGCTGTTTCATGGGAGATTCAGCAGAACATGATTTATCCGTGCCTGTTCTGCTGCCTCTTTTGAAATGTTGCAGCCGTTCGGGGCACCTTTCACAGGGGAAGGCAGACGGGCATCGCAAAGTTCCCCATAACCTTGCTGTGTGTGCTGCAGAGTGAATCAATGAAACCTGAATTACAGTGCATTGGCTGTGTTTGGAGCTGTGCTGCTAAAGCCTCCTGCAGCGGCTGCAGACCTCTGAATGTCAGCACTGCACACACACACACCCCGAGCAAATATGACATTTCTCTCTAAAATTTCAAAGCGGTGCCAAATGGGATTTTTAACTGCAAAGTTGCATCTGATATGAGCTGGGACTGAGTTGCTCAAACTTTTATTACCAACTTGGAAATGTATTCTTTTTGTGAGCGTGTGAGCTTTATGTGTGAACTCACCTTAGAAAAAGTAGAAATAATCAATCAAAACAGGATTCTAGCAAGAAATGCTGGGGACGAGGATTTGTTGGAGTCCAAACAGCACCAGCTGCCCCTCTGTACCAGCTGTCTCTGCTTGTGTGACATTTGCAATGAGGCTGCAGGTGATTTGAGAAGCTGGCATTAGACTGCAATTCACCTTTCGTGTCAGCTCATGCCAGAATACCTTGCCAGAAGCCGTTATTTTGGTGGGAAATAACAGCTGGGAATAGGGGAAAAATGAACTTCTGAAAAGCACTTTGTCACGTTCCCTGGGCTGTGGCAGGCAAATGCTGGAAACAGTGTGAGCTCCTGCTATGAAAGCAGGCATAGGCAGAAATTTCTCAGTGGGAGGATTACCTCCTTTACATACCTGACTGAAGGCAAGGTGAGTACATAAAACATTTTCAGCACTGTCTCTCAGTTTTCTGATATTTATTTTCTCTATGAGCAGACATGCTGGAAGACATCTATGTTTCATAAAGCCCTGGTTCATTGATTTTTCCTTAGGATGGGAATCATTACTACGAGCGGGTCTGGCAATTTCAGATAATGACCTGTGTGCAGCACAGGCACTTCTAGAAATGGTTAATGTTGGATGTAATAGATGTTAAAGTGTCTCCCTCAAATTGTTCTGGCCTTTTGCAGATGACTGCTTCCATGTGTGTGTGTGGAGGGCAGAGCCTCTCCCAAATTCCAGTTGTTGGCTCGTTCCTGTAGTGTGTTTAAGAAAAAAATATTATATGAACTCACTGCTGCAAGATGTTTTAGACATCAACTGTCTTGATAATTTTATGTTTTTATTGAATACAAGAGGAAATAAATCAGAAAACTCATAATCCAGTTTATGTGGGGGGAAAAAGCAAAATGTTATTTAGTGTGCAACAGACATTTAATCCCTGGGTTTAGACTTTTTTGATCAAAGAGATTACTTGTACTGGGACAATTTTATCCACTGAGTCTTCTTCCTCAGTTTGCAACTGGATTAGATCTTCTAAATCCACACAAGCTTCCCTTGTCTTGGAAGGGGCACCTACAGTTATCTTAGAGAGCTAGAATTACCAGTGGCTTAAGATCAAGGACCTTCCCTACAGGACCTTTCTTACTAAATCCCTCTTTTGATAAAAGGAAAAAAAGGTCTGGTCTTGTAAATAGAGACGATCCTGAGTGTACCTGATGTGTCCTTTACTGATTGCCATGGAGTTTTTTTGTGTCCTAGCATATACTAGAAAAAAGTAAGACCAGAGTAAGTTTTATATTCTTAAAATATATTAAAAACCCCCCATATCCTGGTTAAATCCAGGTGTAAGGTAGATTCTTTACTCTGTGCCACTGATATAAATCCATGAAATCTCAAATAAACAATTCAAAAAGTCTGATTTTAATTCTGTTTTTCTGGAGCCAGAGTAGCTATTAGACTTTGTGGATCTGTCTACACTTACATTTGTATACTGAGGAAATAGGCTTCATTTTCAGTACATTTCCAACTTTTAAGAACCATTTCCAAAGTGTCAAGAAATCACAAATTTTCCAAAAATTGATCTTCATCTCAAATTTTTAATGGTAATTGGAGATGTGTTGTTGTCCATCACAGTTAAATGTGAAATGGAGCAAGCAGCTTGCATTCCACATTTCTGTCCCTGAACATCTGGGAACATCTGTGAATGCAATGAGAAGTCCCTGAAATGCAGCACAGAAGTGCAAATGAGCCTATAATGAACAAGACAGAGTTGTGTCAGGGAGCAGGGATAGAGCCCAAAGCCCACTGAAGCGAATGACATGGCTCCTGTTGAGTGCAGTGGCCTTTGAGTGGAGCTCTGGGCATGTCCGTGAGTGGAAGGCAAAGTCAAACACTGTCACTGTATCACATCATATGCAGGATAACCACATGCTCATCTTTTTTTTGCTTTCTCTCCCAGGATGGAAGGAGCAGTTTTATTGGTCACCAGCTCGGAGGGGTCATGGAAGTGCCAAACAGCAAGGACCAGAGAGTCAAATCAGCCAGAGCCATCCAAATCACTTACTACCTCCAAACGTATGGCTCTGTCACCCAGGACCTCATTGGGGAGAAGTGGGAGAGCGAGTTCTGTAAACTGATGCACAAGATGCAGCTGGATCACCAAGATCTGCAGCTCTACTCACTAGCATCCTTTAGCCTCTGGAAGGACTTCCACCAGACCAGTCTCTTGGCCAGAGGCAAAATTTTGGTGAGCCTGATGCTGATTCTCCTGACTGCTACCCTCTCGAGCTCCATGAAGGACTGCCTGCGTAGCAAACCTTTCCTGGGACTCCTGGGAGTACTCACTATCTGTATTTCCAGTGTCACTGCGGCAGGGATATTTTTCATTACTGATGGAAAATATAATTCTACTCTGTTGGGAATCCCTTTCTTCGCTATGGGTAATTATTTATCTTCATAATAATAGGATTAACAGAGTTTAATGACAGGATTGTAAATTACATCCTGGGTTATAAAGTGCAGATTTTACCTTGAGTGAAAGTCTAAGTCATTTTCATCTTGTTAAATTGATCTGTGCCTTGCCAAAAAAAAAAAAAAAAAAAAAAAAGAAAGGAAAGGAAAAAAAAGGAAAAAGGAAAGACAACGAAGCAGTAGCAACAATAAAGAGCAAATGACGTTGCTGGAATCTCGGCCAGTATGAGAAAGGGGCAGTTTTATTGATCTCTGTTACAGAATGAAGGAGAAATTGTTATTGAAAACTAGTCAGCTCAGCAGACAAAATGGATATGTGTTGACCTGACTTTGATGGGAGGCCAGCTGAAAAAGTAAGTTAAATCAGAGTGTGCCAAGGAAGGGCAGATTTTAGCATCCTTCCTGAGGAGGGCTTTCCTTCGAGCTCTGTCTGAGGGGCAGAGGGGAACAGGTTGGTGTAGGAATAAGATTGATGGACTTTATCTCAGAGAGGAGATTACTATTGTGGTGTTTGCCAGACTGTGAGCACAGGGGCCTGTCAGGATGTGCAGCGTGTAATCCCTTGGTTTGTGAAGTCCCAGATCAGCTGCAGAGATTTCCTTTGCATTGCACCCGACCAGAGGAAGGTGCAGACAAAGAATAAATGTAAATCCCAGCTCTTTAGGCAGCAGACTTACTTTCATTCCTTCTGTTCTCCTTTTGGTTCCAAGCACTTTCAGTGCATCCGTGTGGTTAATGAGTTTGCTACGAAGCTGCATTGGGAAGGCAGAAGGAAAGGTGCCCAGCACAGCTGCAAGGCAGAGTTGCTCAGAGCTGTCACATCCAGCTTTGTCAGAGTTTTGCCATATCATGAGTCTGAATTCCAGCAATGACTCTATGCAAAATCTCAGGGGTGGCAGCCCAGACACAAACACCTTCGTGCTGGTTTTTTGTTGGCAGGGAATCTTACCTGTGGCCAGAGCTCTGCATCTTTACAGTTAATTTCATAAATCCCATTTAGCCTTCTAGTCCTCAAGGCCAAGTTCTGTTATGGTTCTGTTATGTAATATGCAAAGCCACAAGCTTTGGAGAAGGGTCTTGCATTTTTCTTAAAAACTTCAACCTCTAAAAAGGCAATTTTTTTTTAACTTTCTCTCAAGAAAAGTTCTGTGAGTGTATGCATCCCCCAACTCCCTGCCTCCTATTTAACCTATCCCCTAATAATGCATCTGTGTCACTAGCCAAAAAGGCTGAGTTGTGGCCTCATTTGTCCTGCTCCCAGCATCCCTGGAACTGCTGCCCAAGGTGGTAAGCACTGGGATGGAGCCGATGGTCAAGATTTCAGAAGGGAAAGAGAGAAGTGAGGCAAAAGACCCCAAGGAATTGCATGTCTGGTTCAGCCTCATTAATACTGATAAACAAGATTGTGCCAAAGCCCCTAATTCTATAATCTGCACTGTTAAATTGTGACAATGGCCACTGGCATGGGCTGCACTGTGCCAGCTCTTCAGATGCTCTGTGGTGTAAGAGGAATTGATGGAAAGAAGGTGCTGGAAGGAGAGAAGGGAAGAATGTCAGCAGAGAGAATTCCAGGTTGTGACAAGGATGAATCCTGACCTGCCTGAAAGGTGTGAGCCTAGGAAACAGAGAATGGAGAAAAGGATGACAAATTGGAAAGAAGGGGTCATGCTTGTTATCAGATTTTGGCAGCCTTCTCACTGGGTGTCAGGAGGTGCATATCAAAGGAGAGACCAAAAAGGCACTGCCTTGCTTGTGTAGCAAGTTGAAGTAAATGTAGAAAAACCACTGAAGGGATGAAAAGTACCTTCTGTAAATTGTGTTTTCTTCTGTCAGTGTCCCTTTTTAGATCGTTGGAGGCATGGGTGGCCCATACTCTTTGCTTGACAGGTCCCAAAATTTTCACTCCCAAGGAGCCCCAACCAGTGCTTGCAGGTGAAATTCGTTTTCAGGGCTGACCTCAAAAGGATCAGCATCCAGAGAGGGCAGGAGCACCAGCTGAAATGGCAGTAACATTGCCCTCAATTGATGCCTTCCCTGTAGTCCCAGGATGAGACACGAGTGGCAGTTTCTGAAAGCAGAATGCCTCAGTTTCCCACCAAGGTAGTCCATGACTTTGTTTGCTGTTTGAGGAAAAGTAACATTTATAACTTTCTGTTGTGTTTTTGTGCTGTCATTCTTGCCACAGCTACTGCCAAGAGCAAAAGAAAAGAGAAAAAGAACAATCTCTCTTGAAGTGAGATATTTGCAAGGATTGCTTCTATAATATATTGAACAAACTTCAGGTTGAAAAGGAAAACGTTTATGTAACCCTTCTACAGAAATTTAATTCAGGAGTCTCAGACTGAACTGGAAATATCATTAGAGAACAGCTTCTCTTCCCAGTGATGCCTGGGAAGTGCTGCTTGTAAATATTACGCAACAGTTTTATAGTTTAGTGAAGTAAAAGACAGGAAAAATGTCTTACCAAAGTCCTACTGGGTTAGACTCTGAAAGTACCCCGTGCCTTTTATCCCTTAAATGGAAGTGCCATCTAATGAGACCTTGCTGTGCCCAGAATGTCACCAGGGCCTCACACACCTGGGCCCTCACAGGCAGCATTTTCTATTGAACATGCTCTGTTACGAACTGAGCTGACATGGCAGAGCAGATCCAGTGAAGACCCCAAGACTGTTAATTCTGAGTCAATAAAGGACTCTGGTCCATGTTGTACCAATGTCCCTTGCTGCTGACACAGCAGAAAGCAAACAACACATTAAATAATAATTGAGTGAATCTAGATGAAAAAGTGTGCAAGGTGGGGTTTCCCTGAACTGCAAATGCCAGATTTGCAAGTCAAACTTCTGAAGTCAATTTAGTTAACTACTATTATTAAAAAATAATACCAGGCAGTAGCAGTGACAAAGTCCCTGCAAGTATAATGCAGAGTGCAGAGGCAGCTTTAATTCTGGCAGCTTCTAACTTCGAAACACTTCAGCCTGACATTTGCAAACTGTTCATTTAAAGTATATTTGTTTGGTCAAAAATATAGTTTCTTCTGATATTCACTTTTCAAAAGATTAATTTTAATGGAAATTCTGTGGTGTTCTGTGCTTGTCCTTTTCCCTGCAGAGGTGACAGGATGCTGCCATCTGAATGGCAGGAATAACCCTGGATGTTTAGGACCGCAATTGCTCTTGCAGGGCAGAGCTTCTGTGGGTTACAGTAGGTAATAGAAGCCTATGTAAAAATGTTTAATATTTTTCTAAATTTAGACTGAGTGACCTACACCGTAATTATTTACTGTAGTCCTGCTGTGAGGGAACGGTCTGCTGGGATAAACCACATCTCTGATATACTGGGGGAAGCATGTTAGCTCAGATGGGCTTTTTTCTTCTTTATCCTTGAAGGTGAAAGGAAAACTTCAGTCTTAAGTTAGGCATGAGATCAGTGGTGGAAAATCCTGCTTGCTCTGACTCCCTCTTCCTGATACACCAGTTTCCTCAGACAGCTGCCTCAGGAAAGCCAGTTTCCTCAGCCTCAGTACAGTGTCTACCACTGCATTTTTGGAGGGGGTGAGGAGTGACTCTTCAGAAAGGTTCTGTGCAAATAATGCTCTGGTGCCAGGATGTCCTGCAAACAGGAGCTGGAGAGGCTCATTTTTAGCTGTTCATACCCCAAAGAAATGGATAAATGTTTTGAGTTAATGAAAAGGTTCTTCTTAAGTTTCAGGGCTTTCTTCTTTAGGAACTGAACTAGACAGAGATGCTTTATTTGTCTTTTTCTTATTTTTCTTTTTTTTTTAGTCAGGTTTTAATAACCTCCACATGAAATCAGAATATAGGACAATTCTACCTTGCATTTCTCTTCTGGGACAAATAAAACCTGCAGTTTCTGCTGCAAGTTTGACACCAGCAGAGCTGCCACCACTGGCTGTGTTTTAGATAGGAGATAGAGGGAGAAATAATTGAGTTTCAGGTTTGTGTTAGCCCTCGTTAGATGTTCACATCTGCCTTTTGTGTTTGGATTCACAACACAGTTTCAAAGGGTGTTATGTACGTGACATAATTATGGTTTCCCATGCCTAATCATCACTAATTAATATAACCAGGAGGTTAACTACATAATTGAGATATTATTGCTCCCATGATTTGCTTTTTAATGCACAGGAACCAGACTGATATCATCAGGGAGATAATGATTTAACTCAGCTGAGGATCCAACTGTATATTTTTAAATGCAGGTGTATCAATTATATAATTTTACATTGTAATTATTTTTGGCCAGTCCATGAAGTACCTCATTATATAGATTAGTGGAAAACATGATAAAAAAAACACCTACAATATAATTACAGTGTAGTCATGCCTTTTGTACTATAAAGTGCATGTGTTTCTTAGGATTCTGTAGATGTGAGAAATATATCCTGTCATTTGTAAGGTCATACCATGAAGACCATAAGAACTTTGTGGGAATAGCTATTTGTTGCTGAGTCTTTAGAGAAGATTAAGCTCAATGTATGCCCTACAGAACATTGTAATATTGCTACCACTATTACCAGTGACAACACTGTTAGTAGTGGTGTAGTAAAGAGATACAAAAACTATAGGAAGCAACAGGCTACCTGCATCCAGCAGATCCCCCATATCTGATATAATAGTTCACAATAGATGGCAGAGACTGTACTTACAGTGCAGAACTTTCTGCTGAAATTCCCATTATTCCTTCCCTTGACTTATTCAAATGGAAAGAGGAATCAAGGTAAAAGCAGGCAAGACTCCAGGCAATTATTAGCATTTCAGATAGAAGCCATCTAACCTCTTTCAGATGGCAGTTGTTAAAATAATGACTGGTGATCACCTTTCAGTAAATTTGAGATGTCACAGTATTACCATTAGTGATAGAGTTGTGGAAAATTGCAGAAAAAAAGTCCTAGTGCAGATGAGGAATTTTTTTTTCAAACCTCAGAAGACAAATGTGAGAGTCAAAGTGCATGTTATCACTATTTACCTGTATGTGAAGTGTTCTAAACTTTGCTTCAAGCAATGGACTTTCTGATTACAGCTGTGACTTAAAAATATTTCAAGAGTGACTCTGACTTTGGTTTTGTCCTTTTGATGCAGCAGTAAAACAAATCCCATGTGAATCTCATGTTATATGATCTGTATAAGAAGCAAGAGAACAATCCTTTAGAGCTAGGAGACCTACTGGACACAGACCCCCACCACTCCATGCCTCAGAAATGCAGAGAATCTGTCATTTTAGATGGTACAGCAGTTCATGTCCCCACTCACTTAGCAGATCATTAAGGGTTTGGAAATATCATGCCCTTAACTATAATATGTTGGTGTTTGACTTTTAAATTATAATATATTATTATAACAGAATAACAGAATAAATCAGAATAACAGAAAAAAACATGGGTCAGCAGGGGGAAAAGAATGGAAAGAGATGCAAATGTTAAAGATTACCTATGTGGATGGGCAGGCAACATAAATAATTCGTATGAATGGGTTTAGAAATTCTCCATATTTTATAAGGGTAATTTCCCCATAACCTGGTGTATTCCCTGACAAGTTATTCCCAGTTGCAGAAGGCTGAATTTATTCATTTCTATAGGAAAGGTTGACCTCCCAAGAACAGTATTACCTGAAATTTGAGTAGAAGACTGAAGCCTTTCTGGGATAATCTGCAGCCTGGCTCTGCAGCTGTGTGCTGGACCAGTGATATTTGGGGAGAGGCAACAGGACTGGGAGTGTCCTCTCCTCAAACACAGGCAAACTGAGGTTGTCTCTGACCAAGTCCTTTGGGCCTTGTCACACACAGCAGAAAGGGATGTACAAAGCAGCCCAGCCAGTCTCACTAACAACAACAGGGTTTGTAACATCTAATTTCAGGTGTCCCAAATGTTCCTGCCTTAACTGAAGTGACAGAATCTCAAGTGCCTTTGCAAGAAAGAGAGAGAAATCAGAAACTCCAGAGTTATCTGGACCATCACTTAGTAGATATTTGGGATGAGCTGTGTTAATCTCTGGAAGGTTCTATCCATGTCTGAAAAGGCTAGGGTAGACTTCAAAACCTGAGGTTATTCAGTTGTTGAACGAGGGTCATTCCTACAACTGGATTATATTTGGAGTTCTTTATTGGATGCACCTTTTCTGCATGTTGATCTCATTTAGATTGGACATTAGGCAGAATTTCTTCATAGAAAGGGTGATTAAATATTGAAACAGGGTGCTCATGATGGTGGTGGAGTCACTGTCCCTGGAGGTATTTAAGGAAGGACTGAACCTGGCACTTAGTTCCATGGTCTAGTTGACATGGTGGTGTTTGGTCATAGGTTGGACTCGATGATCTCAGATGTCTCTTCCAACTTAATTAATTCTGTGATTCTGTTCTATAGATGAGCTCTAAGATGTGGGTACGTGTACGCATATACAGCAGATATGTATAAACTGCCTTGAATCCCTTAGAGTTGAATTCTAGCCCTTCTTTTCCTGTAGAGACTTAGCAGAAGGTCCCTTATCAACCTAAATGTCATCGTTCCTTGGGGCAGTTGCTGCACCCCAGGAGATGGATTTGCAGATTTCTTGGTCAGTGACTCTGAGGCTCACTGCATGTTGAAACACCCACCCTTGGGCCATTGCCCAAACACAAACCATTTCTACCAGATCCTTTGTAATGACACAGCAAATACAAAAGACATTGCCTGGGTTTCTTGTTTGAGAACAGCCAGCTAAACTCATCCCAGTTCTGACTATAATTGGAACTCAATTAACCCATTTGTCCTAAGAAAAGTCTCCAAGTACAGTGGTCTTTTATGGTTATTATTAAAACAGCTTGCTCAGCTCTCTGTCTGCAGCTAAGAGACTGGTAGCTGTCACATGAGCTGCTTCCAATTTGCTGCAAACGTTTCTAAAATCTTTTGGAAAAAGTGATTTGGTAAGAGAAGAGAGCATGTTTTGAGCTAAAAAGTCAAAGGCTGAAAGGAATGGTTTGCTTTCACACTTAAAATGTGTTTAGTACTCACTCAATATACCAATTCCATTCTGATATAAAAGGATATTTCCTTTTCAGATGCTTCACACGTTTGTCTGAACATCTCTTGCTTTCATTTTTTTACCTTTCCTGGCAATGCTCATTCCTATGACTGGGTAATTTAAGGTTCTTTATTGGATGCACCTTTACTGGATGTTGATCTCATTTAGCAGGAATTTCATTCCTTCAGGTTAGTAAGTATCGATGCACATTAAGGTTACATTTGGCTAATTTGGGCTGGAAAGGAGCTGCATCGTGGCAGAAATGATTTAGCTACACGTATATCATCCCTAATAGGGCAGTGACAAATCCAGCCTTGAATAGTACCATTGCTAGCAATTCCATAACCTGCCCCGACAGCTTGTTCCAGTGCTTAAACAGCCATATATTTATAAAGGTATTTCTTAACATTTTCACTGCTGCACCTATAACTCCAGAGTCTGTCTGGCCCAGCTGTAGAGTATAATTTTTCACAGGATCTATGTATATGCAAATACTTTCAGGATATTTATATGTAGGGCTGTGCCTATTTCAGTTGGGATATTATTTCCTGCCAGACCTTTTTCTCACAGATATTTTACTGCAGTTCACACTTCCCTGTGTGAGCTCCATCCATGTGGGGAGATTGATGGTGGCTTCTGGTCTCTGCTGGAGCACAATGGATCTGCAGGAAAGGGCAGGACGTGTCCTGTGTTCTTTGGTGTGTTGTGGAAAAATTCAGTCTTGCATTGTTGCTTCTTTTCAGCTGGGCAGGAAAGGTGGGCTCGGCTACGCAAGGAAGCACAGAGTGAATGATCCTATGCTCTATCAAGCATGCTGTCTGTTTGCCAGCTTCCTCTGCAGGGAGTTTCAAAGTTGTGCCTCTGGTTTTTGAGCAAAAATGAAAGGCAGCAAATGCAATTTTTTTTTTTCTCCTGGAACACATTTTTTTGTGCAAATCATTCCTGGAACTCACTGTTGTGAGATATGGTTCTGTCTCAAAATTCAGCCTGATGCAGAAAGGGTTGGATTTTTACATAGCTAGCTAGAACATCATTATTTTGAATTAATATTGCAACACTAAAACATAATCATGAGGAAGAAGTATAAAAATTAATGACCATGCCCAAAAACCCGGTTCAAAAATGGGTACAAAGAAATTTCACTTGTGAAGAATTTTTCCCATAGCTGCCTTCTTTTAGACTGATAATTTTCCCCTGAAGAGTTAGGAAAAGGATACAGAACTCAATATACCATTTGCCAAATGTTCTAAATCAATATTTATCTGCTGTATTCATCTGCAATGTTAAAAAGTTTGCATAGAATTAAAGGCTTAAAGAGTCTATTGCAAATACCAAGCCAACTGAAAAGACCTTACTCGATATTGTATCATTTATATGTCCTTTGTGCAGGCACTAGCTAGTTGAGGTTTTAATAATTCAGTTTTATCCTTCCATTTCTGATCCTTTTTCACTCCATTTCCTTGCCATGAAACGACTTCTCCTCTCTGGTGGGATAACTGCCTGCAGGCACATACAGCGTGCTGGACCCGCCCTGGCTCAGGGCTCGCTGCTCCATGAGTAGGAACAAAGAATAGCAGCAGCCCATGTTATTCCAGGAGTCTCTTTCATGCCATCGTCATATGCCTCTCTTCCTGGCCTTCAGACAAAGGTATGCTAAGGTGCAACAGCTATGACTTTCCATGTGTTAGTCCTGCTGGATGTGGAGAAACAGGTCATGTTTCAGCCACACTTGCCTGATGGTGAGGTGAGGAAGGAGATGCTATTTTGGATGCCAAAGTGGCAGTGAGACCTGCAGCAGCAGGAGATTTAGGCATAGGGCTGCAAGTGGCACCACCCCCTGACTGGGATGAAAACCTCAGGCCTTTGCAGCTGTGGATCACTCAAGATGCTCTTTAGTTTTTGTTCTGCAAGACTGAGCATACTGTCCTCACTGCCTTGGCTGGTTTTCAGGGAGGATAATTGCATTTCTATCTTCCCTCATTTCCCCCTGCTGTGCAGGTTGGATGCAGTGTTGGTGGGCACTGCCTGGCTCCAACACTCTGTGGGTGCTGCTCTGCTGAGTTTTTACCCAGGTGTGGCTGTATTTCACTGGTGAATGCAATGGCCACATTATGTGGCTCAGCAGTCTCTAAAACAATTCTGCATTCCCTGAGAATACGTAGCTGTGCCTCATCATGTGGTCTTTGCACTTTTCTGCAGTCATCTCTGGTATTTCAGCATTAGAGAATTAGAGAATTTCAGCATTAGAGAACATTCCTAAAGCCCAAGGAATAAAAACATCCCTTTACAGCCTGACATGACACTTAGACCTGCCCAACCCACACATCCTAAACCATATTCAAATTCAAATTTGCCCTGGAAATATTAAATGCTGTAGCTTTTTCTAGTGTTATGAACTCCACTGCTGTTAATATTCTGCTTATAAAGAAAACTATTTTGCTAGCATTGCCATGAAACCATTCAGTACTATGTCATTTTGTAAACTTTGTACAAATTCAGAATCTGCAGGTATAACCTACTAGAGGGAGCACATGCATTGGTTTAGAAGGAGGGTCTAATGGCAGATTACTGCACCGGGTGAGACCCTGGAGGGTGAAAAATTCGGTGTTTCTTCAAGTTTCTAGTTGATATTTTTACTATTACTGTTGAGAAATTATTATCCTCCAGGGAGGACATAGAGCTGCAAGAAGCTGAAGGCAGGGAGGTGTTCTGCATACTGAGTGCAGAGCAATGAAACCTTCTGCCCTTCTGCAGTAACTTAGGACAATTTAGCACAAAGTTTTCTGTTAATGCAATTTAAACCTTCTAAAACTAGACTGGGAGACCTTGGAACAAAAAGTCTGTTTGTGCTTAGAGTAGATGCCACTGCAAAAAGAAATTGTGCAAAGAGCAAAACCCAAACTTGTCTAATGCACAATCTTCTCATGGGAATAGCTGTAAGAGAAGACGAGCCCACAGGAGAGATGCAAACTACATGACTGAAAGCATTTCCAGAAAGTGCCATGTTGAAGCTGTAAATAAGTCGAATATATCAGGAAAAAAACAAACAAACAAAAAAAGCCAGTGCAAATATCCCTCCAATCACACTCCCAGGCAACTTCAAGGCACCATTTCTAGGAGTGAGAGCTGCTGGGCTCACCTAGTCTTCTCCTGAAAAAGTAGAATAAATCATGGAATCACAGAATGGTTTGGGTTGGAAGGGATCTTAAAGACCATCCAGTTCCAAGCCCTCTGCCATGGGCAGGGACACCTTCCACTAGACCAGGTTCCTCCAAGCCCCATCCAACCTGGCCTTGAATATTTAAGGGGATGAGACTCCACAGCTTCTCTGGGTGACCTGTTTCACTGCCTTACCACTTTCTCAGCAAAGAATTTCTTGCCAACCTCTAATCAAACCTTACCCACTTTCAGTTTAAAGCCATTCCCCCTTGTCCTGTCACTACATGCCCTTGTCAAAGTCCTTCTCCAAGCAGTAAGAAACAATAAGAACTTTATCATGCAGTTAGCCTACTTTTAAATGAATAACCTTGGAAGGATACTGATGTAGGAAAGGCTTTACTAATCATAGATACAGATGTTCTACCTCTTTCTTACGTTATTGAAAGTCAGTAAATGTAGTTAATGAAGCAAGTCTCAAAAGATCTCTCTTACGTGGATTTTGACCTCTAATATACTGATCCTCTCCCTGAGAGGAAAGTAATAGAATCCCTTTACAGACTAAAAAAAGTGTAGAAATTTGTGGTTTTGAAATTGGTCAGGAAGCATGAAAATAACTGGTGGTCAAGGACAGTCAAACAAGACCAAATGCATAAGCAAAAATTGAAAATTGGGCAAAACAAGGCAAAAATGTCAATCCATTTAATGCAAAAGTAAAACACTATATATGTGGTTCAGTTTTGCAGCAATGAAATCATTAAACCTCATCCACTTGGGAGTTTTGTTCAGAAACTGGAAAAGACACTTGTCAGCTTTTAAATTTCAAGAGCATTGTGAGTGCTCCAGGAGACCTTTGCTTGTCTTTTGTGACCTCTCCTACCTGACCCTGTCATGTTTGCATACCACTTCCCTAGGACCTGCCACTGTATTGCCAAACACACATCAAACAATGCATTCCTGAGGAAACTTTACATTTTAACTAGTGCTAAATTCTCTCTGGAATGTATTCAATGTTTCTCTGAAAAGATGAGCGTACTTTTACTTTCATTAATCAGTGACACAAATGCCCCATTTAATGTCTTTTACTGGAGCACATTGAAAGGTTTTGAATTCCTAGAGGGGATTGTTTGACCTGACATTAATAAGGAAAAGTGAAAGCATCACAGAAATTGTTGAAAAATAGAGATTTTTTTAAACCTGCCAATTAGGTTCTTTCACACCTTTTCCCTTAACAGTGTGTGAAACTGTCACTGATCCACTAATAACTCAGATAGACAAACAGAGTACACTGATGAAGTTGTTAAAAATTATTTTTGTTTTCTCATAGAGAAGATTGGTTTAACTTTAAGTGACAAAACAAAGCTGACATGTTTCAGGATGACAAATTTTACCCTAATATCCCTCTACTGAGTTTGGTATGTTGAGTAATGGGTGAACTGAAAGGGAAAGTTTATGTCATTGAATCCAACTATCTGATCCACCAGATCCCAGAGAGAAGAGCTCAGCACCTCCCTAACCACGTCCCCGCCTCAGGAAGATGGAGAGAGCACTGAGGTCACCACTCAGCCTCCTGTTCTCCAAATGAGACAAACCCAGAGCCCCCAGCCACTCCTTGTAGGATGTTCCTGCCAGCCCTTCCACCAGCCTTTTGCCCTCCTCTGGATGAACTCAAGTACCATAAAGTTTTCAATTCAAGTTTCACCAAATGTCAGCAGAATTAGAGAGTCATTTCTTATCAATTCCTTTGAAAAGGAATGGTCAAAAATCATGTCAATAGTCCAAGTGTAGGAAACTTCTCACTTCCTGGGAAAAAGAAGTGGTAACCACCTCGTTTTCATAATTTTAAAATTCTTTACTTTCCATTCTAAAACCTCATTTTACTTTTTCTCTGGGGGAAAAAAAAAATCAACAACTAAAACCCACAAACCTATAAGCCAAATGCAATCCAAATAAAATCAAACAAACAAACAAAAAAACAGCAACAAAAAAAAAATCCAAAACAACTACACCAAAACAAAAGAAAAAAGGAAACAGAAAAAAAAGGGAAAAAATCAAGGTGTGAGAAAATGAATAAAGGAAAACATCTAGGAGTTCCTTTTGTTTTTCAAATTGTAAACATGAAGGAGAGAAAAGAATACATTTTATTAGATAAAAGATTTAAGTGGAAAAGTTCCAAGAACTTTTCCTTCTAAAATCTTAATGTTAAATATGATGGCAACAGAAGTTTTAACACCCTAGATCAAACATCTATCTGGAAAAAAAAAAATCAGTAAATGTTATGGCATAAAATGATTTTTGAAATGGTACAATAATTTTGTGCATGACATCATGGAAAATATGACTTATTAGATAAACCTGATTTTTAAAAATTAATCTACAAGCTTACAAGAGAAAAGAAACCATGCTGGTATAACCTATTTAAATAATGGTAATTTGATTTACTCCTGCACAACATTTTGATGTATGCATGTATTTGTACTACATTAAATCACTGTAGCTTATATTAAATATAGTAATGAAATATTAAATCTTAAATGTATGCTCTTCCTTCTCTGAAGACATAAATAATCAGGCAAAATTTTTTTTTCTTCTCTGCTATTCAACATCTTTACCCATGTTCTGGAATGAAAAAGAAATCAATAGTAGTAAACTTCTTGGATAATGCAAGGTTTGGCAGATAAAAAATAATGAAAACGCAGCCCAAGCACATCATTAAGCAGCTCATTTTGTCAACATGTGCTCCATCACAGTTAAGTGCTGGATTATGCATCTAGAAACAAAGAATGTATTCACAATTGCAAGATGAGCAATTGCATTCCCCTAAAATGAAAAACAAGGAGATCACAGTAGATAATGCAGTGAATATGAATTCCCAGGGTGCCGCTGCTGTTTACACAGGAGGATGGAATGGCAAATGTCTGCTAGGGAAAGAATGGGAAGGTGACGTCAGTCAGGAGAATGACCTTAGGGAGGTGCTGGTGGGCATTTTGGGTGGACTTACCTGGAAAGATGTAGACGCTTTTCATGTATCTACTCACCCGATGGTACTGTTAAGTCCTTCCCAGAGTATCTTTCAAGATAGACTACAAAGCTGGAGTCCTTCACTGGGAGGAATGTGATGTTCCTGGTGTACTCAACAGCAGGCAGCTGTGCAGGGCAGGTGGAGGTGACATAACAGGAGCCAGTGTCTGGAAGCTGTAGGGAAATCACCTGAAAGCAGAATAAAGACACATTTCTTTCACATGGAAAGCAATCCACCACTGGACTTTCAGGGGCTGGATGATGGAGTCGGTATGCATAAAAAATTTCAGACTAAGACTCTATTTTGTAACCTACAGGCCAGATCTCAAAACTATGGTTTTGTGGTGGAAAAGAAGGGCTGCAATGTTTTGGCATATGATCAGAATAGTTACCACTCATCTTAAAACCTATGAAGTTTCTGCTCTGGAAGAACAGAAATTTTGTCTTCTGTCTGTGTGATGAACCATCTTTGCTTATGCTCAGCCTTAAATTTTCAACTTCTCAATCTAAATTTTCATATTCTCAATTTTATCACACCATTCCTATTTTATGCCTGCCCTTAGGGAACTTCAGATAATTGTCTTTACTCATCAGATTCCTACAAACATTCCTGCAGAATATTCTTATGTTCATATTTCTGTTATGTATCTTTTCTTTTTCAAGACTATGATAACAAAAACCACTCTGCTATTCAATGGCATTTTGTAAGAGTGTCACGTTACCAACAACATATCAAAAATCCAAAGTGACTTCCAAAATCTGTCTTAGAAAACTTTGATAAGTGCCCAAGGCCCACTGATCATTTGGTCTACACCAATGTTTTGGTGTTTTGCTTCACCTGTTCTAGAAAGTTTCTAACTTCTAGGCTCTTCAGAGCAGCTGTGACTCACACAACAAACTCTTCCAGGCCAATGTGGTTTTCATTCCTATAAATCCAACATGTGTTAAAAGTACTAAAAAGCTCATTGTTTGCATGGCTCAGTGGCTTTTGATCACATTTTGCTTGAATTCATACAACAGTAAGACTGCATGAGAAGTTGCATCGTGAGAATTTTATCTAACCACCACAAGCTTCATGTCTTCTACTGGTTTCTGTTTTCATATCACTTCCTGCTACACATTAATCTTAACAACATTGCTGTTCCATAAACCCTTGCAGTGTTTCTGCCTTGTGGAATCCCAACAGAGAGCTGGTGTAATGCTCATATATTTATTAAGCCACGTGTTGTTGCTCAGCACAGGGATTAATTTCACCTGCTTCCCTTATCTCACACCTTGTTAATGGTATTCTTCTTTAATACTGGTATTTCCTTTGGCCTAGACATTAAAGCTGGTTTCAGGGGTTAGCAATTGCTGCACTCTACCTCTTAAGATGAGCATCATTTGTTCTTCACATCTTCAGTCCTTTGATACCCTTTTTTATGTCTCCAGCATAAACCAGCAGTAATTCAGTGAAACTGGTCACAACATTCTCTTGCCACTAGTATGGTACATGAGAAGGCTGAGTATATTGGATTTATGGAATACAGTGAACAAAGAAGTCTCAGGAAGAGCTCAAATTCAAGCCACTGATCTGAATTTTAGCACTTACTTCTTAACACACTTGGTAGTTCTGTGATTATCACAATCTGGGTTTCACAACCAATTGAAGACCATAGGCAGTGACTCATTGTAACACAGGGCAGGAATAGGCTACTTAAAGTTTTCTCTCATCACAACTATCACTTTTTGGCTTTCTTTTGTTAGCTTGCATTCCTCAGATCACTGCTGGGTACTGGATTTCCAGTATAACAGATTAAGTCGATATCCAAGCCATTTGGGAACCTAGCATTTTCTGGAAATCAGAAACTGCTGCTTGGTGCAATATATGTTTAGAATTACTAGCAGAAGTGAGCAATTTTAAGGGAAATGGAAATAAAGCAGTTATATTGCTTTCCCCCCTTTTTATCCCTGTCATGGCAGTTTTACTTGCTGCTGACCACCTCCTAGAGATATGGCCATATTATTTCCCTGCTTCCACAGTTTTATCTATTCATATTTCCTCCCCCACCACCCCCCCAATTCTGTTTTGTCTTCTGTATTCCAGGCTTCCCCTGGTCAGTGTAGTTCATCAAATGTTCTTCCTTCATTCTTTCTTCCCACAACCTGATATGCCCTTGGCTCTTCAGATTGAAACTGTGGTCTTTCTTTTTCCTCCGTTTTCAGTTATAACATTTGATTCCCATCTGCATCAAGGATACGACATATGACGATGAGCCTCCTCAAACCGCTTTTCAAATCTCTTCTTTGATTCCTAAAGAATTCAGGAAAACAGTGTTTCCCCACTACCTGTTCTCAGAGGCAGCATCCTTGCAAATCCCTCTGTGCCAGCTGCATGCTGCCTGCACCAATAATCCCCCAATGAGGCGACATTGTCAAACCATAATCCATACTCTCCTTGTTGCTTCTTCATGTTTGTTAACGCTGTTCTTTTCATAGTCAAACACAATAATCTTCCAAGTGACAACTAAGGCCTCAGCTTATCTGCATGGAGCAGCAGAGGATCCAAGCTGCCAGCAAGGCTAGAAGGGGAATTTTCTTCCAGCCCATCTCAACAAGCAACCTTGTGACATGTTACCTGCTTACCCAGGTGCTGGTTTGTAGTGTCTCCCCATACCAGATCTCAGGATCTGGAAAAACACAGTTTCTTGTGAGGGGTGGGAGTGGGGCCGTGGTGAGGGGCACTGAAGGACCTGATTGACTAGAAGGCACTTGGCTCTCAGCATCCTGACACCTTTTCCTACACCTTTTGAAATGGTTTCATTGCTCTTCAGATAATGTACTGGTAAAGTGATCCTGGTTATACTGTTCATGTGAACTTTACATTTTGGATTTTGAGGCATGAAAACCTGCCATGGGCCACAGTATTTGTGTTCCTGACTGCCCAGGTGGGGTCTGGCCATGCTTCTTCAGACAGAGTCCAGCTCCTAGGTTTCACCTGTCTCTCAGACTCCATCGTATCTGATCAAGCAAGTGCCTGCAGTAAGGACCTCCACTGGCTAGACTGCGCTCTGAAGAGCCCCACAATTCCTCTGTCAGGAAGGACTTGATGGTTTGGTCCTGATAAGAGCAGAGAAATGGGAGCATAATGAAACAGGAGAGCTCCTTGTACCAGATACTTCCAAAAACTTTATTAAAATCTACCTGTATTTTTGCATTAGAAAACAAAAATATTGCTGGCTCTGCAGTCAGACAAAATATATATGTGGTGTGTCAGAGAAGGGGCTTCTCTACTTCACCCTTAATCAATCTTCTCCCTTCCCAAAACTCTACACAATAAATCAGTGTGGAAATGGCATGTCATGTCCTTTTCTCCCTGGCTTCTCATTGTTACGGTTAAATTCACAGAATAAGTCCATCAAAGTCAGTGGAATTGCCTCAGAAATTAATTTGTCTGGGATGTCTCACAACAGATGTGCTGTTGAGTTCTGCTTTTTTTATGGCCATGCCCATAGCATGGCCCTTTTGTGTGATATCCATTCCAGGCTCTGAGGACTCTGCAAAACAAACTCACTCCAGAGAGTGAGAGAAGGGAAAACCCAAATATTAGATCAATGCCACAGAGCAGACCTGGCTTTAGAAATTTAGTTTGTCCCCTATGGCTTCCTTCCATGGTTTGATTTTGGACCACACTATCCAGATGCGATAGAATATGGGTGGGAGTAACTGCAGAGGCCAGATGTCTGTTTGGGAAGGTGCCCAGGGCTTGCCATCACTGTGTGAAATGAGAGAAGAAGACACTAAATCTGCTTTCTAATTTTATATACCTGTGATTGAAATATTTTCTCTCACTACATTTATTTGTGATAGACGCAACTCAATTGGGTTATAATCAGGCCATGGGTTACCTGGCTGAGGAAGGTATTGCTGCAGAGGTGGAGGTGCAATGCACCACTGGAGTAGAGCTGTTTCCTTCATGTTTGGCTGTGAGCCACCACCAAAACCCTGTCTAGAGGACTGAGACAGCTGCTCTAATGCTATATATGTCTGTGCTGTGCACTCTGGGACCTCCAGTCAAGGGCAGATTAGCATTTAAGGTGAAAGAGGATAAAGAAGTATAGCAGCTGGCTCATCTGCTGGTCTATACCCAGAAATGCTCACCCAAAAAGCTACAAGCAAGAAAGAATAACTATATCTGCTTAGGAGAGTCATAATGATATTGTGAAGGTCAAAGTTTTGCTGGAAATACTTCAGGCATTGGCTGATAAAGGACAAAGGAGGACAACTCTTTTGCTCAATGAAAAGATAAATGAACGAGAGATCAGCCATGGTGCCAGCAGAATTGCTACAGGCACCAGCTTTGCTGGGGAAGCAGGAACAGGAATGGCAAAGAGTTTTAATAATCCCCAGCTGGTATCAGCATCCTTCTGTTTAAGTACCTAACCAAAGTCACAGAGTAATTAACCTTGGCTGGGTTATAAGATCAGCAATGTCCTGAAGAGACTTGCAGTGAAAGAATATTTGCTGTCACATGTGTGAGTAGAAAAATCACATAAAAATCTTACCAGAAAATTGGCATATAGCATTTCACAGATATATGAGCATTTATAGGAATGAAACATGCTAAAGGTGAGAGGTAAACGCTGAGCTTTTGTAAGAGAACTTTTTTTTGTTCATCTCAGAAGTAGGTGCAAAGTGCATCCAGAGTCACAAGTGGGCTGAGGTTACCAAAGGAGTAGTGTACTATGTAATTATGGTCATCAAGGTACTATTGACTTGCTGTACTCTTTAATCCACAGTCCAGCTGACATGTGCTTTCACAGCAGAGAAGACACTACCCCCCAGAAAACACCAGCAGGCAGGTTTGCACACCTGTTCCTGCACCGTGTAGCGATTTTATGAAGAGACTAATTTTTTGGCTTAGTGGCTGCCAGCCCATCTGGGACAGGCAAACAGCAGCCGTCATTGCAGGACTGGTGATAAGGCTTTATCCTGTTTCATCCTCCAGCACTGCAATGCATTTAAGTAAGGAAAAGCCCCAAAGTTACCACTTAAATATGGATTAAATCCAGATTTTCTCTTTTAAACATGTTTTATTGAGTAGATAAGAAGGCTAAAACTTGGAAAATTACTGACTAGGTTTTGGATCTGAGAACTGAGCCTGAGACACAGAATGAGCAACAATAAGCACTTTTATCCTATTCTGTCAGTAACGCCTTCTTGTATGAAAATGAAACATCTATCTAAGATGGAGAAAATATGGGGAGAAATAATTCAGTTCAAAGGGTGTCCTTGGATAGTTGAAGATATTCAAGATGAAGATCAGGAGAGAAGGAAAAAAAAAAGGAAAAGAAAGAAAAAAACTCACCCCAAAAGAGACAAAAAGATATCTTGAATATTTTATCTATTCAGATGAGTTTAATGACTTAAGTTTTTCCTTTGTTATAGATAAAGTATTTTTAGTATTGTTCAATTAATAAAAATTCCTACTCTGACAGAAGAAAAGGCACAGGTGGCATAATCTCAGCAAGAACTACTACAATTTCACTGTAGTTATGAGGAGACAATAACAGGACTACATTGCAGTTAACTTTGAGAGAATTTTCATGCCTGTTTTTCACATAATTAACAGTCCACCTACATGATGGAGCTATTGATTTTTTTAATTATTTATTTCTTGTTTAACAAGCCCAGTTCATGGTGTAGAAAAAGTAACAAAAGCATTTTACTCTAGAACACAGTTATACAGAAACAAATTACAGCATAATTCTAATGCTACTACCCTCTACAAGCAGTTTTATGCAGTGAAGTGTAAAACCATGAATGTCAATTTGGAAACTTTTGAAGTGATCATATACTATACTGGCAGATTTGGTAGGAAAACACAGCCAGATGCCTTAAAAATAACAGTGGATCTTCCTTCAGTTGGCATATCAGCTCTGTGGAATGGCCTATGCTAAAAAGCTGCAGTTCACCCATCCCTATAATTTTTAAGTAAAATATTCAAAAATACAGATTAGTTTATAGTATCTGGCTGGTTTGCTCATCTGAGGATTTTATTATAATTTCAGCTTTAGATTTCTGTCCTTCTAACATACCCTTAACTCCAGCATAAATAGGAACAAGCTGAAAGTAGGAATCCTTGACTTATGATTTAAGTAGTGAGTTGCTGTCTATTTTAAGCCAAATGAAATAAAGAGGCTGGGGGGATTTTTTTAATAACAATAAACATGGAACTCTAATTTCTTTTTATGCTCTGTGATCACATACAAAAGATCTAATATAAATAATTGCATTAAATGTCCTATTTTTGGAAAAATGCATAGCTAGTATTTAGGAAGACTTATTGCTCTGATTTATCTATTAATGAAGCAAAACCCAGTTAATTACCTAATTTGCATGATATTTTGCATCCACATAGATGGTGGGATGAGCACTGGGGAGAGGTTTTTCATCAACCCATTTTTAATAAGCTAATGAAGTTGGCTGGGCTGACGCTGCAGGACTGAGAACTTATAAATCAAGGTACAGATCAAAAAAGCTTGTGAGCTGAGGAAGGCAAGACCTTTCCTCCTCCACTGCCAAGGTCCCGTTGTGGTACTGGAGCTGTGGATCTGGAATCTGCTGGGTGTCCCACACTGTTGTCCCACAGCCTCGATGGAGGCATAAGGGGGTCTATTGTAGCTTGTAGCTTCCTGTCTTCTTCTTACCTACTGTATCCCCTGTCTGCTCCTCTGTCCCATTGCTCTGAGGCAGGATAGAACCTTGAATACTATCATCCAGAGCTGGGACAGTCATATTAAGGCAGAGAGTGGCAAGTTTGCTGCTGTTTTTGCATCCTCTTTACATCCCACCTTTGTGCTCTGTGGTGCTTTTTCCCTCTCTTAGTCTTTCCCTTCTCTGTCCTCTTGTGCCAGGATGCCTTTTCCAACCTACCTATCCTCCTGTCACCGTGTGCTTGTTGTTTCTGCATCCCAGGTGTCTGTCAGGAGGCACTGCCTCAAGAAAAAAGACACACAATTTCCCCCAGGGCCTTCCCAAGCCCTGTGCAGCAGAGGGTCTGATTTGCCATGTAAAGAAGATTTGTGCAAGAATGCATCTTCCTTAACATTAGCTACTAAAAACCAAGGCAGCCAGACAAAGCCAGTTGCTTTTCCAGGCTGAGCCTGAGGTGGACAAGCAGAGCATCACCTCCAGGGAATGTTTCTTCCCACCCCAAGGTGAGAGTTGAAAACAGTTTTGAATCCCTGTTGATGTTCTGCTCAATCTGTGTTTGACAAGAGAGGGAATTAAGGACAAGACCTGCATGGCTAAAGTTAGGAGAGACTGATTTCATCCTTGGGGTCTTCTGAAATACTCTCACATGCTTTATGTAAGCACAGAAAAAGTGCCATTAAATACAAAACACTTGTGAAAAAAACCTAGGTCTTAAAATGCAAACATCTGCCCCTGTAGAAATGAGGAGATTTGGCAGAAAAGAACTTTCCAAAGAACAGTCCACAGTCTTCCAGTCTCTGCTGCTTCAAGTAACAGCTACAATGCATGAGCCATTTAATGCTGAAAAGAGGGCAGACTCATCACTGGAGATAAATTACCAGTTCTGGAGACTCAGCTACAGCATAAAAGTAACAACCAGCTAAAAAAAAAATATATATTGTCCTAATTACATTGGGTCATATATTGAAATATGGTAATTTGAGTGCTGAGTCACCAAGACTGCCGAGGGAAAAGTTTCTACTATTAAACAAAATCGGCGAAGTCTGTGTTTTCTGTTCTTAAATCCATCATTGGGTATAAGATGAATAAAACCACATTGCCTTTCGATCTAATCTATACAATTGTGTTTGATTTTAATCCACCAATTTTTAAATACATTTGGAGTTTTATTCAGATTATTTACCTTTGTGTCTAAGCTGAATTTTAACAACTAGTGTGAGGTTGAAGCTCAAAGAACCATTTGAGTTCCTTATTATCCAGGGCTGAAAGACAATGGCTAACTTTGGATGCAGTGCAGAGAGAAAAATGCCTTCATAAAAGTTCATCTTGTGCATCTTAGCTATCCAAAGCTTAGGGTTATAGACTAACTAATTGTCTTAATGCTTTTGATAATTGCTGGTGACAAGAAAGGTAGCCCAGAAAGTGATCACTATTTTATCTACTTAGTGATGTGGTGAGGTGTCTGTCTCCACTGACTGTAGATGGACTCTGACAACTAATGTGGACCAGATTCACAACTTCTAGATGTTTAAAATTAGTGAGATGAATCCCACTTGTGCAGCAGATAAACTTCTGTGTGCTCCTCAATTTAAAGCTTCGTTGCATTTAGAGCAAGCAAAGGATGTATTTCAAAGCTGGGAGGAAAGAGAAGGGAGAGATCTGTTTGATCTACTGTAGAGGAGGAGTTATGAAATCACAGGTTGGCAGGACACTGACATTTCTAGTGTGTTGACGTTAAACATGAATGTTATTTAAAGATAACACCTGCCTGAAAGACCTTGCAAATGGTACTGTTTAATACCAATGGAAGCCAGTAGAAACCCTATTAACTTCAATTAGGATTTACATCAAGATACCGTAGTTCAATGGAACATCACTCTTTCTGAAAATATTTAATACTGATGTTAAATATGACAAAAGTAAAACACCTGTAAAGAAGAATGGGTACAGCACATACTGAGTGACTGTGCTGAATTAAGGTGCTTTGGACAACACCAGGGGACAGGAGAACAATGAAACAATCATTCTCATGAAAAACTAAGGATATGCCTGAACTGCTGCTCATGCAGACTTGCTTTTACAGTCAGTGGGGAGAAGGAGACAGCTACAAAGGGCAGTCATGCCTCCTGTGGTCTCAGGAGGATAGAGGGCAGCTGCTGCTCCATTGCTGCAGGGGCAAAGGCAGTCCTCAGCTCAGACATCTCACACAGGAGTACCTGAGAAGGCAAAGAGTGGCACGGCCACCACCAAGTGCTTGTGATAACACCCATATCATAAACATCTGAACTCAGTTCCCTGTTTGGATGGAGAGATCCTCCCTCAATATTTCTACCTGAGCATCTTTTCTGAGTTTTAACCCTGGCAGTGTGTGAGCTGAATAACCTGGTGGGTACCAGCACATTGTTCATCTGCGACTTCTCTGAAAATAGTGTGAGATCTGTGTAGATTTCAAGCTCATGAGACAATCTTCCCATGACGTGCCATGTAACCATTTGTAAGAGATGAAAAGAATTCCAAATACAGGCTTTAAATAACAGCTGGTTTCATTGTAAAATGTCCTGGCAGCCTTGATTTCTCTTGCATTGTGCAAAGGAGGACTAATGCCAGCTGATAATAGAGAAAGAAAACAAGATGATAAGAGTCTCAAGGGCAGTCACCTACTTTCTCTGTTTTCTAAATGCCTTCCCTGAGCATAGTCCAATTATTGCCAGAGGGCACTTCTGATATTTTGATCTGAATTTCCTAGTTGCCAGACAGACAATGCAGCAGGGCCAGATCGAGACAAAAAGGAAAATGTAACCCAAAGAATTTCACTATCAACCTACCTACTTTTATTACAACACAGAAAACATAACATAGCAAAAGGAATCAAAATTCTACAGCAATTTTTCCATACTCCCATTCCTACTTTAAATTCTGATGCTCTTAAGGAACAACACAAAAATTTCCAGTTCTATTAGGCTAAAATTTCCAGATCAAAGTAGCACACAAATGTGTGCTTCAGTTAACATCAATCAGTCTTGGTTTGAAGAAGCCTGCTGTGAGTTCAGCTCTGCTGTTTTACCCCAATATTTTTTTCCTGAGCATTATTTTCAGTCCTGGCTGATGCTCCAGTGGAGCCCACTGATTCACACATCACAGGCTCACAGACCCAACCACACACACCAGCAGCATGTCCATATGCAGCAGGATGGCATCACTACCAAGTACTGCTGGGCTCAGCTTTCTAACCACAGTTCTGGAAAATTGCACAGAAAACACAGGTAGTACAAATATTGTCTATTCTAGAAATTAATAAGGCATCAGCAGGTGACTTAAAGAAACTTAACTTTCAGGAAAGAGGTATATGAGAACTAAAAGGAAGGGAAATTCCTCTCCCCTTCCCTCCTCTTCTCTCCTCCTCCCTCCCCTCCCCTCCCCAATATATTTGTCTGTTATCTTAGAAAACACCGTAAGGGTGTCCTCTGGGAATAATAGTCCAGGCAACCCTGAGCTTAAGCTTTGCTTGAGAGCAAAATAATGTGATTTGTCTTTAATTGCCATGAACTTAGTGCACTTACCGCAACTAGATGTCAAAATTTTGAAATCCCTAATCAGGCTGGCATTTAGTTACTTTATCCAATGAGATGGGAAAATGATCTTAACGTAGAAGTAACTATATAAATGTATGTTTGTATTTCTGAGGACAGAATCTAAGTGTCTCATTTCATTTGTGAGAACTTTGCAATTTTTTTCTGCAGCTGAATCTGAGGTCTGGCAGAGTAGGAACATACTCTGGGCTGATTAAACCAAGTGAATTTCAGTGTTGGCAGACGAGGGTTCGAGGTCTCCTGATACAAGAATGGTGCCTACTCCACTCCCAAGAGGTGGGAGAGTATTATTTTAGATTTATTGAAGGCTGGGGTTTTTATCAAGGTTTTTAATGTCACATTGCATTGGGATGTGGTGAGAGATCCTCCCTGCATGAGGAAAAGCAGCTGACAGTGGCAGTTTTCAAGCAAAACTTGAAAGAATAACAAATTATTGTAAAACAGAATAACAAAAGCACCATTGTGATTTTCTGATGCGACCTCCCTACCAGGACTGACATTTCTGGAACCAAGTGATAAAGCAGAAAAAGAACGAAAGATAGGACTCTCTCATCCTCCTTATGCTGTTAGTTAGCTTGTTCAGACACTTCCACTGAATTTGGTGTGAGCCCCAGATTCACAGCCCTTGTCAAAAACACAGATGGAGATTTTTTTCAAGATGGTACCCCAAAGTGGCTGAAAACATCTGAAAATGTAGGCTGCAATCTTGTTATTCCCCGAGGCCACTGCCTTGGGTCAGACAGAAGGAAAACAGGCAACAGGCAGATGGCAGCTGGGAAGGAATGTGACCATGAGGAATAAACACACTCAGGAGGGAGAGTATGGGAGCAGGGAGAAGCCCTAGGCAGCAGGTACAGTTCCAGTGAGTTTGTCAGTAATGACACCCTGAAGGAAACCTGGCTCTTGCAAAGAGGGAATAAAACCAAACCAAAACAAAATAGAGAAGGAACTTGCATAAAGAGGAAAAGAACTAAGCCAAAGGGAGAGGAAAAGTGAGTTTATTTAAGGACTGGCCATGATGTCCAGGCAGCTAGAGATGGAAATATTTTTCAGTGAGATGGAGGTGATATACAAATTCCAGGCTTTTCACCACCTGTAACACTGACAATCAGCAGCCACATCTTGAAAAAATACCAGCGTTGTCATCACTGTGTGGATGTTTCCCCACTTGCAGCACCTGTTGGTACCATCACTCCCCCTGCAGTCCCTGGGCTGCAGGGACCATTGCTGAGCCTGCAGGACATCCCAGTCATTGCTGGGAAACACATTTCTTCTTTCTGTTGTGAGCTCATTTCTCTTTCATTCCTACTTGCACAGCATTACTCAAACAGAAAAGCAGCTCTTAAGTATTCCACCGTAGCACAGGGGAAAAAATTTAGAGGATGAAGTTGGTATGACCAGATTTTGTTCCTTCCCTGATGCACATACTCTTCTGATATTTGATAAGGCATTCCCTTTGCCTCATTTTTTATTTTCCTCAGAGTGTGACATAAAAACTTCCTCCTTCACTGGGTTTTGAAGACAGAAAATCATCAGGAACAGCCTCTGAATCAGATCACTTTCTTCAACTTATGGTGAATTTCCTGGAAATGCCTCATATCATCTATTCAACACCTTTCTCTGATGCACCCTGAGGCTCCCCCTCCTCTCTTCTAACTTCAGGCAGTCTGAGATTCCTTCTTGCCCAAGGTTTTCTATAGCCAAAGGGAAAGAAGGAACCCCACCAGGTGTTTCTCATATCAGTAACCACTCTTGTCAGTGATTATAAGGAACACCAGTGCAAAAAATACTGGTGTGGGTACCTCTTAATTGCCTAAAATGGAGTGGATGAGGCCAGGAAGCAGCATGTAAACTGAAGGCCATATTCCATGCAGAAGCTGTACAGGTATCTTACCCTCTCCATCCCTAGGCTATTGCAGACCTAACTCAAAGGAACCTTTCTTTGGAATCATGCAATACAAAAATCACCTGGTAGAGCTGGAATTTTTCAGCATTAGCTATCACTTGTTGTTCCATTACTACTCACACGAGTATCTGGATCTTGTCTTCCTTTTTGTTATTGGATTGCTATTTTCAGAACAATTTTCATTGTGATTTCTGTCCATGAAAATAATTCTGTTGAGTTTTGTTAGTGGCATTTTTGAGAGACAGTCATCTCAGGATAGGAGAAATAGGTTCAAAGGAGATTATCTCCTTTACAAAGAGGCAGAGCAAAACTCCTGGCAAACCAAAGGTGATCTCTTATTCTTTGGTCTCTCTAAAACTGTATTTCCTCTATTTTTGAATTAATCAATTGTGTACAACCCTGAGCAGTGAAACTGGAGCCTGGAAGGCTAAAATATGAGAGCAAAATCTCATCTAAGCCTTGCTGTAGAATTCTGAGATAATTGCATTCAGCATCATTCCCCAAGCCCAGGGAATATTGCATGATTTATCACTTTAATCTATTTCTTTGTTGACAACTTTTGCCAAAAGGAAAAAAATCTATGGATTAGCTATTTGACTGACATGAATAGGAATAGTTCCAGTTAACTTTGTAGGGTTATGTTCTCTAAAACCCTGTGGGGGGATCTGGTGCTATTTATTTTTCATGGAAGACTGTGTAAACGCAAAGGAATAAAAAGCATCTCAACACATCTGTGGTCTTGCAAGAGCCACACTTCTGCAAAAGGTTTTCCTTTTGTGCAAAATAGCACAAGCCTTTGACTGCCATATAATTGAATATCAATATTAGTAAAGGTACAATGTTTTATGCAGTTGATTTCTCCCCTTTTTTTCTTTTTAATCATTATTCATGCCACACTTTGAGGACCCAAGAAAAGATTTAATTTTTGTGAAATGGAATTTGGGATGGGAGTAATCATATAATCTTAGCTGGCCTCACAAGGGAAATTATTTTCCCCTCTATTTAGTGCTAATGAGAACTTGCTTTATTTGCCATGATTGTATTAATTGAGGTAAGCAAGTTTATGAAAGCTGGTCTCTAAAATCCTGCTACTGTCTTTTACCTTCAAGGTGCTGGTGTTTCTACTAAGAATGAAGCAGGCACATAAATTTATGCTGTTGTAATTTTATAACGGATGTCTCTAGCAGATGGCACATTTTAACGAGGTTGAAAAATCCCTACAGGCTCAAAAGAACAGAGAACATAACAAACATTTCATAAGGAAGCTAAATCCAATATATTTAAAAACAAAAAAGGACTTTTTTTCTGGTAGCCAACCTATATACTGAATGGTTTTATTCTCAGGGGTTTTTAAACCAAAACAAACCCCAACCTTTTTAAACGTGCTTGAAAATCTTTTCGGTCTCCTCTGTGTTGTTTCTCATGAATGTTTCACCTCTGGTTTCCACCATAGGAATGCTTGAAGAGTTCTGTAGAGAATTACTGAAATGACAGTGTATTTATATTGCCTAAGGGCTATGACAGAATAAAAGTCACCCCTTCCCTCATTTCCATCAGGACAGCCTCATCCTTGGTGCAACTTCTTAGATGACTAAAGATCTACTTTGAATAAAATGAAGCTGAACCAATGGAGATCATTTATACACAAGTGAATCCAAAGTAATTTAACAAACTGTAGCAGATGTACTTGGGTTTAAGACACTGTAATTGAGATGACAATTCTGAAAAGTATTTAAGCACAGACATAACTCCATCTCTGTTCATGCTTAGCTTTAAACATGCATTAAAATCCAATCACTTAAATACATGCTTAAGTATTTCCTAATGGGATGCTTTCTTGAATCACATCCTAGAGTCTAGAGCAATGTTCACATTTTATGATGTGCAGTATATTTAAATAATGTCACACTTCTCAGGCACTCAGAATGGGAACTTAAACTCATAGTGATATTTTAGAACAACCTTACTATTTGTTATGCAGACTTGGCTTGTGGCTCTGTGTTTAAAACCATTTTGACTTTTTATTTCTGGTAAAAAATTAATTGAAATCCCTTATTTTCTTCCAGACAGCTGCAGTTACTTCACCATTGCATTTTGAACTCGTCAGTAGTGCTGGACAGTGCCATGAATGATCATGAGGAAATTCAGGGCCTATAAAAAAGATGGGGACAGACATTTTGGGCAGGGCCTGTTGCAATAGGACAAGAAATAATGGTTTTAGACTGAGAGAGGGCAGATTTAGATTAGGTGTAAGGAAGAAGATTTTTACAATGAGGGTGGTAAAACTCTAGAAAAGGTTGCAGGGGGGTGGTAGATGCTCCATTCCTGCAAACTTTCAAGGCAGGTTGGACAGGGCTGGGAATGACTTGATCTAGTTGAAGAAGTCCCTGCTCATGACAGGGGGGGTTGATTAGACGACCTTTTAAGGTCTCTTCCAACCCAACCTATGCTACATGGCACACAATGTATGTGGAATTTCAAACCTCTATAGGGAATATCTTTTCCAGTCAAAAGTGTTATCTATTGAGATTAGTCACTTTTGTTCCACATCCAAGCATTGACAAAGTTCTCTCTTGAACCACATACTATGTCTATTTACTTTTTCTCAGACTCCAAACTGCAAGATTTGTGATACTTTAAAATTTTAGATCTCGCCTATACAACCGTCTTCATAAAGACTCATTTGAGAGATTAAACTCTTTATGATCAGTCATTATAGGGAAGAAAATGGGGAACTTGAGTGAAAAAAATCTTCTTATATCCTGCATATTGTCTAGCATGATTAAATCTTTAGATATTATTTTGGAATAAGGAAGCCATAATTATTATCAAATACTCCTTAATATTTCTCAGTAAAAAGATGTACCTCTCTTAGTTATCTGGAGGGTCTCCTTACTCTTTCCAGTGCCTAAGAGGGAGCAGAGGTGATAATTTTGACATAGTTTCCTTATCCCTTGACTGCAGGTAGGGAAGATGTCTCCCAACCACCGCTGGTGTCCATAATTTTACCTTTTCTTTGGACTGATCCATTACTACAATAGAGGCATCTCCATTTGGAAACACTTCGAGATGCCCTGAGGCCACAAGAAAGTAGCTGAGGAAGTGTGCCATAACGTTATGTTTCATTATGGCTTTCATCCATGCATGGGAGATTTGCATGATGTCCCCCATTTCATTCTTTCTGAAGCCTGGCTGTTCAGAAAACAATTTGTTGAAAGCATTCCCAGCTAAAGACTTTCTATGTGAGAGCACATGTTTTTGCCCCCGTGGGGCAATGCTTGTTTGACAAAACCAAGAGAAAAGGATTGACTCTCTTCTTCAGCAAACATTTTCTTTTAGCCAAAAAACCCAAGCAAACAACAAAAACAAAAAAAAACAAAAACACACACACAAAAAAAAAAACCAATCAAAACTGCTTCAACTGAGATACCTGAAATTTTAACAACGTGGGATTGGTTAAAAGTTTCAGCTAACTGAAACTGGAAACAGTAAAATAATTAAAGCATCCCTAGAAAAACTTAACCAAAATATGGATTTTCTGATAGAAAATAGCTTGTGTTTTCTCCCTGACTCTGATAGTCTGAACTGTTATTTTTAAGCACAACTTCTTGAAATACTGTGCAGTGTTATTCTGAATGAGATTGGCTGTGGGCGTGCAGCTAATTTTGTGGAAACATATCTACTGTGTTCACCTACATGTGTTTAGGTATGTTGCATAAGAAAAGCAAGTGGGCTGATATTTCTTCATGCTTCAGGCTCTTAGTGTTCCCTACACCCTCACATTTCTGAACTGATAGCATTGCTGGTGCCACTACCACAACACTGCAGCTCAATACCCCTGGCTATTTTTGCAACAAGATTTTTATTTAGCTTAGTATCATAGAAGAGAACTTCTTCCTTTCCCCACGTTTGAATCTCTTCAAATGACATATATTATAGTCTTCAAGCTATAAAGAACCTATGCTAATGCATTTCTAATCCTGACAGATGTCTTTGGACATTATTTTAGTAAAATATATTTATTGCCAAATGGCTTTTCAAAGTTAATGGTCCATTGTTAAAAATGGTATTTCATGGTAATTTGAGTTCTTTCTGAATTTAGGACACTTTACTGTGCAAGAATGTAGCCTCATCAGAAAGATAAATGAATTGCTATGAGTGGTATCCTGCTTTAGTTTCCAATTTACACCTTCTTGCCCAGCACAACTAGATCTGTTTTGCCCGGGAAACACAAAGTGTAATCAAAAGATGTTTAAATCTGAGAAGTCTGTTTTCCAAACCCATTTCTATTAAAGCTTGCAATATGTTTTGCTGACATTATATCTGAAATATAAATGCTTTGGGGTTTCCCCATCTCCTCTTTTTTAAAAAAAAAATATTGATAGTCAGATCCAACAGAGTGGGAAAAGCAAAAAGCACAAGGGAGTCTGCAAAGCTTTGCCTGCCTCATGTGACACCATGCATACAGGGGTTGTACCTTGGTGTTGGAAGGACATCCTTTGTCACTTTTGCCCCTGTAGTAAATACCTTTAGTGTTCTGAACTCATCTTAAAGTGCACAACCACCCAAAGATGCTGTAAATTTGTCTCCAAGACAAACTACAGGTTTAGATCAAAGTAAGTGCCTGCAGAAAATGTGAACAATTATGTTTCTTCACATCTCCACCTCATTTTTTGAGAGATAGGAAGGAGTAAAATAACATTCTTTGATCTCTTGTCCACAGCTACAAATCAATCAAAGCCCAAGTTTTCTGAATTAAACTTTTCAATTTATATTTACCTTTTTTTTTGTTCTTCCTGATGTGTACAAGACTCTGCCAATGTTTACTGGCCTCACAGAAAATGTTTGCTGAACACTGATTGAAAAATTTAACTTCCAGATACTTTAGTTAAGATAGATGCTGTTCTTGTTATAAGGCATCCACTACTTTTTTTAAAACACTTTTGGACATTGTCATATTGCACCAAGAACTTTTTATTGCAATGACAACTTATTTTTCTAAGAACATGTCACAGTAAGAGGATTAATTATGCAAGCTGAAGTGCAAGATACAGGTGCAAAAAGGTGGAGAACCTTCTTACCTTTTGAGAAAAAAGACCAAGTGTAATAATTTTCTCTGAACTACAATAGGAGAGAAAAGCAGGTAGCAGTGGGGAACATCAGCTGAAGAAACATCACTTGGGAAACTCGGTGCCTGTTAGTGCTGTTGAGAGAGACTTCCAAACACCTCCAGGTAGTCCCCATAAACCAGTGAGCCTTTGGCTCACTCCAGTCTTCTGGACACCAAAGATCTAGTTCTTGCCTCCATGGCTCTTTAATGTGGCATGAAACAGAACATGGCAAAATGAAATACCCAACCACACTTGTATTTCTGACTTGACAGCCACTGCTGTCAATATTTACTTCTTGTCTACTTGATCTGCATCTGCTCTTGGCATTTACTCTAGTCGTTGTCAAATATTCGTCTTACAAATTTTCCTCTTCCTAAGATGATTATTAAATCTACACATGGAGATTACCCAAATCACTCCCCTGTGTCAAGTCTGTCATGATAGGTCTGATAAGAAAGCTTGTACTCCAAGTGGGCTCTTCCAGAAAGAAGGTTTTTATTCCTGTAAAGTGCTTTCTGATGGCCAAACAATCCCAACAATTCAATAATTTGAATCAAGTTAGTCTGGTGCCAGGGGTAGGACTGAAATCATTCCAGGACTCTTGATTCCAAGATGGTGAATATTGCAATGCATGAGTGTAAATTGGAGAGTTTGACCTGACAGGGGGAGAACTTTATATGGGGCCTTTAGAGGAGAACCTGACGTTAAAGGGCTGGAGAGGAGCTGTGGGGTTGTCTGGCGCCCCATTCAGGTATTACATACAGTTTCATTGCCAGAGCATTATAGCTCTATGGCAATATTGACAAAGTCCATTTCCTAACACTGAAAGTGAATCATGGCCAACAAGGGAGGAGAAGAAGGTGAAAAAATGGGATTAGTGAAGCAGAGGAAACAAAGTCATGTATGAGATGAGATTTGCATCTCTCCCCTCTATTTTAAGGATAACTAACAACTTCATCCATTGCAGGATACTGCAGCCTCTCTGAAGAAGGGTTCACTTGTCTTTTTTTAAATTCTGCCAGCGAGCTGTGTCTAAGCCTGAAAAGCTTTTAATGGTTTGCCCATCCAGCAGCATGAAAGCAAAACACATGAATAAAACCAACGTCTTCTCTAGGCTTTCAAGTCAGAGAGGAAATGACTCTCACTCCAGGAGAGGTAACTGAATATAACAAAACCACAGAACCTCAAATGTATTTGGATATCTTATCCCATTGGTAGGTGAGGGTTAACTTCCTTTGCACCTTAGAAAATTTAGGAAAAATCAGAGTGTTTTTATTCATAAGAGACCTCTATCAACCAGTTACAGGGAGAAAAAGCTCAGAATTACTGAACTGTGTTAATTATTTATTCTGACAGTCTGAACAAGCAATTGAGTTGAGACAGCTTGGGTGTCTCTGTTGACTAATAGGGGAGAAATATTCCAGAGTTTAAAGGCAAAGAGTGAATTGAGAGTGAGTGTTTATTAATACATGATTGAATTTGTTACTCCAAGGAGAAGTTTGAGTATGTTATAGCTCTTTAGTCTTCATCTACAGAAAAGAAAAATTTGAAAAGGCTTTAGAATTGTTAAGCAGGCTCTGAAACATAAAATCATTAAGACAGTGAGAAGTTAGAGGGAAATTCCTGAAGGAGAACAGATAAGATAAATATTGATCATAATTCTTATGCAAAGTGTAAAATAGACAAACAGGAAATAAATAAGGTAACTGGATGAAGGTACTTTAAAAAGTGAAGACTAAAAAGGAATTACACAGATTAAAACATTTATTATCACAAAAAACTTGAAAGACAGCAGACTGATCCTTGTTTTATTTGGTTTAATCTCTTGGTTTCAACATTTTGATGGCATCTAACTCTTGCTGTGCAGTAAAAGCTTTGTAAAATAACAAATTAGAAGGCAAAGTTGAAATTCTGAAACTTGCAGAAGCCAGAAGAAATAAAGGGTGAGCTATACACAGTATAGCTGTCTGAGCTGGTTCCCTCAGCAGGTCATTGTAGGTTCTCTTTGTAGTCAGTGGGATGAAACATGCACTGTTGAGTCATAATTCATCTGTCCTGGTTTAGAAGCCCTCCTAGACTGAAATGAATTTTCCCCTAAAAACATTCCTTGGTGGACTAAAAAGAGTGTCTAAATAGCTAGCTCAGGGTTACATGTGCTCAGGTGAATCCCACTCCAGGTGTTTTGTAAGTGCATGAAACTCCAGTGAAGAAAACCGAGTCTATTTGATCCTAAGCAGAAACTAAACATAGCAAGGAAGAAAAAAAAAATAATTTGTAGCTTTGATTCCCATTCTCTTAAGGTTCTGAGCATCTTCCATCTCTGGAAGCAATGGCTGTATCCATACCATTTAGCAAGATTGTGCCACTGCTTATTCTTTATCCCAGAGGCTAGTTGGCTTTATCTGACAACATCCATATGTCTCAATTCTCCCAGCCTTCAAAAGAGAGTGGCCATATCCAAATTTCCTATTGGGAACAGTTCCTGGCCTATCATACATCCTAAACTGTGCCTGGGAACTATTTGTCAGAATGTTCCTTGGCCCAGATTAAATCTGTCCCAGGGACCTCTCTGACAATCTGAAATATGGCAAGTGTTCATTCCAGGGCAACGTTTAACGTAATGATATAGAAGTACCAACTGAAAATGAGTGTATAGCAAAGCTTTAAAACGCTGGGTTTCAATAACCTGTAGCACATTTCATTAGAGACAGTGGCAAAAAAATACCTGTGTGTGTTGGATTTAGCTCTGAGTTGCCTCCATTTTCAATAAAATATAAAAAAAATATTTGGGAGCTACAAAAGAAGGTGATAATATAGTGAGAATGACTGACAGCTGGTGCTGATAAAGGGGAATATTTGCTGGATAACCTGAGTATTTATAGATATTGGAGATAAAATCAATGGAAAACAGGCATTAAAGAGATCGCTGTCAAAAAACTGGAATCAAAGCAGACCAAAAGAACAGAAAATAACTACATGTTTTATTTCTGATCACTTTATATAAGACTTGAATCAATCACAACCAAGTAGTTTACTTTTTAGGTCAAGAAGAGGATAAATCTGGAGTTCCACAAAATTACACATTGATAAACGAATAGTGAGTGGTCCAGCCTAAAAATGTCCTGACAACTCACACCAGTCTCAATGGGAATAGGTGGAATAAGAATGTCACCAACCATAACACCAAATAAACACCTGGATCAATCTGAAAATACAGACTTTCAAGGAGAGTGCCAAGGTGATTAGAATCTAGCCCTGGCTTGTGTGGAACAACAGGCATGACCTGGATTGCCACCACCAGGCTTTCCCTAGAATCAGCATGACTTACAAGTCATACAGTAGGATTATTGCAAAATATAAACTTCCTTTACAGAGGAATAGTATTACAGTAAATATTATATATGAAAATGAAAAAAAAAAAAAAAGAGAGAAATTATTTTTACCTAGCAGCAGTAGATGTTTGTGTGTCTTGTGCAACAGAAGTTGATTCAGTTGCTTAAACAACCTGATTTAAGATAAGGTTTTCTTGGTTCCCAGTGTATCAACAGAGGTCAAAACTGGGATTCAGCTGCTTAAATGCAGGTATCTTGTGCAGTTTAAGAAGCCCTGAGATACATTCTGTCTGGCCTCCAGCTGAAAAATGAAAAGGACATGATGAAACATATATCAAATTATCCAAAATGTCAGTGGATGTCTGTCTACATTTCCACAAATAGAGTTCATCACTAGTAATCAAACATAGTCGAGACAGCTTTACAGTTGATCAAATGTGTTCCACTTTTTCATAAATACATTCCACTTTCAGGACTCAGCACAATTTTCTACGAGCATGAATCCTGTCAGTCAGTCATGTTCAGGTGCCTTGAATCCTTGAGTCCTGGACACTTATGTTTGGGCACCTGAATGGAGTCCCTGGTGATTTTGGGTAACCGTATGTTGCCAGGTAAAATAAATGTCTCCAACCCAGCAGAGCCTGATGAAAATTATTTTCCAAAGGTTCAAGGGACTATCTGAAATAATCTTGAAAACTTTAGTAATCATTCCCTTAGAACTTGTGGAGGTAAGTTCTTATCTTTAAATAGCAGCATAGCAAGAAGGATCCAGAAACTTATAGACCAAGCATCTGTTAGTCACAAAGATAGGGAAGGAGGTTGTTGAACAATCATTATGCAAACATTAGCAGGATAATAAGGTGATCAGAAACAGTTTACATGAAATTGTCAAGAACAGGTCATATTCAACCAATTTGATATCCTAGAAGTATAAAGTTGAATGTAAAGACATATAAAGTGATTTATTTTAGTGATTCTTGTATTTTCCTTTTCCCATAAAAAATTGATGCCACATAATTAGTCCCTCTTCTTGTGCTTTCTATGTCTTGCATGTCTCAAATCCCTCTGTTTAATGTGTGTCACAATGATAATTGACATGGTAGTAATTGCCATACCTTGGCAAAGATGAAATGAGACATATGTACCATAATTTGTGATGGAAGTATTGACATCATGAGAAATTACTCATGGTCTTGAGGGGTTCCCCCTTCCTGAATGACTGTTCTACACCTGTCTCCATAGGAGTCCATGTTTCTCAGTTAATCACATTCTGCATTGATGTTATCAGCCCCATTTCCCCAGCTCACAATGGCATGATCACTACACTACACTGATGTAAAAGAGATATGGATCAGCATCTCAATTTACAGAAACAACACAAAATTCAAAAGCCCTTCTAGAGCTTATGAATTACTTATGAAGAACCAAACTCCTTAGTATTCAATATGAAAATTATTGACTAGAATTTAAAATAATTTGAGAAAGCCCAAAACTTTACTCTGAATGCTTTTCTGTTAAAGGTGTTCTAAGAAAAATGTCTATAGTGTCCAGTTTTTTTCCCACTCCAGAATTATCATGGTGGACTTTTCAGCACACGTTTCTAATAATGTTTTATTACATGAAACCTGTACCAAATTATAGGTTGACTTCCAATAAATATTTCAGCAGATAAAAAGATGTTTAAATACTGAATAAGCTTGGTGTACTCATCTTTCTCTCAAAATAGACTGCTAGTACTTTCTCAGCTGTTCTAGTTTTTAAAAGCTCTCAAGAAATGTTAGGGTGATATTTGTGAAGTTGAGCATAGTAAAATTTCAGAGGTTTCTAAAGGAAAACTGTTAAATGATAATGTTTACACCTGCATACATAGTGGGGTTTTCAAAATTGTCTTTGAGGTAGAAGGAGAAATTCCTTAGATGTGTATCAGTCAGTTTAGATGTTTACATATATTTTTAATTGCCTTTTTAATGTTAAGAGTGCCTAAAATGTCATCTCCCCTAGAGTTATCCTCCTGGAAATAAGACTTCTAGACTCCCTCAGCAGTCAGGGATGTGAGGCAGGTGTCCCCAGAGAGCAATCCATCCTATTTTAAGATCCAATTAATCATTTCTTTGTCTGAAGAGGAAGCTCAGGTGACTGTCTTTGGCTTGATGTCTTTGAAGAGTAAACAGTAAATATCAGGGCATTCCATGTTCAGCCTTGCACTGAAAAATCTGGGGGTGGGACTGGAGGGACCATCGGGCTGGTTGTTTCCCCTGTTGCTTAATTATGGACTGAAAAATGAACGTGAACAAGCTGAGCACGTAAGATGTTAGAGCAGGACTGTATATATTAAAGCTTCTAGAATTCATGTGAAAGAGTTTACTGAGTTTGTTCTCTTACAGAGAAATATTTACGTTCTTACAGTTTTCTAAACATGTCTTTGAAGTTCTTTCTAAAGTCTTTAAAGTTTACCAACTTATATTTAAGCACATAAAGGTTTTCTCTAGGAAAAGTTCTTAATGGATCTGTACAATTCAGGCTCAAGTTGGAGAGTCTCAAGTCTGAAAAACTTGCATCTAACTCTCCATGTATTTCTTGTTAGAAAAAGACAAGGGGGGAAAAAATTACGTTGGCTAAAAATGTTCAGTTTGGCCCAAATCCCTTTTTTAGACCCTTGGGGGAAAAAAAGGCAAAGGAAATGAAAAAAAAGTCCTGCATTAGCAAATTATGAGAAGTATCCCCTTCCTGTCAGTACAGCAGTGGAAAGAGATCCTACTCTTGCTTAGATCCTGTTCCAGGGTTAATTCCCCTGTCTCCCAGAGAGAATTAGTGCCCACTTTGTTCACAGTCCATCACAGTTTCTGCATCACCATGCAGCAGCAGCACTGGGGCTGAGGCAGTGCCTGTTTAGGCACTCCAAGTCTGTCCTGGCAATATTTGTTGAATTGAGATGTCACTGGATTCAGTCCCAGAGGAGTGACATAATCCACAAATAAGGCAGCCAGTCTCCGTTCTTCTCGCTTTGTCTCATCTCACTTGGTTTAGGCATTTAAAAGGCACTTTTAAAGCCAACTCCTAAGAACAGGGGAGAAAAGAATTATGTGCTTCTATTAAAAAAAAAAAAAATTGAAATTATTGACTACATTTGTACTCTGTAAATTTATAGCAAACCAAAAACCAACTTTATGGTGCAAGACAGCAACTTGAATCAGCAACAGTTTGGCCAGCAAGACCAGGGCAGTGATTGTCCTCTTGTGCTGGGCTCTCGTGAGGCTTAACTTCAAATCCTGCATTCAGTTTTGGGCCCATCATGACAAGAAAGATATTGAGTTGCTGGAGTGAGTCCAGAGATGGGTAACAGAGCTTTGGAAGGCTCTGGATCACAAGTCTGATGAGGAGAGACTGAGGGAAGGGGGTTGTTTATTCTGGAGAAAAGGAGGCTCAGGGAAGAGAGCTTACTGCTCTCTACAACCACCTGAATGGAGGGTGTAACCACGTTGGAGTTGGTCTCTTCTCTCAGGTAACAGAGAAAATGTCCTCAAATTGCACCAGGGGAAGTTTACATTAGATATTAGGAAAAAGTTCTTCACTGGAAGGGTGTTCAGGCATTGGGACAGGTTGCCAAGGAAAGTGGTGGAGTCACCATTCCTGGAAATGTTCAAAAGGCATGTGGATGTAGTGTTTAGAGACATGGTTTAGTGATAGACTAGTTGGACTTGATCATCTGAGAGATCCTTCCCAGCCTGAAGATTCTCTGATTCTAAAGTGAGATATAATGGCAACAATTCATTCCCAAAAGAATAAAGATTTAAAAAAAATCACACCAAGGTTCCTCTTGTTCCAAATCTACTCCCAGATAAGACTAAGACACTCTTTTGGATGCTGAATGCTTACCAACAAGGTTAAAGTATAAAGTAATACCTCCTCTTTAGTAAAAAATAAGAGGTGGGTGGAAAGGATTATTAAGGCATGACAGAATATTTCAAGAGCCATGATGGAAATTGCTGAATATAACCCCCATAAAAAGGTTTGTAAATATCTCATTTCACTTAGCTGCTTCTTTGACTTGATATTCAAGTTAAATTCTGCCTGTGCAGGTTAGAGTATGTCTCCAAAGTCCTTCTTCAAGGAATAGTGTTTGTGGGGAGAATGTGTGAATCAGCTCCCTGGATAAGAAAACTGAAATAATAGGCTAAGCAGGACCCTTGCTTTGAGGAACTTCTACACTCATATTTTTTAATTCACAGTTTTTCATCCTCATAGCCCAAGAGCTTGAAATTGTTACTTTCTTTGAATAATATATTGTGATTCCGCTAGAAGTTTACGTTCCCTTTAAGGCAAACTCAGGGTTAACTGACTGGCATTAAATTCTTTGCTCTTGGAGACAAAAATAGGGGTCACGGAAGTGAGATCACTCATGATAAGTCTGGGATTGGGTTTCCTGATAAGCTACAAGAATCACTGCAGTGGGAGTCACCAAATGCCCGGAGACACTGAGCACCCTTCAACCAAGGAGCAGACCCTGGAGAAGAAGAGAGTTACACCCAAACAAACAAATCTGCAAAAAGAACTTGAGAAAGGTCTGTCAACCACCTAAGAAAAAAGGGGGAAAAAAGGCCAATAGGAGAATGAGCATTTTGTTTTCTGTTCTACTTAATTCACACCTGAAAGCCCAGAAAGCAGAGAGGAGATATGTGAGCACACCCTCCCTTCATATGGGCTGCTGGCAAGTCTGCTTGGACACACCACCTCCCAGTCTGCCGTTCCAGAAGTAATAAAATCTGCCATCATCGTTCTGCTAGTGACAAAGGCAAAGAAGAATTTTCTGCAGAATGGTTTGTGAGAAAATTAATTGACAACAGGCTTCTTGGCAGTTTGCAACCATAACATTTGTATGATCTGCTGATGCCACGGTTTTATTCCCTGCTAATCAGATATTGGTCTCTTTACTGTGCAAGGGCATCTCTTCTAGCTGTGTTTGGCACGGAGAAGGCAGACCTCCTAACAGCAATAATTCCACAACAACTATCAGTCCATATCAGCACATATTTTTATACAATCTCAAATACCCCACAGAGACAACCCCAACACAAAACAGCCAAAATGTGACCATCTGCTTGATCACTTCATGATGGAGAAATTCTGCTTTGCCAGCTACTTCTTTGGATTCAGTACAAATCCCTACCCCACCAAATGAGACAATTCCTTGGAGATAATTGTGGTCTTCATTCACACACATGTGGATTCATCCCACCTGACATTACCGAGTTGTCAACATCTGAAGCTTTGTCTCCTTGAGCTTCCCCTGCATCAATGGGAGGAGACAGACACATGTTGATCTGCAGGTAGACAAGACAAGCTAGGCTGTCCTCGAGTTGAAGGGGAAAGAGGGTAATATCTGGCTTGCATGTGACCAGCTCTGGGATGACAGGCCAAGTTAGAGAGACAGAGTGCTGTGCAGGACCCTCAGCTTGTTACTCTGAGATAAGCTGAGTACACTGGAGCACACGAAATCTTACAGAGATGAATCAGGGTCCCCTGAGGTAACAGAAGCCAAAAGGGAAACACCAGGGAAATTCTCAAAGGAATTGAGGTGTTCCTCCAGGAAGACAAGACAGCTGACAGACCAGCTGAAGGGCTTCTAACGAATACATGCAGCACAAGTAACAAACAGAAGTGGGAAGCCATCGTACTGCTAGAAACCTGGGATGTAGCAGCCATTCCTGAAACTTAGTGAGATGAATTCCGTGACTGAAATGCAGCTCTTGATGGCTAGAGGCTGTTCAGAAGACACAGGGGAGGACAGAGACATGGAAGGGTTTCCCTCTACATCAGGAGGTGAATTTGAGTGTGAAGAGTCGTATATAAGAACAGGCATGAGCAGCCTGAAAGCCTGTGGGTAGGAATGAGAGACCAAGGCAACAAAGGGAACCTTTTCTTGGTGTCTACTACAGGCTGCCTGATCAGGGGAAGACTACTGATGAAGGCTTCTTGCTCCAGCTATAGGAGACAGTGTGCTTGCAGGCTCTTTTCCTGCTGGGGGACTTCAACCACCCCAACACCTGCTGGGAAAGTAGCACAGCGAGCTGTAGGCAATCCAGGAGTCTCCTGGAATGTGTGTGGGTAACTTCTTGAACCAGGTAATAAAAAGCCCTGTCACAGGGGACACGATACTGGATCTGATGGTCACCAACCTAAGTGAACTAATTGGGGACACCAAGATTGGAGGCAGACTGGGCTGAAGCAATAATGTGTTGGTGGAGTTTGCAGTCCTGAGGGATATGGGTCAGGTGAAGAGTAAAATTAAGACCCTGAACATTACGATAAAAAAAATTCCAGTTCTTCAAGGAGCTAGTCAACAGGACACCCTGGGAAACTGCCCCCGGGGACAGAAGTGTGGAACACAGCTGACAGATCCTTAAGGAAATCTTCCATACAGCACAAGAGCGAGAAATCCCGAGGAGTGAGGAATCGGGCAAGGAAGGCAAGAGACCAGTATGGCTGAGTAGGGACCTGCTGGTCAAACTGAAGGGCAAGAAGGAAATGCATGGGCAGTGGAAGCAAAGACAGGTACCCTGGTAAGATTATAGGGGTACAAGCCTCTTGTTTAAAGGACAGGGTGAGGAAGGCTAAGGGGCACCTGAAGCTGAACTTGGCAAGAGACACACAGAATAACAAGAAGGGCTTCTACAGGTATGTTAGCCAGAAAAGGAAGGTCAAAGAAGGCATCCCTCCTCCAGCAAAAAAAGCTGGCAAACTGGTAATACAGGTGAGGAGAAGGCTGAGGTGCTCAGCAATGGTTTTGGCTGAATGAACAGCACAGGACTGCAGTGATCCTGTGCTAGAGCAGAACTCCATGTATATGTGCATGTGAAGATTTCAGCTTCCCATTTGAAATGAAAAGATACTTAATATTAATATTTCATGTGAAAGAATAACATTATATCTAAGAAGAGGTTACAAAACTCAGACTGTATAGCAATTTTTGGATAGGCAAACACTTTTTTTCTAACATATTGCTTCTCTTGAAAAATACACTTTGGAATCCTAGATCATAGAATGGTTTAGGTTGGAAGGGACTTTAAAGATCATCCAGTTCTAATCACCCTGCCATAGGCAGGATCACCTTCCTCTTTCCCCACAGGAAACATCTTACAGACTGCACATAATATTATTGCGTGAAAAGAAATTCTAATACTTCTTGCTGTCACATTTTTATATTTTGCCCTAGTGCTCTGCTTTGTATTTAACAATTTTTTAAGCTTGTACTGTGCAGCTGGAGCCTTATGAATGAAAACACCATTATAACAATCATTTATCAGCTTGAGAGATATAGGCTGAAACTGTACAAATTTCTGTCTCAGTCTTACAATGATAACTCATGACAATATCTAAAATCACTTTTAGTTCTTTAAAACTGAAAGGAAAGAACAATTTGCGATGTCATTGTTTGGATGAATGGGCAACATTCTCAGAAGCAATCAACTAAAATAAACTGATATATAGGTTCCTGTAGGAGGCAAGTAATCTTAAAATCTCTTTCTAAAACAAAACATAACTTTGCATTCTGTCCCACACTTAAATTGCGGTGATTTACAAATATGGTTTGGTTTATATTTATTGTTATTTGCCTTTCTGAGTAAATTCAATGTAGTGAGAGCACATCATGAAGTGCTTCTCACAAAGCTTTGCTGACATAAAAGTAATAAAATGAAGTAGGCTGTGAGATCAGTGATTCATTGAGAACAGTCAGCACCTTGCTTCTTGTGAAGATTATAATTTTCTTTCTTCTGAGCTTAGCAAGCAAAACCCTCTTTTGGTAACAGACTTAAGAGGCTGTTTCTTTCCTAATTTTTTACATCTCTCTGTTACATTTACCAAGCTATTAAATGGGATCTGTAGTCTGGGTTTGGGTTATCTATGCCTTACACCCATTGCAGTGACTGACAACACAACATTTTAAAGTGTATGAAAAGCAGTAAAACCAATGGGTTTAAAGTAGTTTGATCCAGCAATTTCCTCATTTCTCCTTTTTCTTTCACAGCCTTGGGCTTCTTAAAAATGGTCACCTCTTCATCAGACTTTTTAGAGAGGAAGGTTCACTGAAGAAGCACAGATGAAAAGAGAGGCAGATGTCATCTCCCCAGTTCCTATTACCATTCTTGTTCTAATGGTCAGAGAAATTAATGAATGCACGCAGTAAAGTCAAGTGGCAGTGATGGGCTCAAAACAGCTGAGGGTTTGGTCCTAAACTTAGCATTAGTGATAGACTCACTGTTGTGTGGGTCACCCTATAAAGGAAGGCAGCCCCTCACCCTCACACCAGTACAGTTGCAAGTACTTTCAACCATTGAAGCCATCTCTATAAAAACATGATAAACTGAAATAGCACACTCTTTTTTCTATAATGTCCACAAGGCAATTAAGGCACCCCCTCCCCGCCACCCCCACAAAGTGTATATATATAAACATGAAACTTAGGTAACTCAACAGAACTCAGAAATTCACTATCAATGCGATTATTGTGCATTTGCAGTGGCAAAACAGGATCAGCCTTTGGCTAAAGGCTGTACTAGAAAGAGAGCAGAGCCAGGGCTGTGACTGTCTATACAGTACTAAATGTTCTGCATGCTCCCTGGCACGGTTTTGCCCTGTTCGTGGCACTTTCCCAAATAACTCCCAGGTGCAAATTAAGGTTTGTGCATGGCCATGCTATTCTAGAGGCTAAAGGAGTAACATACCATAGTTTACATGCTTAGATTGCACCAGCTGGCTTCTGTGACAGAAAATTAACCCTAGAAATAATTAATTCATTAGAATGGATGCAGATCAGGAATCTCCAATGACCTCCATAGGGTCTTATGCACAACAAAAGATTCATCAGAGAAAACACTTCCTCTCCAGACTCCTTGAGGTGCTAAACATGTTCAAACTAATTTCACGTTCAGAAATATTCCCATCTGAAACTGTGGATATTCAAAATAATAATGGAAAAAGAACAGGCAGCCAGCTGACTCACTGTTCCTTGTATTCCAGGCAAAAAGAACACTCCCCAAATGTGTCGTATATATTGTTCTAAGACTATAGTTCAGCCTTAAACTTTCAGGCGGAGTTTAGCCAGTCTAATGATTAAGGTAAAACATTAATTATCTCCCCCCTGGGATGGACTGCTAAAGGTCAGGTTTCAGGTACACTAATGAGCAGCTAAATGCTTCCAACTAGGAACTGCTTTTTTTAAGCCCTGCACAAGCCAGCCCACTCATGTTTTTAGTGCCAACACTGGGCATATCAGATGTCTGTGGGAGTTTTGCCATGTAAAGAAAGCTTCTCTTGTGCTTTATTTACAACCATTTCACCAGGGTTTATGAGAACCAGCTTGGAGTTGAAGCCATGCCCCACAAAACTGAGAAAGAGCTTGTTGGTCTAATTCCAGCTCTTCACGAAGTCCTTTGGCCAGTGAATAAAGGAGTGAATCAGAGCCATGCAGGGAAGCAGTCCTTTGCTGATGACAGCCCTGCCTCTTGGAAAGGTTGAAAAACAACAAGGGAAGGAGTCGAGGGCTTGCAGAAAAAGCAGCAGTCATATGCTATCTTAAAAATTACAAAAGCAACATATTTTAACAGATGTCTATGAGTTTGTATGGTTTGCTTCCTCTGTGTCTTCATCTAACACCCTAGGTATGAATCCCCAAAGTATGACACATGTATATACTGATTGATATCAGGCTTTAAGCATAAAAATTGTGATAAACATTCTGTACTACGTGAAAACAGCAAGGCTGGTCAATGCCATGTGCTCACTTCTAGTGAAGCTTCTGTTAGTTTAAAACTAGATTTCTTTTAGTCTCAATTTTTCTGCCATAATATTGGCGTAATACCCATAATAATCTCACAGAGGTCATGATAGTCATTCATGAGTGCAGTGCATGAGGGAATCGATGCATGCACTGTTGTATCAACCCATGGCAAAATAATCCATTTTTAGTCAGTTGTCTGCACAAGTGGTGAGGGCAAATGGGACCTGAGACCAGGCACTGAAAGAGGCAAGTATCTGTAGCAATTTAAAGACAGGCTTATAAATGGTATTGCCAGAATACTAAAATTAGTAAAGTAAAAAACTTAAATGCCAGAATTAAGGGCCGGAAAAGCTGCACATCTTTAATTCATTCTTGTGCATTTGGATTTTAATGCAGTCAGCCCCATGAATACACAAGGATGTAAAAGCATCCAGAATGAGTTAGACCAAAGGGTTTATCTAGCTCAGCATCCTATTTCTGATAGAAACCAATGGCAAGCATTTTAAAAAATGAGGATTTCAACAGGTTAAGCATCAAGTCATGCTTTCCCAAAACACTCCCCCAGGCTAGAGCTGCATCTTGGCTCACTGACTGCTATGTCCAAACGTGTTATCTCTGACTTTACTGACTCTTTCCAGTTGGTTTTTCTCCCTGAATGTGTGCAAGTGCTTTTTACTTCCTGAATGGTCCATATTAGCGTTACAGGGTTTTGAACCAACTCGGTACAGGTGTCGCTGAGAGCCCTGGAGGCAGAGCATCAGTACATTGCAGCTGTCATTCTTCCATAGAGCTACATAAGGAAAAGGAAGGAGTAGGATTTTACTCCAGTCATTGGATAAGTAATGTCTTCTCTCTTTGGTTCATTTTGCTTTTCACTCCTTGTATAATGAGAGTGAATTCTTAGGTCCAAGGAAAGGCTTTTGCCCACGCAGAGGCATGCTGAGGACTTTTATAACCATTTGGCAGCTCGCCTGAATGAATTCCTGCATCTACAGCACTCCCTGGCATTGCTGCTTGATTAATGGTATATATGTAACCTACACATCCTATATTGACAGTCCGTGATCCCCGGGCTAAATTTATAGGGCCAAACTGGGAACAGAGGAGAGTGCTGCTGCTCCCCTGCAGCGTTACTGTGTGAGCAGCGCAGCCTGTGTATCGCAGTGTAGGGCAGCACCCACGTTGCTGGATCAGCTGCTTGGCAGCTGCCTGTGTCTCTGAAGCAGACAAATATGAGGCTGCTTCCCAGTTCTGAGCAGCCCCACTGGTGGGATGACCTGAGCCAGGCCGTGGTGCTGCAGTGCTCCAGACACCGTCCCAGGCTTGGCAAGGGCGGCAGAGCAGCCTTCCTTCACGTTACAGTGCAATGCAGAACCTGGGCTTTTTTGGGAAGGGAAAGGGAGATTTAGTACCTGTTTTTCAAACTGCTGAGTCAGTCCCTATATTTCCTTCACTCCCAGAAAAGAGAAATGAAAGGTTAATGTCGCCTCCCGCTCCGCCTTCCCATCCCTTTTCTGAAGTAAACAAATGTCAGCAAATCCTGGACTAACAGCACTGTTAAAAATATCCCCCTGTCAGCAGACGGGTTCATTCTCTTTGGTCTGAAGCTATCTGCTCACTGCAGAAAAGGTGTGGTTTTACATCAAGATAAGTAGTTTGGATGGAAACCTCAGTGGCCAAGGGAAGAACTGAAGTGCTGTGCTCTGCACCACAGTGTCACCAGCTGGAGTAATTTCCAAACACGAATTATTAGTATAGGAATTTGACAACATTTGACCCTTTAATTAACAAGGTAGAAGTTAGCCCTGGGATACTCAGTTAGAACCTGGCCTTGGGCTTGCAAGTGAAAATGAGCTACTTCAGCCTAGATGCAGCACTCCTTCTCCTTAGCGTATTTCAAACCAAGGTAACCATAGCACCAGATCTTCCAGATCTTCAGTCAGAGTGAAAAGATGGTGCCCCATTAGACTTTGGGGATGTCTGAAAAATATTCGCAATCTGAGAGACTGCATCCCTTTCAAAGGGAGATAAATCCCCACACAGCTTGCCCAGGTGATTTTCTGTCTGTTCAAGAAAGGCAAAGTTTGTTGTTCTGGTAACTAATTTCACTGGGGAAAGTCAAAAGTGAACTTTTCCTGCTTATTGCTTGTTATGGTCTGGAATCCTGCAGTACAGAAACTTCGAATTGTGCAGATAAATGGATCTTGTCACTGAAAGGTAAAAGTTTTCCCTTCTCATAATTGGGTCCCACCACTGATGAAATTATACACTCGCCTCATGGATAACCCCACAAATTGGTCCCACTCCCTTCAAACATTCCTTCGTTTTCTTCATTAGATCAAACTTAAAAATGCACTGGTTGTTTTTTGGGAATGTATTCTTTCACACCTTCTATTTACTTCTCCAACTATTTAACTACTTGTGCTTTTCTTTGAAGAATTCACAGTTGCTCCCTCTCTGCCAGAAAGCAGCAAATGACCAGAAGTATTGCTTCTATAATGATTCAAGTACAGATTATTTTTGCTGGATGCCAGACTCTAGTCTTGATCAAAGCATTTGCCTTTCTTGAGTCTCACTAATATCTTATTCATTTGATGTAACTGGGTTATCAAATCCAGGTGATAAAGTGTTCTGATCGGTGTCACAAATCCATCCTATGCTTTTAGCATAAATGAATATATAATAAATTCATCAATGGCTTGATCTAAATTGGTTATCTTTTCTTCTATATGTCACTTAAACTCCCATCAATGAATAGTAGATTCCATATGTGCACTTCTTGTTTACAATGTTCATTAAAAGGCTTAAATGAGAAACAGCGAAAAGTGCATTTTAATTCATTGCTAAGCACAGCAGAAAACTAAGCAGGATTCCAACTTTATGTACAATTTGCAAGCAGTATACATTAGCTCAGTCCTAAATCTCCCATAATGAGGCGTTCAGCCCAATGACTAATCACATCCATTGAAATGTTCCCCGTGTTCAGCTCTATTTCAATGCAGGGGGGGATTGGGGGATGTGCTATTTAATATTTCTGTTCCTTCTAACAAGAAGAAGAGGAGCTTCTAGGCATGAAAAGTTGTAAAATTTGACCTTAAAATGAACTATAGCAAATGAACCTTGAATACAAAGTGGTGTCACTACAGTTCAGTTAGAAACATGTTTGTGTCTGGACTAGCAGTTCTTTGGCTTGTCTCCAGTGCTCAACCTTGGGCTTCTACCCAGAGATGCTTATGGTGAAGCTCTGGAAAGGTCTTTTCAATATGAAAGATCCAAAATTGGGTAAGATTCAAAATCAGAGATGCCATATTCTTGCTAGCATTAATTATTCTTAATTCAAATCAAGATCAAGGTCCCACCGTGCTGGTCCCTGTGTAAACAGGGATAACAGTGTTTGCCTTGAGAGTCTGCAAAATGAGAAACAGAAACTGATGAAAGATTGAGGATGCCCTGAAGGGATGTGATCTGTAAGTAAATGATCACCACGTGATTTAGCTCAGCTCTCTTGGTTGCTTGCTTGTGTTTGGGCTTCTGTGTGTTGTCTGGAACAACATTTATTTTTGAGGGGGCTGACAAGGACTGCAGAACTAATCAGCTGAAGAGGGAACATACCAGAACGAAAGAAAGAGCATGTGAACCATCACTTTTAATCTGTGTTTCCAACAGGTTGGTGTTAATCTCACTTACAGATTGGTGTTTCTTAGGATATTGCAAGGCAAGGGAGGAACTCAGCTAGGACTGCTATAGCATTGCACCATTTTCTTCTTCCAGAGATTTCTGCAGCTACGGCTGTGGTTGAGAAGTTGGAATAATTTTATGTGAGCAGTGTTAGGCTGGTACTGAGATTTCTGAAATGCCATTATATGGCCAATGCCAGATAGAATCAAACGTTTGCCTCTCTCCTCAGTGCTCTTCAGCTTCAAACGCTTATGAGGTTGCTATCTGCCAGGCTCCACTGAGGAGACTAACTCTTTTATGTTTTGGTCTCATCATCAACTCCTAGAATTATTTAAAAGGCTTTCAGAAGTGCTCATGAGAGCAGAAATAAATGCAATGACTTGGAGTACACATGAAGGCATCAGTCATAGTCTGTATGTTGAGCAGAAGTGCCCCACAGTGCACTGTTACTTTTTAAATGGGGTTCACATTGTAATGGGGATACTCCAAAACTTGGGAGCTGGAAGGCACTAGTGTGTTCAGGCCTGCATTCTGGCAGAAATATTTTTAAGGAAACCAAAATATCTATTAAGCATAACTGACTTCATTTATGATATTTGTGATAGATTTAAGTGTATTTGTCAGAAGCGCTAAAATCCAGCAATGACGAAATCTCTGGTGTAGCACTGGAGGTTTCCCTGAGGTCCTTGTCACTAAAGAGGCATGGTTCAGATGGCTGAGGTTTCATTGCACTTGGTTAGACATTCTTGCTATAAAACCCAGCTCTGGGAATTAGCCAATTTATTATGATAGGGATCTGTTACTTAAAAGAACAATTCTACCCTGAGTACTTTTCAAGCAGGAAAGGCACAGCAGGATGTAAACCACTCTGTCAGCATGTCTGCATAAATGTGGTTAGAGAAGAAATTGTGCATATTCTGGCATCACAAGGAGAATGGACATAGAAAGGATTTAATTTCTCTGTTTAGGTGCTTTTTACTATCACAAAATGCTATGTATCATATGAGATAAAGAATTATAGGTTTAGTGGAAACAAAATTTCTGCAGATCTTGGCTGTATTTTATGTATTTGTTGCTGTAAACTCTGTGGCATTCTGATGTAAATACTGTAGTATCACTGATAATTCCTACAGCTCAAGGAAACTTCTCTCTTTGGACAATGCTAGCCAGCAGTGCACTGAGTACACAGTTAGACCCTTCATCCCCAAAGTCTGAACCTTCACAGGCATTTGACAGGCAGGATGAGGTCTGACCTTATCTCTCATACTGAGGTTCTGGAGAAAGAAAACTACTGTGAGAGTGATTTAGTCCCTCATCTGTCTCATAAGACTCTCCAGTTACCCTTTTTATGAATAAAGCAACACAATAACTTAGATAAATCTAGATAAAAAAGAAATTATTAACAATACAACTATGTGAACAATTCAATTTTTTACTCAGAGTTGTGGTTAAGTTCCACTTCTCACCTGGATGAATTGTGTTGAGATCTAATGTTATGGAACAGGATCTAGATTATGGAACACATTTCCTTGTATATCCTACTGCTTCTTAAAGTATTATCAAGCTAAAAATTCTCTTTCCCTTCTGCATCAAAAACCCCAAGGATTTACTGACTCTTCTTAAAGAAGTAGTTTAATAATTTTTTTTATTGCTTCTTCCCTCTCTGAGATATGGATGGTCCTTGGTGACTGTGATTAATTTGCTTAATCTTGTCCTTCAGTTTTTAAATATAAGTGGGGATACTAATATTAATGATACTAATATTAGTGATTTAGCTGAACAAATGCATCCTACATTGCAATAAGTTGGGATGCAACATTCCTCTTCTGTAATAAAGTGATGATGTGAGCCTAAATTATCAAAAATGGGGTGTATTTTCAAATCAATAAACCTGGGTAAGTTCATAGTTTTGTAAATTCTTGGACCAGAAGCCACAAGCTGTTAAGTTTCACCTAAATAAGATATAATGTCATAAAACATTTAATAAGACAGAGGATGGAGCATGTCAATTATGACCTAAGGACCAATGAGGCATGACAGAGAATGGATTGAGAGCAGCCCTCCTGAGAAGGACTTGGGGGTGCTGGTGGATGACAGGCTGGACATGACCCAGCAGTGTGTGCCTGGAGCCCAGAAAGCCAACACTATCCTGGGCTGTATCAAAAGAAACCTGGGCAGCCCAATGAGGGAGGGGTTTGTCCTCATCTACTCCAGCCTTGTGATACCCCACCTGGAGTGCTGTGTCCAGCTCTGGGGGCATAAGATTGACATTGGCCTGCTGGAGCAAGTCCAGAGAAAAGCCAGGAAACTGGTCTAGTGGAAGGTGTCCCTGCCCATGGCAGGGGATTGGAACTAAATGGTCTATAAGGCCCCTACCAATTCTATGATTCTGTAATTCTGTGCTTCAACATGCTACTATTGTCCATGGTCACTGCTATCACAGGGTATTGATTAAATAAAACAAGGTGAGTTTTTCCAGGACATGAATCGTCCTTTCTACTACTAAAGAATAAGAAAAAAACCCCAAAAAAAACCCCCAAAAAAACAAGTGCCCTCTTTGCTTATTCCCAGAAGAAAAAAAGAAAAAAAAAAGTCCCATAGATAAAATAAAGTTTATTTCTAGTACACTCACAGCAAAGAATTTTAATGTAAAAATATACCTACTGCCCACCACTATGATTTAAAAGAAAGCTGTCTCTGCATCCTTTGTATACATGGAAAGTTTACATGTGTGGCTGTTAATGAAAACTGACTTTAATATTTAGGTTTCTTAGTGCAGGAATGTTGACTAAAGCTGTGCTGTGGCATTTACTTCTAAGACTTGTTTGAAGTATAACATAGACAACGAGGTTATCATCACATTGACTTTTATCACCTACAGCAGCAAATAATCTTCTTTATGTCTTGATCCAAAAAAGTGCAGAGTCATTCTTATCTTCCTTCCTAGAAAGTTCACAAAAGCTGGCAGTATCCAGGCTCTCCTCCCAGCAGTGCCTCGTGGCTTCAGACTGTGGTCTCCGGGGATATTATGTGGGGTGATAAACACAGATCAAATTCCTATGCCTAGAAGCTGACTGCTTGTGGCAAAAGCAACAGCTGAGCGTTGAATGAGCATGCTTTGGTCAAGAAAACACTGAAGACAGACTGTTTTTCATGCTTAACCAGTCCTAAGCTTCTTAAGTCAAATTTAGGTATGATGGTACAAAAGTAAGAGACCTCAGGAATCTGAACAGAATCTGCCCCACAGCATTAGGACAGGATGTACCTAGAACCTACATTAACATTTATTAATCTAACCTTTAGACTTGCAATGAAGACTTTATGACTCTCTTAGAGAGTGTGTTTAATGAACCTTAAAGAAAGATTTGTTTTTTCTCATATCTAAACTAAATGGGGGGAGGTTTGTGTAAAGGAAACCTTGTCCTTCTCCAAGTAGAAATGAGAAAGAATTGATTGCTGTCCTCTTCATAATAACTTTTTTCATGTTGAATGATTTTGAGTTACCATTGGCATTCTAGTCTATGAGGAGAAAAAAGTCCAACTCATTCAATTGTTCTTTATGCTTTTCATCTTTAAATAACAAGCCATTGTTTGCTGGGTTCATTCCCCAGGATGTTCACCCTAATTTTTCCAACCTTTTTTAAAATGTCCCTCACAGCAGGGGTGTGGAACTAGGTGATCTTTAAAGGTCCCTTCCAACCCAAATCTTTCTATGATCCAATGAAAACATCATGTCCCTTTTCAAAGCAGCACTCCAGTTCTACTTTTTGAAGACACATACTTCATGGCTTCTTTCCATTCTTTTTGGACCATCCAATCTGCATTCAGTCTCTAAGAGGACTTCTAATAGTTCTGATATTACTCTGGCTTAACTTTTAATTGATTCATTTCTCCAGGCTCTTCCAGTTTGAATAGATTTGACTCAATCAAGTGGTCTTTAATCTGTTATTTCACTCTTCTTTTTTCTAACCCTATCCTCTTCAAACTTATTTTAAATATCTGCTCATATTTAATCTTTTGGTTTTGAATTTAAGGCAGAAAAAGCATTATTTATTTCCATCTTCTCTGCAGTCTCCCTTACTTTATCTCCTAACCTCACAAGTAATGGGATAAAAATTTCTCCTCTGCTTTTCTCTTAAGTAGTCATAGGCCATTGTCTGTCTGGCAAATAAAAAATTGCTGTACTCCATTCGTGTCATGTTAGTACCAGAGAAACTTGGCAGTTTTGACCTAGGGCAAAGTCCCCCTGAACCTCCCAGAACAGCTCAGTGAACTTAACTCCACTGCCTGTGCTGTCAGTAACATAGCAATGCAGCTAAAGGAACAGAATTTTACAGAGTGACTGTGGTGTCTGAATCATCCAAATTGTCAGAAAAATGTTCAGAAAAAACTGGATTTGTATCCTTGTTGGGAATGGGGAATAGACTTGCTTATGTGGGAGGAGCAACAGAGGCTGACTGAAAAACTTGGTATCACAGTAAGGATATGGGAAAACCAGTCAGGCAAAAATTTCTTCTTGTGGCAGCAAGGGAATTGCAGCACTGTATTCTCCCATACCTGTATTTGTGTAATAGAACTAAAGTTATTTATAAAAGGGAGATGCATTGAAATTTTACATTTGTGTAGTAACAAACCTAAGAAAATCAGTGCCAATTTTCATCTTCAAAGAAGTTACAAATATTAACATTTTTTTTTCCTTATTGTTTGTTCTGTTTCTTAAAAAATACTAGCGTTTAATTACAGTATTTTATTTTTCAATATTTTCATAAGTTTGTGTATACTCATTAGTGTGTACTCTTGCGTATTCCTTTATACATATGTTTGACAATATAAAGCTCCTTTCTATTAGTCATTTTTGTACCTAGCCTAAGATTAAATGAATCCAGGAACTCTTCACTGAGAATATGACATGCTGAAATTTATAAATTAATAACAATAAAACATGGCAAAGATGCAACTGTGAACATAAACTTGCAGGAGGGCAGGTAAGTGAGGTTTTGGAATAAGCAGAGAAAAGTCAGTATTACTGTTAAATGTTGATAGAGCTGGTAGAGCTTTGCTTCACCCATCCTGTGCTGGAGTGAGTTCAGAGGAGGACAATGGAGCTGGTGAAGGGTCTGGAGCACAAATGTGATGAGGAGTGACTGAGGGAGCTCCTCTACAACTCCCTGACAGGAAGGTGTAGCCGGGTGGGGGTCGGTCTCTTCTCCCAGGTAAGAAGTGACAGGACAAGAGGAAGTGGCCTCAAGCTGTGCCAGGGGAGGTTTGGATTGGCTTTTAGGGAAAATTTCTTTTTCAAGCACTGGAAGAAGCTGCCCAGGGAAGTGGGGGAATTACTGTCCCTGGAGGTATGAAAAGATGTGAAGCTGTGGCACTGAGGGACATGGTTTAGTGGTGGACTTGGCAGTGCTGGGTCAACAGTTGGACTGCATCACCTCAAAGGTCACTTCCAACTTAAATGATTCTATAATTCCTACACCATTAAATTTAGCTATTCCAGGACATGAGCACTAGAAGCGGTGACGAACCAGTCTGGTCACTGCAGGATACTTAGGCACTTGCTTTAACTAAAATATAAGATTGCATTCAAGTCACTTGGATTCTGCAGCTTTACTCAGCTGAAGGAGCCAATTCTTTGTGCTTGGTGGTCTGAAAATGACAGTGTGCAGTGACAGCTGTGCAAATGACAGCTGTGCCTTGAGAATTCCAACAACTCACCCTGGACTTACCAGGGAATTCAAGGTCCCTCCTGAATGAGATGCTGATTCATAAGAGAGCAGCTTTTCCACACAAGCTTTTTTGCTAACTGCAAGACTTCTGTGCTACTGTAGGTTTATCTTTCACTGGGGACATCGATTTGCAGTAAAGCAGGTAACATTCACAGAACCTGAGATTTTATGCTGTAATTTTCCCTGTCTAGAATGGTTGTCAAGAGTCTATTTTGGGCAACATAAGCAGCTGTATGAATCCCAAACAATTTAAATCTAAAGACAAACTCAACAGTCCTTTCACTGTACACACTTGATTATTTACAAATCTCCTGTTGTCATATTTCTGGTTTTGATACATGACAATTACCTTTGTGCATGCTTTAGTTCGTGCAAATCTTCTACTACAGAGAGGGAAGGCCCACAAACAGAGGCAGAAGCACCTGCAATCTGCTTCTACTTCTTTTGCTGCTCAGTAGTGTCTTTCCTGACATTGGCCAGGACTTTGTCGGGGCTTGATCCAAAGTGCAGAGAACTTTCCATTTTCTCATCCAAACGCAAATTTGTGTTTTTAATTGTTGACCAAAATTTTTATTTGAAAGCCAAATAATTTTAGTTCTTTTTTTGAATGCTAATTTTTATGTTTTCCTCCAAATTGAAATTCTCTAATGGGGAAAAAAAAAAAAAAAGAATGTGTATGTATATTTACAGAGGGAGTTATAATCATAGAAAATAAACCTATATATTTTCTAGACAATTCATGTGGACCAGTGCCTTCGCCATTATTATACTTTCCATTAGTATCACCAACATGAAAACTTTCATACAGTGTGAAAACTTGCCCACTATCACTGAGAAGTTCCTATTTCACTCAGTAGGCAGAGAATCATGATACAAATTATTCTGGTTATTTGTACTTACAGTATAATTTTTCCTTAATCCAGCAGGAAGAAGCAAGATGTCCCTTTCTTGGTCACACCCACTCATTTCTCACATAGCACCTTTAATTTAAACTGTCTGGAAGCAAATATTGCTACTGGTATTTTTAAGTGTTTCAAATTGAATCTCTCAAACCTTGAAAGATGTAGCAGGATGCCACAAGGAATTTTAAGAGTGAACACAAGGCTTGAACCACATTTCATGTTTTCCTATATTTGCAGCCCATTAGGGAACTAATTCAAAGTCCATTAAAATCAAGAAATGTCTTTCAAAGGATATTTCATCCTTTCTTTTCTGAACATGGAGAGTCACAGAATATCAGGCCTGTTACTGAATTCTTGTATCCAGCTTTAGAAAGACAATTCGCAATTTTCCATTTGTGTAACTGGTGACAAAAATAGAACAAAAGTTAGCTGACAAATTTGTTTACTGCTGGAAGATGAAAAACCTGGGGGAATTATTGGACCCCCTTTATATATGCACATGTACATACTTTGTTTTCTCATTTCAGGTCATGGAACCAAAGGAGTGTTTGAGCTTCTTTCGGGATGGCGTCGAACCAGAGAGAATCTGCCATTCAAGGACCGAGTAGCAGATGCCTACTCAGATGTCATGGTCTCCTACACAATGACAAGCTCCTTGTATTTCATAGCCTTTGGCATGGGTGCAAGCCCTTTCACCAACATCGAAGCTGTAAAAGTCTTTTGCCAGAACATGTGCGTTTCCATCCTGTTGAACTACTTCTATATCTTCTCCTTCTTTGGCTCCTGCCTGGTCTTTGCTGGCCAGCTGGAACAGAACCGCTACCACAGCATCTTCTGCTGCAAAATCCCTTCAGCGGAATACCTGGACCGGAAACCTGTGTGGTTCCAGACCATGATGAACGATGGCCATCAGCACACTTCTCATCACGAGACCAACCCCTACCAGCACCACTTTATCCAGCATTTCCTCCGGGAGCACTACAACGAGTGGATTACCAACATCTATGTCAAGCCATTTGTAGTAATACTGTATCTCATCTATGCCTCTTTCTCCTTTATGGGGTGCTTACAGATTAATGATGGAGCCAACATTATCAACCTTCTTGCCAGTGAGTCTCCAAGCGTCTCCTATGCGCTTATACAGCAAAAGTATTTCAGTAACTACAGCCCAGTGATAGGCTTCTACATTTATGAACCTCTGGAGTACTGGAATGGTACTGTGCAAGAAGACCTGAAAACACTGAGCCAGGGGTTCAATACAGTGTCCTGGATTGAACAGTATTACCAATACCTTCGGGTGGGTAACATCAGTGCAACCAACAAAAGTGACTTTATCAGCATCCTCCAGAGCTCCTTTTTAAAAAAGCCAGAATTCCAGCACTTCAAAAATGACATAATTTTCTCCAAAGCTGGAGATGAGAACAACATAATTGCTTCTCGTTTGTATCTTGTGGCCAGGACTAGTGAAAACACACAGAGGGAAGCAGTGGAACTGCTGGAGAAGCTGAGGCCACTCTCTCTTATACAGAGCATCAAGTTCATTGTGTTCAATCCTACTTTCGTTTTCATGGACCACTATGGTTTATCAGTAACTATGCCTGTCTTGATTTCTGGTTTTGGCATCCTGCTGGTGTTAATACTGACCTTTTTCCTGGTTATCCATCCTCTGGGAAATTTCTGGTTAATTCTCAGTGTCACCTCAATAGAGCTGGGTGTCCTTGGCTTGATGACCTTATGGAATGTAGACATGGATTGCATTTCTATACTGTGCCTTATCTACACTTTGAATTTTGCCATAGATCACTGTGCACCCCTGCTTTATACATTTGTACTCGCTACTGAGCACACCCGAACTCAGTGTATAAAGAATTCCCTCCAAGAGCATGGGACAGCCATTTTGCAGAACGTTTCTTCTTTTCTTATTGGGTTGGTCCCCCTTCTCTTTGTGCCTTCAAACTTGACCTTCACACTGTTCAAATGCTTGCTACTTGCCGGCAGTTGCACACTTCTGCACTGTTTTGTTATTTTGCCCGTCTTTCTAACCTTTTTCCCACCTTCCAAAAAGCACCACAAGAAAAAGAAACGGGCCAAAAGGAAGGAACGAGAAGAAATCGAATGCATAGAGATTCAGGAGAATCCTGATCATGTTACAGCAGTCTGAAAGGTTTAGAAAAAAATAATAGTATATTCTCTTTTTAAAAAAGCGTTGCACAGAGATGCAGGGAAAATAGAGCAAAGATCTCAGCTGCTTGTGCTGGCCAGTTCTGACAAGGCAAAGGAAGATCAAGAAGGGGTATTCATGACACCTCAAGGTGCAAACTTTTTTTAAACAGAAATAATGAAAGTAAAATAATCTCAAATGTTTCCTTCTAATCCTCATTCTTCACCAGGGAAGGGGCTGTTTGCCATTAAGTGTTCCTGAATCTCAAACTGTAGCTCTAATGAGAATTGTTTAATTTGTCATATGTAGGATTGAAGCAAAGGTGAAAAAAAATAATTACAATTAGGTAAACAGTAGGGGAAAAGGCAGATTTTTTTTTTATAAAATTGTTCATGGAAGAGAAAAAGAAACATTTCAAATGAGAAAATGTTACAAGACCAAGAGAGATTAAAAATGCCATGTCATTCTTTTTCTTGAGCAAGTTGATTAAGATGAAACCTATGCACTTGGGAAGTAAATGTTTAAAACAATCTAAGCCAAAGTACTTCCCAATTCCAGTATACCATATATTTGTAACACCACAATTAGAGCATTATTGCAAATACGGATGGCAAAGTTAAGGGATAGAGGTAATGCTTATATAGGAGAAGAAATACCCATAGCCATTTGGAAATTTAACATTTAGTTCCTTTAAATGTGACATATCACTGTTATCCTGAGGTCACAGCTGGTAGTTAGTACCATGCACACATTTTGGGATTTCTGAGTTGTGAATTTTCCCTTGAACTAACAGATCTCACAGAGCCATCACCACTGCAGCAGTGTTTGCAGTTCTTGCAGTGTAATACTTTTGAATTCTAATTTATCAGTGTTGACATGAGATACTGAATACTAATCAAGCAGGAGCTTTAAATGTAATGATGGATTGCATATCACAGGCATAACGTGATCGGTTAACAGCTGAGTCAGCTCTGGAGCACCTGCACAGTATTGTCATTATATATTTGGTACAATGGATGAAGGGATATGCTTGCTGGTCCCTGCAATATGCTGCAGGAAGTGGGATTTTCCCCTTCTTTAGGCAAAATGCCAGTCAAATAATTACCACACACACACAGGAAAAAAGACCTTGTAAAGGTTTGCATGGGGCTGGATCAACCCCTTGTTGTAAAAAGACAGATTGGTCCCCTGTGGGAAGGGAAGGGGAGGGTGAAATGACTTTTTTATTATTATTATTATTCCTAAATATTTGAGCGTTGATCATCTGCAACATAAAGCTTTGTTATGGCCGTTGAAATTTCACAGGAGAGTGCAGTAAATCCGCAGTTACTCTGTGACACTAGAAATTGTACTGTAAAGGACTATGAATGACTTTCTCTGCTTTGTAAACTATTCAGCTTAGTAGCCCAAGGGAAAGGACAAAAGTAGATTTAGCCATTTCAGTTTGCTCTGGGCCCAGTTCTGCACTGGACCTTGCCATGTCGATCTCTCCTTTCAGTATTTTAAAAGGGCTTGCTTTAAATCTCTGGAATATGGTATAGCATCACCTCCATGAGCAACGTCTTCCTGAATCTATAGTATCCATGAGGACACTATGTAAAGATATCACTATATGGAGTGTTTATGTCTACTTTGTATTACTTGTGGGTACCTTTAAAAGATTACCTGGAAGCTGTTTACCTTCCAAAATGTGTATACATGTCTATTTGTGGCTGACAACTCAGTCCCAAGCCTGCAGAGTTTGCTGATGAGGGTGTGTACATATGTTTTACTAAAAAGCTCTCTGCAAGACATTAATTCTTTGCTATGTGATATGTCTCACCTCTTCCTACTGTTTTGTGATTAGGGAGAGCCAGAAAAAAATCACCTGCAGCACAAAGAAAAGCCATTTGAATGCCAGTTCTAATGTTCCTGAGCTGCTTCTGTTACCAAGGAATGCAATTTCATCTCCTATCTAAACTTTCTCTACTTTGCCATTATCATTTGCCAAAAATGACCTCTGTGTTTTAGGAGTGGTCAAAGCTCTTGACTGAGGAAACTTTTGAGTGCAACAGGTATTAAAGAAAGATAAACTTTCTAGACAGGAAAAGCTTCCAAAGTTTGAATCCAGATCTAAACTTCAGGGGTAGCTAGATCAAGGTTACTGGTTTGACCCAAAATATTCAAGGGCCAGCTGCAAAACTGAGATCTAAGTAGTTTAGTAAGATTTAGGAGCAGGGGATGTTTCAGTGTTGGGTTATGGCTCAGATGTGTCTCTAGTTGGGAAGTATTTACTGACCCTGATTTGTACCTTGAAGACATTGTGCAATATCCATCCTTTTTTAGAACAGCCCATTGTGAATGTCAAGCTTCCCATTTCCTCCACTGTCCACACAAAACCTGGACTGTTGCAGCACTGAGACCCTTGGTTATCACTTCTGGAAGTGTCACCGGGGAAATTCTTGGTCTTCTCTTGTACTGCCCAGAGGTACCCCAGGGATGTATTGTACTGAGGGAAACAGCACTTTCCAAAGCCATCAAAGCCAGGATTCATCTCACCTAACTTCACATGTTGACAATGTAGATATTTCTATCTCAACTTCCTTTATGGCCATAAGAGCGGGAACAGACACTTCTGATGCATTTTACAGTTGTGTATTATGAGTAAATGAATCATACTTTTTAAAATGCAGATCTCTGTCTATTGGTGATCAAGGAAGCTCAGCACTGTTAGTTCAAACACAGACATGGGCAAAGCAGACTCATCCAGAGCTGGTGAGATTAACCCCACTTAAAATGACCAAATATTAAGTGAAAGAGCAAAGATAAAAACAATAGGAACTTGCCTCCCAAGCTTCTATTTTAGGGATAAATCCCAGGAGTAACTCAGTTTAAATTTTACGTTTTGTTTATGAGGCTTCTATGCAGAACAGACTGTTTAAAAATTGCCCCTGAAATTCCCCTAGCAGAGAACAGTGAGCCAAGAAATCTGATGTCAGTGCTGAAGGTGGGCTCACATAATTGGTGTTTGATGAGGTGTCGAACCAGCTCCTCCCAATCCCATGCACGTGCAGGAGCACTTGTATGACAGACAGCAGATGTATAGGTGGCACACTGGGACTAGAGCCCTTTTATTTCTATGCCAATGCAGGAGTGGAGCAGAAAACAAACCAGATTTTCCCTGGTTGCCATTTTACTTTTTGCCAACCATTTTCCACATCCATCAAGAAAGGTCAGTGCAGCTGCTACTTCTGCAGATATATCAGTCTCTGTGGAAAAAGGAAAACCCATTTCAAGCTAAAAATAGGTTATTTTCTTCTATTATGTAGTTCACACTAGAATAATTTTGGGATGGATAGCCTACATTTTTTAATTTTTTCTCCCTTTTTTGCTTATTTTTGTTCCAGTTCTTTTAAATGAGTTGTACCTTTTCCCACAGCACCTTTTCAGCTCAGCTGGAGCTGCATAAGCACCTGTGAAGAAAGGACATAGCTCATGCAAAGCAATTTGACACTCTGATACATGCTGCAGTTTGGATCATCATTATACTTTTTTTCCCAGTTATCACAACTCCCCTGCAATACTGCACATAATCCTTTAATGTCTGATTTTATATATGGTCTAGATAATCTGTCAAGAACCTGTGTGCACCTCCTGCTTGGTTTGGTTTCATTCCCTTAAAGTGTATTGGTTTGAATTCATTGTTGAGATGTCTGTTGAAGTCAGCAGATTTATTGCCATGATATATCTGACTCTGCATGCCTTCTATCTGGTAAGAAGTGAAACCATGACAATTGAACCTCTTACACTGTTGATATGCTTGTTGAACAATATATCTGTCTATAGTCTGTAGCCATAGTTGCATGCTGCATTCAGGAGGCTGCCGTGAAGGTATATTCCCTTACACTTTCCTCTGTGGGCTACTTTAACCTTAATCTATTCTTCTGTATTTTTTTATTAGATCTTCAACTCTATAGTGCAGTACTTGATGTAGGTTTAGATTAGATGTTTGGAGGAAATTCTTTACTGTGAGGGTGGTGAGGCCCTGGCACAGGTTGCCCAGAGAAGCTGTGACTGCCCCATCCCTGGAAGGGTTCAAGGCCAAGTCGGATAGGGCTTTGAGCAACCTGGTCTAGTGGAAGATATGAATCCCTATGGCAGAGGGATTGAAACCAGATGATTCTTAAGATTCCTTCCCACCCAAACCATTCTATAATTGTATGTTTCATAAACTTATTGCCTAACAAAGCAATTATGCATTTTATGGCCAAGATAGATATGGATCCATGGCACCTTGTGTACATAATTTAAAGAGATTATCTTCAGGGTTATCATTCTCAACCTTTTACTTCAAACAATTCCTATTTAGAATGTAACCTGCTACATGCAAATATCTATTCAAGTTCCTTGAACAACCCTAGTTCTGAAATTTCCTCCAGTGGGGAGGAAAACAACCAGGGGGAAGGAAGAAATATGCAGTGATGTAGTTGTGTAATCAGTGTTCTTTTTTTCCCCAAAGGCTTTCACTGCTCTACTCTTAATTAAGTCACACTGAGTAGCGATTCTAGTATAATTAAGATTTATTTCAATGGAGTTATTCCATATTTCACTATGACAAGAGCTTGGCTTATTGTCTTTATGCAAGTACCATGCTAAGTCTCTGATTAATTTTTCAGTAATTATAAACTTTAATAAGTTATTTTTCACTGCAACACTAGGTTTTTGAGTACCTCAAGCTCTCATTTGATGTCCTAGGAAACACTGTAAGGAAGCAAAGTTAGGCAGTCAGTGAGCAAGAGACGTGCTGTAGTGTTGGGGAAAAGGGATTCTTCACAAAGAGGCAGCATATACTCCAACAAGGCTTTAAATAAAAAATGATCCTCTGGATATCTCAGAAGATTAATGTGGAGTGAAAACCAAGTGAAACATTGTTTGGAGGGTAGTGTAATCAAATTACAGACAGGCGAAACTTTGATTTTTCTTGGATAACTTCTTACACAGGAAAGAAGGCATCTGAACAGGGAAGGAAACTGAATACAGAACGCAGCTCCTCCATCACCTAAAATGGCTCTTTCCACCAGTCTTGCATAAACCATGTCACACACCAAGTGAGTGCAGGTTGTCCCACCTCAGCAGGGGCCTCTCCGTGTCCTGATTTCCATGTACAGCAAGGAAGGGATTCCATCTTGGGTTTCACATGCCCTTGGGGAGGAGATTCAGAGCTGCTTCTTTACCTGACAGAACTGTGTGTGAATGAGAGCTGGAAGGTTGAACACCATCCTGCAAGCACACGTGCTGCCTCACCCCCTCGTTCTCTCTCTGCCTTCTTATGTGCAGCAACACCATAAACTCCTGGGACTGACCTCACTGAGTGCCAGCATTCGTGGTTTCCCTGGGAGTAACCTGGAATTTGTGATCACAGCAGCTCACAGGCTGACACCAGCTGATAGATCACTGACCAAGAATTTAGGAGGTTTTTTAGGGGTGTTCTTTGAGAGACACCCTCTTCTCCTCCCCTGACCAGCACTGGAGAGGTGCAACTTCTGACATGGAAGTCAGGCAGAAGAAAGTTTTCTGGAAGCTTTTCTTTCTAATCCCACAGCTTTTTCATAAACTCGATTTTTTTTTTTCTCAATCATTTCCCCATTTGTCTGTACTTCCTTCATGCTTTAAAGGTAAAGGATCACATGTGAAAAATGGATGCTTATCCTACCCATAGTGGTGCAAGACATCATTGCTTACCCAGAAGTTTTAGATGGGCTATTGATTTTTAGACCAAACACAGGGATCTGGCTTTCTTGCCCAGACAGGCAATGAAAACCCTGCTGAAAACGTGCAAGTGTGAAGCAGTTCTCAACTTCATCTTTTCTAGCTCTCTTTGTTTCCTCTCTGACACACCGAGGTGTGTCAAGACACTATTCTCGTCTTTTTTTCTGTTTCCTCATTAAAAAAAGTTTCTCTTTCCTGCTCCCTGAGGCTATCTTCCCTTTGCAGCTCCACTTATTTTGTGAGTTCTTCTTCTCTGTGTGCTCTCAACCTCTTCAAAATTTCCCTATTTATATTTGAAAATTATGGGAGCATAACTGTTGAAATAAATGAAAGATGCCTGGCTGCTTTTAAAGTGCAGCCCGTGGTACAGAACTAACTGATTTATAACAGTACCCAAACAGCTAAATACTTTCTTCAGACAGAAAACTGTCTGTAAGAAAACTCAGAAAATAATTAAGCCTAAATTTCCATTTTTTTATCTCATAAACTTCTACTTCTTATGATTCTTTTACCATAGGCATTTCTTCTCTTTCAGCACACTTTTATCATAGAAATGCCTCGCTTTTCTCTACTTTTCTGTCTCAGCCACAAAAATAAATGGGCATTTCTTCATACCCTCAAAAATAAATTTTGTGCCAATTTCCTGTCCAGAGCACATTTTCCAGCCTGAATTATAAAAACCCCTGGAAACAAGTATTCTAGTGAAAATGCTGATACAGCCTTAACTAAAGAAAAATGACTGGTACCTCAACAAGTGTCCTGCTTAACTTCTATCCCTCTGCATCAACCTGCTGGATACTCCAGGCAGTATTCCTGACATGGAACAATGGTGCCCTCATTACTGGCAACACCACGATGTGGGCAATATCAGCTGCACAGTTCTCCTGCATGTAGTAAAATCATAAACAGATTAGCACAGCTTTTGCTGGAGAAGGGATATATCCTAAGCAAAGGCAATAGGGCAACCTCTACTCTAAAACTGCTTCTCAGTTTCCCATCTGCTTGTTGGATATTGCACTGAATTCCTCTGTAGAGGACAGAAAGCATCACTTTTCTTTCAATAAGCCATTTGAAGATATGACATGAAGTATTTTAGATTTAGTCATGGACAGAAATTTTTACATGGGAAATTGAATAGAGATGTCAATGGAATAGAGTAAAAATCTTGAACAGAGAAATCTTAGTCCACAACATCTTGCAATTCTGGCATGATACTTCTCTGATCTTATTTTCTTTCGTCAATAACTACTGAACTTTTTTCACACTTATACTGAAGATAATCCCTGACCTACAAAACATGTTGTCTGCCAGAAGCAGAAATTCTCTTGGAGGAAATCCCATTGGTTTCAACTCCATGTTAAGGAAGATTTTGCAGCATCTGGCACAGGAGTGCTGCTAGTATGCAGCTGTCCAGGCACAGGCCTTCATTCCCACATGCAAAACTAAATGCTAAATATGTATGATTGGTGGGCTATGTGATTTTGCCCCCACAGAAAGAGAAGAGGTTATTGTGAAGTTCAGTTCGTAATTCATCATGAGGTGAAAAATCGGAGTGTGATCAAGATGTCAGCCTCACTGCAGTTATTGTACCTGTGTGAGAACTTCAGAGAGGGCTCATCTACCTGTGAAAGTCTAAACACAGTGACAGTATCTTGCCCTGAACAAGAACATATTTTCTACTCACTACCTCTGAGAGCCACATGTATGAAAATACACTCCTCCTGGACAGCATCATGAAATCTGACCTAAGTCCTGGGCATGATAAAGTCAGCTGAAGCACAGAACTATGTGCTTAAAACCAGGTGATTCCAGGTTTTGTAATGACACAGGTACTGGAACTGAATTTTCAAAACTACTAAATATCTAGAGAAGTCCCTGGCACAGCTTTGCTCCAGAAAACCAGCTCTCTCCTCAGCAATTCCTGGTCACAGTCTGGGTGCTGGCATGGCCCAGGGACCATTCCCAGCAGGCAACTTGTTTACAGCTACCCGTTTTTTAGACTATAGGAATGTTTAATAGTATGGACACTGACAGACCACATCAGCCTCCTTTGGGACTCCAGAGTAATCCTGACATTGCCTGGTTGACTTGCAAAGTTATAACTTTAGACAGCAATGCAGCCTATATTCATAGTGGTATTTTACTTCTGAAGATCTTCATCTGGCAAAGCTCTCAAGTAAATGATTTAGTTTAATCAAATTCTTCAGTCTCATGGATGGGGACATTTTTAAATGTAAGCATGTGTTTAAATACTGAACTAAAAAAGAATGCACTTATCTCTGTTCTTCAAGTTAAATAGGAGTTTTGCAGAAAAAGAGGCTTTAAAAGAAAAGGTCTTTTTTTCCATAACATCCTAAATCCTACAATTATAGTAGCAATTTCACAATATATAGAAAAACTGTGCCAAGCACACATATTTTTCAGGGTTTCAATTTCCCTGATGTAAGACATCTCAGGGACATTTTAGTGATTTGCTACAGTCATACAACACTAAGGCAAGAACAAAGGCTTGCTGAGCACTTTTCCTGGAAAAAAAAATAGCAAGATATTTGACTCAGAATGAGAATACAGTATTTCATGATGTTAAATCTCATTTCTGAAAGAAAAAATGAAACTTTTCATTTAATGTAATTCATTATTTCTTACAAGTGACACTCTGGAGAAATGCTGAATATGCCTCTATTATGGATAAGAGAGGAATTGCTTGATGAAGTTCAATTCAGCTTTGCCAATAAAAAAAAAATAATAAAAACCCAAAAAAGTTGGCTTTGTGCCTAGTGTAAAATTTGCTGTGGCATCATCTGTTGCTTTTTAATTAAATTAAATGTGAATGATGGCATAAATGGGGCAGAAGTGGAGAATCAAACTGTACATGTCCCAGGGCTGCATCTGGTAAGGAACACTTATGAACACCAGGAAAAGAAATCAAGTCCCCACTCCTGCAAAACCAGATGCAACTGTCAAGCCATAAACTGTGAATAATCCCATCGGTTTCAGTGGAACCACCAGGATGCATATAAAGATATGTCCATAAGTCTTTGCCAGTCCGAGGGCCAGGATAAGCTGATATTCTAATCTGAAAGGGAAACAAATTCCTAAGCCAGACACTTCCTCAACATCCTTAAAAAGGTTCAGTGGGACTGATCTCTGCTTCTTCCAAGAGCAATGCTTTCTAAAAACTTTGCCTGAAAACATAAACTCAGTAGATACACAGGCACTTTAAGCATTTAAGAGCTTAATGACAAACAGCATCTTTTCATGAAAGAAGTTTTCCCCTGGGATATCTGTATCCAATACTTAGGGAAGCACCTGATCAGATGGAAAGGGACATGTGAAAATCAGATGTTAAAGGTCTCCCTCCTAGGCTATAGCCAAAGGAGAGAAACAAGTACTGCAATTCATGCAGCTCAGGCAGATACTTCAGGATGAGGGCTCTTGCACAGGTCTGGCAGCAGCAACCAGGGCTGCTGAATAGTCTGGGATAACCAGTTCATCCACTTGGGGCCACATATATAAAGTAGGTCAGACTAATCCCTTTGAGGCATCTCTGCTCATTGTCACTGCAGTGAAAACATTGAGAAACAATTTTGGGGTGATGGGCAATAACCAGTTTGACTGTTCACTTTGTTTGTTGGGGGGTTAAGGTGGGTCATTAGGGCTCTAGGAGGGCAGCTGAGTGACTGGAGCAGTGCAAACAGCAGCTGTGAGCAGCCAAGAGTCACTGCAAAAAGGACTGAATTAAGCAAGTTCTGTAGGGGTGATACAGGCAATATTTTTCCAACTGTTACTTATTTCCATTTGCACCTTATTTTAATGTAATGCTCATTCATTTTTTAGATTTTTTTTTTTTTAGTCAGTAATGGTCAGCTTTTCTACCTCCCTTAAGTTGCAGAATTTGCTTACCTTCCCTTTTTTTATATGAATTTAGATTAGATGTTTAATTACTGGGATTTCTCAGGTGTAGGCAACTTTACTATGCTACAAATAAACACCATAAGTCAGTATTGATTTTTCTCCCTTGTAAAGCTCCCTTGTTGCTGAAAACTGTTAATATTTTTTAAGATTCTACCATGACCATATTTGTATAACATCCTTTTACTGAGCTTGAAATTCTATACCAAATACTTATGTCTTTTAAAGACTGAATCCTTCAATAAAGTATGTTACTCATAAAAATTAGAATTTTCCCTTTCTTCAGTAGAAGGATATTCAGTATTAATCCATATCACAAGACCATTTAATTCAGGTCCTGTTCCTTTACACTTAGTTTTAGAGGAAATGAACAGCTTTCTTAAAGAGCAAATGTGAAGCTAAGACCTTGGGCAGCAGCAGGAACTGGCACCTCCGTCCTCACAGGAGGAGCAGGGCATTTCAGGACTTGGGAAGAGTGGGTCAGTCTGGGAATTAGAAACCCTGAGCTGGCATATGGCCCCTCACAAACCATCTGCAGATGGACAATTTACAGGTGCCCTGAAGCTAGGCTAAATGCAACCAAATGCTTCAATTTTCCAGACAAAGCTGCCTCCATAATGGTCTCCCCAGAACATAATCCAGTTCCATTCTTTGCCAAACACTCATGCCAATGGATCCTTTCTCACCAAGTTTTCTCTTGCTTTCTCATTCAGCCTTCTCTCTCCTCACAACCCTGGTAAGCTCTCATCTCCTCTTCCCACAGTAGTAGGGTTGGGATTTCAAGCCCTTCCAATGCAAAGGTGCAGAGCATTGTTTTCCCAGGTTTCCTTGACCATCTCTGGGAAGGATGGGGGACCTGCCCACATTGCACCCATCACTGCCCCATGGCTGGGAGATCTGCCCCTGCCTCTGGGCAAACACTTCTCTTGCTCTTGATAGTGCAGGTACCAGCCCGAGCATCTCTCAGACCCTTGAGGAAATAGTAAGCTTAGAAGGACACATTAAATCATGCATTTCACATTTTATCTACCCAGCGCAAATGGGAAACTTTGGGTTTTGCCTTGAAGTCTCTGTCTGTATCCTGAAGTCCTGGTCCACAGTACCCTGTTGAGAGGGAATGTACTGGACTAAGGTTCTGTCTTTATCCATATACTTGGTTTTCTTCCAAATGAAAACAGGCAGAAAACAGAGACAAGGAAGTTACACCTAAATGTGAGGAAGAACTTATCTACTGTGAGGGTGACTGAGCACCTCACTGAGCACCTCAGGGTGACTGAGGGTGACTGAACAGATTTCCTAGAAGTTTTGGAATCTTTTTATCTTGAGATATTCAAAAGATGTCCACATATGGTCCTGAGGAACATGCTGTAATGGACTCTGACTGAGGGAGTTTAGATCAGATATCCATGAGTGGTCCTTTCCAGCTTGAAGTATTTTGTACAGGATTCAAAGACAGACCTTGCCAGTCATATTGGAGAGAACACCTGATCCAAGATGTAAGCCTTTCCATCTTTGTCACGTTATTTTCCCCTTACTTACAATTATTTTCCATTTCTAAATCAATTACAGTTCCTCGGGTGAGTTTTCCAGCTAGTGGCCACAGAAGACATTAAAAAAAAAGGACATTGCTAGAAAAATGCCTCTTCTAGTTTTATTGGGAAAACATCCCTCGATGAAAGAGGCTGCTTGTCATCTCCCATGGTGAAATGGTACCTCTATTGTGTCTTTGAGCTGCTAAACATCTCTATTGCCAAACATGGGTAATATCAAGGGCAAAAAACACATGCTGGTAGAATAATACTGAGGATGTTCAGCTGAATTGCAAGAAGTCATGAAATTACTTCAGCTGAAATATTGCCTGTCATCAAAATTGCATGGTTGATGTTGCAAATCATTAGTCATATGACAGCAATTTCCCAAGTTTCTGTCTAGAAATTCAGGACTACCAGATACTGCAATCTAGACAATAGACACTCAGCTGTAGCAATGTATCTGTGCTGGTACCATGTGAAATGTACTCCTGTCAATCCATTGCACAGGCTTTTATGGAAATCAAGCTAATTATAGCTTACCAGAGTGGTTCCTGCACGTGCAGCCAAACATCTCAGCTGACGTAAGTCAGCCTGAATCATAGAAGACACCCATGAAACAGTTCCTTACCTGCATCTATGTCTGACTTAAGGCTTTTCTATCAGAACTGTTTAACCAACTAATTTACTAACATCACCCTAAGACTTTCTTTTTCTTCTATTTTCTCTTTTTGTTACATTTAACTAATTTTATAAAAAGTAAGCAATCTTCTCCATTCTTCTTCTGACAGATTTATCTGAAGGGGAAAAAGAATTTTCCTTGATTATATCATAGCTATTTATCTTACTTGGGAGACAGGGTTCACACCAGCCAAGGTGACTGAAGTAGTGAGCCACTGATGCCTCAGAGGCTCTGGATTTGCAAGAAACCAGAAGTCAGCAGTACATAATGCCTTTAAACTGAAAGAATTTAGTTTTGGATTACATATTAGGATAGAAATTCTTGACTGTGAGGGTGGTGAATCACTGGGACAGGTTGTGCAGAGAAGCTTTGGATGCTCCACCCCTGGAAGTGTTCAAAGCCAGGTTGGATGGGGCTTTGAGCAACCTGGTCAAGTGGAAGGTGTTCCCTGCCCATGGCAGGAGGGTTGGAATAACATTGTTTTCAAGGTCCCTCCCACCCAAATAATTCTTTGTGATTCTGTTTCTCCTGGCCTGAGCTGGATGCTGCCATTTCTACTTGTGTTGATTCTGTACTAGTTTCACTTTCAAGAGGGAGGATGCAGATTTGACTCAAAGTTACAGAGGTACCCTAGAGAATGAAAATGCTTTTTTTCACCACAGTCTAAGGAACAGTTCAGAAACTTTATAGATTGCTATAATAAAAAAAGGCAGCCTGGAACTGTGGCATGAAATTCTGCTCTTTAGTGCTAAGGACATAGAAAAGTTTCAGAGAGTTTTCTGTGCATATTGAAACTAAACCAATCAGAGCCTCCTTTCAACCAGGAAGACCCAAAACTTGCTGAGCTCCTAGAAACAGGGTACTTTATGTCTGGCCATAAGAGAGATATCCCAAAGGCTTAGTCTATATCCAGCTGTAAGAAAGCTATCCCAAAGGCTTGGGAGTGCATACAGGTTTGGTAGTAGCCATAACATGATGAGGACTTCTGAAAATATATTTGCTATTAAAAGTAGAGAAAAGTTCAATATGAGTTTTCCAAACAAATTTCACTTCCAGGAGCTCTCTGGCCTTGAGAAATTTCTCTCCCTCCCAAGCCAGGTTTGATCAGGGAAATTTTAACAGCTAAGGAAAATTAATGCCAACAAATATGTCTTTCAGAGGCAGATGTGACCTGCTGGCTGCAGCATCTCTTGTTTGTAGCTGGCCACTATAAAGAAGCAGCAATTACTGTTCCAGCAGATAAAGTCACTTAGTTGAAGATACTGGGCTTTTTCTATTTTAGCTTATATTGGTAGTTATGCTGCCCTCCAGTGATAAACACAGTTGCTCCAATCTGTATTCTACACTTTTGTAGCAGTTTATTTCTGGTCTTTGCTCAATTCACACTGAAAACTGCAGTTCTTGTTCCAGAATTTTTGCCAGTTCTTGTCAAAAATTAATAATAATAACAATATAGTTCCAGTTAATTTTATATAGGTTTTTAAAAACTGAAAGTAAATGCAGATCAATTTAATGTGAGAAATAAAAAGTAGTGTGGATTTAAATATAAAAAAAAACATAAACACATGATTTTGGACCTACTAAAATTTAACTGCCACCAGTTAATAAGTTTCAATTATGTTGCTTAGATGCAGATTGACACTTCAGTTTTAGTTCTGTCAAAAAAATGCCCATGTTCATTTTTGTTATTATGCAAATAGCTCCCTTATACTCCCAATATTGGATCCATATGGATTTTGGTGGTGTGTTGATTGAAGGACCTTAGATGTGTTTTAAGTTTCTCTCCCATGCACCTTAGAAATCCATGTATAGTGTGAAAGGCAGGCGGTACCTTCATGACAGCACACAGAGAAATGATGCAGTGGTTGCCAGCCGTGGAGCTCCTGGTATCATGCAACATGTATGTGGTCCTCAACTCAAAGGTTTGGCATAGTTTCTTACAGCAAATGGAGTGCTTCAAAAATATTATTGATGCTGCTGTTATAAGAACCCATCACCTGCCAAGAACTGACCTGTATTTTGGCTCATTTTGGGTGGCTGTAGAAGCATCAGATATTGGAAAAGTTGGAGTATATTTTACTCTGGTATTTTTTTCATGATCACTTTTGGATTTCTAGCTGCAATTTACATTTCACTCGGGGATGCTGCAGTTGTGCTGGTGGATTTTTCTGTATTTGTTCTTTAAAGGAATAAACTACTTAGTGCTTTTTCTAACATGCATCTCAGAGACATGACCTCAGCTCACACAGACATGTCTGAGTAGTTTTAGAGTATGGGATGCAAACAAAACATTTCTGAGGAGCTGAGTAAGCGCCTGAGTAACTGGCTTGTGCAGAAATCCCTGTTCCCTTTGTTATCAGTAATAACTTTGCTATTGCTGTTGAAATTAAATGAATCTGTGGCTCCTACACCCATTGCAGCCCCCTGGGTTTGGACAGTGATCAGCAGGGCAGGACAGGCCAGAACAGTATTCCTGTGGTCTGAATCTGAAGGAAATGGCACAAAAATCATCACTTGACCACTGACAGTTTAACCATCCTTGACAGTTTAAAGACCATTCACTTCTTCAAAGAGAAGCAGACACAAAAATTGTTAGGTGTAAGGTTGGTCCAGGCTAAGAAGTTTTTCAACTACAATGCAATGATCAGAGACTCCCTGTAAGATGGTGTGTTCATAAAATTCCCCTATATGAAAAGAAAGGATTTCTTGCTTTTTATTACTCTGGGGTAGTATATTTACCAATCCTTTTGGTCTAGACTTCCCTGAAATAGTGTTGAACAAGAGCTTGAACAGGTCTGTGTAGCATCCAGGCAGAAATCTTGCTGTACAGGGCATACTTACTGAAAGAGTTAATATCCCAAAAGGTTTGCTGAGCATCCTCGGGGCTTGCTGGATTTAGGTCTGGTTTTCAGCAGACAGTTCAGGAAACAATTTTATGTTAACAGATGATGTGCCTGAAGGTAGCACTGAAGAATGGGCCCAGGGATGGAAAAATACAAGACCTCATACCACACTAGAAGCTTTTTCATCCTTCACACAATTGGAGCTGCCCTCCTAATTTTCTCAATCTGGGACAGGTTAATTGGAGCCTTCCCGGATGTGAGTCAGTCTCACACATTTTTTGCATCTTTGCTAATTAAGACAATTTTCACCTTTTATAGTTGCTTTAGTATTCAGAGCAGTTTGCCATGGGCTAATTATAATCATCCAGTGATGGCTTTAAAATTTCATGTTTGTGATGACATTTTATCACATTAAATTGGAATCCCATAATGCTTCTTGAGCTGTGATAGACAAGGAGGTCATTTCTGTTCTGGAAGTCATCCATTGTGTGATATTGTGCTGATATTGGGCATTTTCATTCAGAACCATTGCAGTCTCTCTGACTTTTTAACTGAGGACATTCAGTGTCCAGCTAATTCCAGAGGAACACAAAATTACTGAGTTCAAGATCCAGGGCACAAGCCCTTTACTTTCATCCTATAGATACCTCTTTAACCGTGTGATTTGAGAGAAATCCCAGATATGGAGTACTGAGGGGCTGGAAGCAAGAAACCAAGGCAACATATTCTTCTCATAATTTTCTCCTCCATTTCCAAATCCTTAGTATTTTAAAAGCTTAGTCACTGATGTGGCTTGGAGAGTCATTGGTACCCTTGAGTTGAAGGAGCAAGTAGAGGAGCTCAGTCTCATCGTGCAGTGATTGTTTCTTGCAATCAGTGCCACATCACAGCTTACAGCAGCTTTTCCCCACAGCTCTGTGAAGGTGAAGGCTCCTCCAGATGTTCTCAGGGGCTTTCTAGCACTGATGCTTCCCAGGAATAACTCTTAACAGTTCAAGACTTGGCACTAAGGTCCCAAAACATCCTCTTTGCTGTGTGGCCATAGGTTTGCTGCTTATCATTCCACCTGCAATCACTTGCTCTTTGATGTAAGTTTGAAAAAGCTGGAAATATCAAAAACAGGCATAAAGTAGAAGAATCATCACTGATGAATGTAAGCACAGTTTGCTTAGACTCGTCCTGCAGTGTGCAAGGGAATGCATTTGCTGGATTGAAAATCTGTGCAAACCTATAACCTTGCAGAGGGTTTCTGCAGTGAGCAGTGCTGTGATGATGAGAAGGCAAGGAAGGCGAGGCAGTGTGCAAGCACAGATGCAGAGCTGTGCCAGCACAGCTCTGTGCGGGAGCTCGTCACTCCTGCTTTGCAACAAGGCTGTCCTGTGAGTAACATACACCAGCACAGCCATGCCATTTTCAAACCCAAACTAGTACTTCTACTCAGATCCTCTGCAACTAGCACTGGTATCTGTCACCTGGCAGAGCTGTACAAGCACAAACATTCTCAGTTTTACCCGTATCTTTCAAGCACAGGCTCACATCTCACTGAAGTCTGTAGGAGAGAAGGGTGTGCTTAGGAGCTTTGCTCATTTTGTTCACGCAGGATTTGAGGAGTTTATTGAACTGTAAGTAGCTGGGTATTTAATTCCTTCTAAGGAAGGAATAAAGACCAATTGCAAATGGGATTTGCTTTGTTCTTGGTTGAGAAAAAAAATCTACAAAGCTGAAAATGAAATTTAGCAATGCAAAGAAGCAGCCATATCATAAGCATGCTGTTGCTTCTTCTTGGCTTCTTGTTAGAACATTAAATGCTTCTGGGTGCAGATGATAAAATTAAGGCAATAACTCAGAACAAATCAGAATTTGTTGCTGTGACATTTTTCCAGCTCATGTGATGCTGGAGCCTGTTTTACCAGATTTTGAGATAGACTTGAAAATTTCTCTCTAACGTGGTTTTTTTTTTTTTTTTCCTGAGGAAATACTGTCAAATAAAATGATTGAGTCATTATGAGTGTAAATTTGAAACTTATGAGTTATGACTTATCATATACATCAGGCTGGTATTTATTCTGTCTTCAGATAAGGTAAATATGGCTCATATCTCTCCATCTCTGTTCTACTGTTCTGTGCAGATCAGAATTTCTTCTAAGTAGTTGACAAAATATTATCCCTTGAGTGTCTGTGTGTGGAGAAGCTCAAATTTTATCTGATTTCTTTAGGTTTTGGCCACAAGATTTTGGGAAACCACTGCTTTCTTATGTCAGTTCCAACTCATGTTACTTAAAAAATGAACATTTTGTTTGAAGGTAATGGTGCCAGCTATGCAAAAACAGTTTTGAATGAAATCCCTGAAAAATACTGCTAAGCATCTGCTTTTTAGGACTAGTCAATAAACTGTGCACCTGTGGCAATAGAGAACGGTATTCTAAAAAATCTCTCCAGTCTCTGGCAGGTTCAGAATAATTTCAGAGTTATGCAGCATTTTCTTTCAAAGATACTTGTAAATATCTTCCAACAAATGGTTGGAAGTTCACAGTCCTAATAATTTTCTCAGAGTGTACCCTAAAAGAGAACATCTCTGAAGGAGTCAGAGCACTCAGAGTATTATTAAATCTACAGTAGCAGAAGGCAAGGGAAAACTCACTCCCCTTCTACATTTATAATGTCTTAACTCCAGCAAGAAAAAAAAAAAAAAAAGAAATTGAAAGGAATAGATCTATTTTTTAGATCTGGCAATTATCCATGTTTTGGGGATCACAGTCATTTCTGCTGGCAGGAGAAATCAATAAAGAATTCAGCTATTTCTTCAGCATCCTCTTTCACCTATGAGGCACGTGAAAACGTGAGAGGAAGCAGCTTCTCTGGCTCACAGGAAGCCTCCTCTTTTCCCCTGATTCAAACCAAAAAGTCTCCCCCAGGCATTTTGCAGAACCATGCTCCCACTCTGGCTGCAATCTTGGCTATTTTTAAATCTCCACTTTCCTGGTGTGTCCTACAGGCTTCTTATCTGTCCATCCTCCAATGAGGTTCAAACACCCCAAACCAGTCAAGTCGCCCTTTCCCACAGATCCCACCCCCTCTGGATAAAAGTCACAAGCTTGTGACGGATGGACACGGATAGGTTGTTTCAACTCCTTGGCTCCATAGACAAATGGCATATTTCATTTTACTTTCTCAGCCTTTTTTCCCCCCTTTCTCCTGAGACACATCATAGAGTCAGAGAATGGTTTGGTTGGAAGGGACCTCAAGGATCGCCCTGTTCCAAACCCCTGCCATGGGCAGGGATACCTTCCACTAGACCAGAATGCTCAGAGTCCCATCCAGTTTTGCCTTGGACACTTCCAGGGATGGGGCAATCACAGCTTCTCTGGGCAACCCGTGCCAGGGCCTCACCACCCTCACAGGAAAGTATTTCTTCTTAATGACAGTCCTAAAATATGGCTGGGGGTAAGAAAGGCAGCACCAACAGCAGATCTGATGGTATATGCTGTCATCAGGGATGATTGTCCTCAGCCACAACACTGTCCTTGACTTTTAAGTCAAAGGAGAGCAGGGTGTGACCTCTGAGAGCTCCAAATGAAACTAAATTCAAGCTTTGATATTTACAGGCAGCTCAGACCAGAGTTGCATCTGGGAAGTACTGTGCTACATCCACCAGACAAAATAATTAGTCATTCACTGAAATCCTTTTCCTTGCTATCAGCAATGTTTCAGCTTTTGCTGTAAATTTTTAAGATTTTTATTAGCGTTATAACTGTGATCATAAAAATGCTGTTAAGCTGGCATATATTTCCCATCCAGATTCAGCCACAGAGATGACAGACACCTTTCTAAATTAAAAGGTATCCATTTCTGCACTGTAACATTAAAACTCTTCCCCAGGTCAATTTGTACATGGATGGAATACAAATAAAGGTGATATAATCATTTCTTTCTGACATCCCTATAACAGAAAAGCCTCAGTTTAAAGAGAATATAATTAGCAACAACTGACAGCTTGGTAGCACATAAATTTTGTGTATGGTAACTTTCTGTATGTTATTATTCTCTCATTTTTCAAGCATTTTATTCAGCCCCTGACCTTCAAACACTGGTGGTCCTTCTTTCCTTAAGACTTCGCTAGGTCTCTAAATAGTTTTACCATACCATTTTGGCCAACCTGTTATAAATAGCTCATCTCTTTAGCATAAATTTGCACTTACGTTCTCAATCAGCCAAGTTTCTATTTTTAATTCTTATGAGGAATTCCCAGAGGAACAGCTCTTTTAAGACTGCAGAACTGTAAGTGATCTCCTGCTCATAAAATCTAACAAGGAGTCCCTTGACAGCTGGTTCCTCACAAATGTGATTCATGTGCTGACTTGCTAAAAATAGATGTGGCTGGACCAAAATAGAAGTTCCAATGTAACAGAAACCCCCTTGACACCCTGCCAAAAGTATAAGCAACCTCCATAAAGCACTAATGACCCAATGTGGCCAATGTCTACAAAAGTCAGGAAACAAGGTAGAATTTTTAAGAGATCCCTAAATATGGTGCTTGGCTCCCATTGAGGCTCAGTGCGTAGGGTTTCTAAAAAATCTAGCAGAAATGTACTTTTTATCATTGTCAAGGCTTTGAAAAGCCTGGCTGTGCAGCAGCTTTGAGATTGCCTTGTTAGTGGAGCTCCCCAGACTGAGAACTTCAAGAAGCCCATTTTTCAGAGCTTGTACTTTCATCACTTTTGTACCCAGTAAGGGATATCTAATTAAGGACTCAAAAATCCTTAGATGTGACTGAATATCCTGGCCATCTTAGTGTTAATGGGAGAATCCAAAAAAATGTGAACTTGCTTAGAAATAAAACTAGAAGTAGAACCTTGAAATAGACCAAATTAGTTTCACTGCTTTTGAAGAGAGTATTGCAGAAGGAAATGGGAAGCAAAGCCAGTTAAAAGTGCATTAATCTTTTAAAAAGTCATTAATTTTTAATAATGTAAGATATAGGTTACACTACTGATGAAGGTAAAGTCAACTAAAGAGGCATTTTTAAATACTGTCAGAATCCCTTTGATGTCTCAACCCTCTACCTTCAAAAATATGAAGGAAAAGCTCAGTCTTGCTCCCTAGATCCAGACAGAGATTCAGTGAAATCAGTCATGTTATATAGAGCTCTCCTCAAGCTGACCCACTTGCATGATCAGCTTCTCAATAACAATAAGTCTGCATTCTGGAAGATAAATCCAAGCAGGAATTGAATCCTGATTGCATCACAGTTTAAGTGCTCAAAATGAAAATATTTGGGGAAGTTTTCCAAGCAGTTCTGTGGAAATTGCATGTAGGTGGAATGGAAGCAAGGGGCAAATACAGCTGAGGAGGAAGCTGAGGTTTTTTTAATATTGAGGCAGCACATTGCGCTCCTCTCCTCTGTTTTGCAGGTGGCCTGGACTGTCCTGACATGTCTCAGGTCATACAGAATTGTTCCACAGATCTCACTGCTGATTTGAGAGCACTCAGCTCGAGCCATAATCTTTGGATTACACCTCAAAATGACAGAATTGCTTATCCAAGAAATTAATTGTATACATACTGTCACTTAGGTCTTTCTCAAGTGGAGACAGTCTGGACCTGGGGATTTTGTTTCACTCACTGCAGCATTTGGGATTTGGTGTAAAACTGTGCCCTCCTGTGCTTTGTGCTTCTGTTTTGAAGCTTGGGGACAACTGTATGTGCATACTTGTTGTCAGAAATGGAAAAACACATAAACAGGAGCAGAACAAAGAGTGTCAGGTCACTGAGCACTTTTAGCTGAGTAAGCCTGGAAATAGAATAAACTTTTCCCTGTGAGCCACAACTAGATAAAGTTTAAGTAGAGCAAAGCGAAACAGGATTTTACTTTTTAATTAGATAAAGCAGGCAGCAGTGACAAACTATTTCTACACCAAAGGACCGCTAATAAAAATGTATTTTTATGGGCATCTCATTTATAATTGGCATTATAAATGAAAATCTTTGAAAAATAAGGGAACTGTGCAGACCGCAGGGATCTGAGAAACTTGACACTAAATAAATAAATCCACAGGGTTGTCAGGAATGGCACAGAGAAAACTTGTGATGTGGTGTGTTGCTCATGGATGATTATGTCCAGATACCATTAATTTTGCTACGATCAATGGGAACAAAAGAATTTTAAATTTCTAGGGTATGTGAGGAATCAGATCTGAGGCTTTAGATAAGGGCATATCAGAAATTTCTTTTTAAGTCATCTTAGTAGCTGACGGACTGACATTCCTAGAAACATAATTCCTTGATGTAGCCAGAGCAGAGATAAAGCATGAAATGCAAGATAACACAGTGAAGAGTGTATTGAGGAGGTGAAGGGAGATACAGGAGATAGCAAGAGAATAAGAGGAATTTGTTTGAGTGTTAATCTGCATGAGCAGCTTCTTGAAGGAGGTGTAAGGAGTTGTGCTGAGCACACTGAATTATTTCATCCTGTCAGAGATTATGTCACTTTGAAAGACATTCATGTGCTTCTCAGTGTGCACCTCTCTGCTTTTGCACGTTGTCTGTGGTGTTACCTTTGTGTGACAGCTTTCGCATGGCTGTAAGTAAGTGAATGCTCTGCTAACTCTGAAACAAGATTCTCCTGGAGAAAACAGATTTGGTTTGGTAGCTGTTAAAAACTTTCTTTCTGCATCAGACACAATTCTTTGTCTGCTGATAGTGTGGACATTTATTGTCCTTGTGTGTGTGTTTGCACATGGTCAAGGACAAGTTTTTGCATAAAGATGTGCTGAGAATTAGGTATTTTGTGTATGAAAAGTTTACCACCCTGTCCTTCCCAACCCAAGCCATCCTATGATGACATTGCACTCAGCAAAATAACAAGTTTTCTCTGTAAATTTGAAAAAATGTCAAAAAATAGTGTGGCCAGAGGTGGGAAGACTCCTTGATTGAGCTGTTGTCAAGTTCTCAAGGCAGCAGTGGGGTTTCTGCTCCCCTTGCGCATGTTAATCATGAGCAAAGCTCGTAAGATTTCCCAAATCTCACACAGCAAACTGACTCCTCAACATCAGCTCACCACTAAACCCCATTTGCTGATGATTTTCAGTGTTCTGAAGACTGTTGTACAAAGGTCTGTTTCTCCACCATATAAGTCTCCCTTAAGAAGGGGAACGTGGAAGCCTTGAATCCCAGGGGCATTGAGGCAGAGGTAGTCCAGCTTTGAGCCAGTCAGGATGCTGAAACCATAAGGCAGAAGAGAAGGCAGAGTGCCATGACAGGGAAATATAGAGTAATGTCCCAAGGACAAGAACTGAAAGAATTTCAGTAAGTTCAACAAACTGAAACACAACATTTTGAGGCAAAAATATTCAAATGCTTCATCCCATTTCACACACATGAATAATTTATAAATCCATCTCTTTCAGGATTTAGGAATAAAACTAGTAATAATAATTACTCAATAATCAAAACCAATAGTAAAATCCAACTTTTCATGCCATTTGTAAGAAAAGTAAGTGCTGATAAAAGAGCATTTTCCAAGGACAAGGAAGGGATTTGTGCCAAACCATTAGTTGTGCTGCAAAGCTTGCAGAGTTCTGCTGTCCAGGATCTCTTGAAAGAAAAATACCCCAAAGTTTGGACCAAGGTAGCTACAGGTCTGACAAGGGAAGGTGGAGAAAAACATGCAGATTTAGGTAGAAGAAATAATAAAAAAGTATTAGTAATAGATGCCTATGGAATTTCCCCCACTATCCTACCTATGTGGTATTGCTCCACTAGTGGCAAAATTTAACAGATTTGCCACAAATCTATTGTGCCAAAAAATGAGCAGACATTCAGCCCTCACACCTCCCTCTTACTTTCATAATTGTCTTAGGCTGTCTCTTGTGGCAGGTGGAATTAGACTATGCTCAACAACAACAGCAACAACAACAACAAAAATATAGCAAAAATAAAGAAGCAAGATGTTATTCCTTCTCCACTCGAGAGCCTGGGTGAGGAATGCCATGTGCTTTCCCATCTGTGCAGAAGTTTTGCTGATTGTTCTGGATCAAAATTTAAGGGAGAAGGGACACCAGGGATTTTTCTTCAGAACAAAATGTTGTAGAGCACAAGCAAGAAAAGTTGCACCAAAATTTTGCATGCCTATTCTTCTTTTCCTCTGCAGGGATAAATTATGGATGAGCAACCTCATGTTTTATTGCCAAATGTAAATAAGTGATTCATTTATTTTGTATGTGTGTATATATATATTTAAAGAGCTGTTTGTAATCAAATGATAAATTTTACTAGCTCGTAACCCAGAGTTTAGTTCATGCTCTGTGAGGATGAAAATTTACAGTATGAATCAGCAAAGAGTTCTGCTTTCTCAGCACATGCATTGCAAAGGCTGGTGTCTCGTGCATGATTCAAACAGAAAACTCCTCATTTTCTGTTTTTGTGTTCCAGCATTTCCCATTATTAGTTATCACTGAGCATTAAATAATCCAATTTTAGTAAAATCCTTTGGATTAGGCTCTTGTGGGGGCAGTGTGTCTAGTGTTGGTTTAACAGCTTTTTGTGAGGCTCTTTGCACACTTTCATGTCATGACTGTTATTGGAGTATATAAACATCAAACATTTTGAGTCCTGCAAAAGCTTTTGAGAGGATGAGTTACGTGATAGCTTTTAAGACTTGAGTCCTTTTGGACACACCCTCCCACTTTGCTCATTCTGCATTTCACTTGCTTGCACTGAGGGTTCCTCCACAGCCTCCTGGAACTGTCAGAAATGCTCCCTTTGGCTGCAGCAGGTTTTTCCATCAGCTGTGCAGAGGGACAAGAGTGGTCTATTTCCAAAATTGCTGGTATAACTTGAATGAAATATAAGTGACTTTTATACAGAGGTAGATAGACTGAATACAAGGACAAATGCTAGAACAATGCCCAGGGTAATATCACCTCAATCAATCTTATATTTTGAGACCAAATCTTTCCCAAGATCCATTCAGTTATTAATGATATTTTCAGGATAAATAGGAGATAATGCCATGCTTTCTGAGCTATTTTATTTTGACCCTTCCTTGTTGTTTTTGAAATTCAAGACATAAATTAGGAAGGGAGACTGTGTTGCATTTATTACATGAAAATACCTTTTGAACTCAAAACTCAATTTTGTATTTGAAATTGAGCACCAGCTCAAACCAGTCCAAACTTCAGTCTCATTAACAACAAAAGTGTCAATGTATAAGTTTTGTCTCACACTTTCTAAGTATATATTTCTAGTTATGAAATATTCAGTATTTTGAAAGTGGAAGAGCTTGAAACGCATCTATGTGTTCAGCCAAATCCCTCCACACCATTATGTTGATTCTTTTAATGATGATTATCTGACAAAAACTAACAAAGGTAACTGAATTTCATTCTATTTTCTTGATAAAATCTCCTATCCAACTGTGTTTCTTTAGATAAGACATCCATCCTCCAGAAAATCATGTGGTTAGGAACCTCTGTGAAATTTCGCTGGTGGTTTCCTGTAAAGTATTAAAATCAGGCTTTTCATTATGTTTGAGCTAAACAACCTCACTGGCTTCTGCAGTTAAACTTTATCTGACCTTGGTCAGTGTTGGCAAGTAAGTGATGACTGCTTTTGAAACTTTCAACCCAAGCATATAAGCAGGACACAAGCCTCCAACACGGGATTTTTCTGACCAAAACAAGGATGTTCCTAGAGTCCATGTTTTGGGCAAAAGGCAGAAGCAGGCATTTCCTGGGCACAATCTATTGTGTCATAATAAAGGTGAAAAAACACCAGGAAAAATTGATTGTGCCCTAAAAGTACCTACTTCTTCCTGCTGATGAGGAAGGAAGCTTGGGAGCTCTAGTTCATGCACAGATGGACTATGAGATGCACCAGTTCATGCATAGCTGACAATACAGATGTGAGGTAAGGTGAGGTGAGTGTGACTCTGATGGGATTTCTTTTAGAGCACATCTCCTGTAAGGATGACAGCCAACAGACAGAACAATGGGTACATCCAAATATCTAGCAAACTTATTCCCAGGGAATAACAGGAAAACTACAAAGATCAGGTAAGGCACATCCTGAGACCTGCCTGAAGCCTAGAAACAAGAAGAATACATTTATGAGCACTGGGGGGCTTTAGAATAAGCCTGCTGAGAGAACAGAGAATGTGCTAACAAATGCACCTCAGAAGAGGTCTGGGATATGTACAGGGGAATCAGCAATGAAGTGTCTACCAAGAAGAGCTGCATTATTGCTGTTTCACTGCTGATCCCAACCGTGGGATGACAGCAATTAATTATTTTCAGTAGGGCTTCCATTACAATCCAGACTTAAAGCTGTATGTTTATTAACTTGGTGGGGAGGGGGTGAAATCACAGAAAATTATCTAGACAGCATCTAAAAGTTGGTAATTTAACAGTGACTATTTTAGACAGTGCAATATACTGGCTCAGTGTAGTAATAAATTACGTGCAGTTTGCCAAGTAATTTACCCAGTCCTCTTTTCATCATTTCAGCTTCAAAATGCTTTAAATAAACTCTGACATTGTGTAAATGACTGTGTATTTATTTAACTGTTTCTCTTAGACACTAATCATGCAAGCGAGAAAATACCGGGTATTAAATGGACTATGCAAAATAGACACAAAATCCAAGACTTTAGGCTCTCTTCTATTGACTAGATGTGAATGAGAAACTGGTCATAATTAAATGAGGAACATAAGGCGATGTAGATACTGTATATTCATTTTTCATAAGAGATTTCATTCCATCGCTTGGACACTTCTTTCCAGGGAAGCAGCTGCTTTGTAAACAAACTCTGGGCTTTTTTAAGTACCCTCGCATGTCAGTGCATGGTTGAGTTAAGTAGTGATCACGTCATTTAATGCAGTTCTGTAAAAATGTCCAGGTTCCAGCGTTGCACCTTTAGTCAAAGTCTCTCCGTGTCAGTCCCATGTGAATGGAGCCCTACAGTGTCCAGCTGGAACATCCTGATCCATAGGCATGCCCACACCTCCCAGGCAGCACAGCATACCAGCACACCATTAGCAGCAGAATCTGTATGTTAAACTGCAAGCTTTACCGTGTAATCAATTGAATGTTTTCATGCCAATTGATACTTGGATTTTTCTTTTTAAAAGGACGGTGTTATAACCATCAAATTTGCTATGTGCTCCCCTGCAGGTTGTTGTTTTGCTGAGATTAGAACATTAAAATTCCATGTATGGGTTTAGATCCAAGCCTGCTGCATTTTCCACTCCTGCCAGTCAGAGTCACAGAAAATGATTAATAAATCATCAAATATTAATATCACTCCTTTAAGTCATAAAAGGCTGCAATATACATTTATGATTTTTAAATAAAAATTGATGACTATAGGGTTTTTTGTAATAAGTAACATAGTGGGAGGGGGGTGAGATAATCTGATGAATGCTGTTATTTATTTTAACTTTTATATTAGGTTCATGAAAAAAAATTATTCTCTCTATAACCTACTGAGATTTATCAGCCTGTGAAATTTTATAATAAAGACTGATTTTCTAATTAAAGATTTGTCAAATAAAGAAAAAAAAGTGTGCCTTTATTTTCTGTCTTTGGAGAACGGTCATGTGAAATAAAATGGTTGAGGTGCATTTGCAAATAGCCATGACAATACGTTTTCTTGCTCTGTGCACGGCCATTCCCACTGCCCTGGACTGAAAGCAGTTGTCAGTGCATGTGGATAAAACAGGGCCCTCTGTCTGACTGAGTAACCTGGCATTAATTTCAAATTCAGCCTACCTATTTTTTGATGCACGTGCCTGACGTTCTGGAAGCAGCAGAGCCGTGCCAAGGGATTGTGTCCCTGTTACTCTGATGTGTGGCAGATTAGCCCATCCTTATCTCTCTCCACCGACTACCCAGAGAAACCAGAGACACCAGGTTTGCACTGCAGTTTTTGCTCCACACGAGATGAGATGAATCCAAGCTCTGGAGTTCCATGAGTGATGTGAAATTCCTTGACAAGTCCTGCCAAAAACATAACATGCCCCATAAGCTTTTTCATGGGGGAGGGACTTCTCAACACCATCAGGACAGAGCAAATGCATACCAAGTACAAACTAAATGTCTGAAAGACAGGATTCAAAACCCCTAACAAATGCAAGGGGCTTTATGCTCTTATTTACTAGAATTTCCCTTGCCATTCTTGTTATCTTTGCAATCACTCTCTCCCTCTTTGAAGGTCACTATGGTCCATGTAATACTGCTGAAAGCAGGAATTACACAGAGCATAAATCATCTGAAAAAAAATATCCTATTCCAGGGTGTAAAATTTTCCACTACTTGATTTCTTGTTGGCCTTGTGCTATAGATCTCTATTTTGCTACCCCTAAATCAGTCAGTGCTCTGGATACTCTCATCATGTCTCCTCTTACAAGCAAATTTAATGCTGTGGCATTAACAATCCATGTCAGAAAGGCAGCCTTTCAGTGGGATCACATTCATTAAAAAGCCCTCAAATTCCTAGTCCTTCCTTTCCTTTCACTCTTATGGAAAATTTTCATGCCACTTCCGTGGCTCCTGAGACAGAAATGTATTTTTCAGAAACACCTATTTATTTTAGAAATCTTGGCCACACCGGTATTTTTAGCCTTTCAGAGGAAGGTGAATCCCATTGTCTATTTTTTGTTTCACTTTCCCTTCCTCTCTGCTCTTATTTGCTTCATCTTTGAAACAATGAACCTCATGTGAAAGGCATCTCTTTGCAGACACAAATAGCCCACTAAGTCCATTTTGGAACCCCTACAGTCTCTCATCTCTGTAAAAGCAGTACTAAGCAGTGGTCAAATCGTATTGTCTGGACCACAGTTTATAACAGCTGCAATGCTGAAAATCAGTTTTCTGACATCTTTCTGAATTAGTGCCTACAAGATAATTACAGCAGCTCTGAAATATTTAGGCCATTGTTATACAACTTAAGCTTTGCTACTTCCTATTTTGCCTGTTTCATGTTCTTGCCTTTGCTTTCACCTCAAACAGATCACTGCTTTGCAAAGAGCCCATCAATTTTCTTTGATTATTTGTGAATTACTTGAGAAATTTTACTGGGGTCCGTATAGCGACTGTCACTGAAAACTTCTGTCTGTGGGGAACACACGTTCTCAAAGGGTGGGATGGATTCTCTCTCAGGAAGCTGAGCCATGACAGATTTGAAGGTAATCTCTGATGTACATGCAAACATCCAGGCAAGAGTCTAAATATGGAGATGATTTTGCCATGCAAAATTTGGTGTGGTGAGTTCCCTAAGTTGGTCCCAAAGTCAAGTGAACTGCTTCCCATCTTGTCTATTTAACAGGTAGGGGAAAAGTACCGAAACAGGGTCATATATGAATCATTTGAAGTTTTATAAGCCTGTCCCTTTGCATCCTGGTAAGTGAGGAAGGATTTTGCCCTGATTACAATCCTACATGTGTTATTTGCACTAGACATGAGGCCAAGGGGCTAAGCAAGGAAAGACAGCCACTGGCCAAACTCCCCTGCCAGCTGAGACACTTATTGAAATGCACACTCTTCAAAAATGGGATCCTCTCCTCACACAGTGCTCTGCATTCTGCATTTATCAGTGTCAGGATTAGTAAATGGAGAGAAAAATTGATGCAGAGCATTTGTTTTCACACCAAAACACACTGTCTTCAGCAATAAGAGTTGCAAATGAAAAACTGGTTCAACGAGATTGCTCAGCACAGCTTTCTGTGATCAGTAAACTCTCTGGGATCTCCAAAGGGTCCTAAAATCCACATTTTTCTGCCACACATTATGTATAAATATGAATTTCTAATCAAGATATGCACTCTCCTTCTGGTATATACAGAACAGTCCTGATTTAGTAAGAAATAGCTTTCTGCTCTCTTAAAAATTGAGATTCTTCTCTAGTGGGTCTTTAAATCTTTGTTTCAGGAATTGATCATCCTATTTTGACGTCAATGGCCCATACTGAGGTTATTGAGCATAGCAATTTTACAGCCAGCTCCTCTGTTTTCCATCATGTTTTACAATTAACCAAAGTTTTAGCAGAAACATCAGCTGGGAAGAAAGCCTCTTGTCATTTCAGATTCATCAGCTGCAGAAGTCACCAAGAAAGGTCAAAACCAAAAGCAAACATATGTCTTCATATTTACATTTAAAACAGGCAGCCCAAACTGCGGAGAGCTCTTTGCCTTTGTTAAGCACAAACAAATCGTTCTCAAGTAGTGAAGTGTGAAGGTGACTGGTAAATCAGCCAACAAAATTTTATGTTAAGTGTTTACATAAAGAAGAATTTAGCACAGAAACACCACTTGTCCCCTGAGAGTATCCTTACCCATGATTCCACCTTGAAAATGGCACCACATCAAGAAGAAGAAGAAGAAGGAATCTTTCTTAGCACCTCCATTCCTTTGTTTCTCTTGTTTATCTAGGTGTCATATCTTTCCTTTTTTCCATATTATTTTATTTCTGATGACTGATCTTCTTTCTAGGTTGGTGTGTTTTTTATTCACTAACACAATATTTATCTTGTGTCCTAATATGTAGAGCTGCAGAGGTGATAAACTGAAGCAAATTTTACCTATTTACCTATTGATTTTTATATTTTAATAATATCTAATTTTTTTACCTATTGTTTTATTTATTTTTGGTTTTCATATAAATGATCCTCAAGATAAATTTCACAAGTTTTCTATTTACATGACAAAACCCTCTGCATATCTTTCATAACCTGCAATCAAACTTGCTGACATTCTACAGTGACCCAAACTCTGATTGAAATATATTTCCATATTTTTTTCTCTCTGTAGCAGCAGAGCCCATTGCCTGAACCATTTGCATCATGAAAGTTACATGGCTGCACACTGTGTGTTACATAAGATGTGCTCCGGCATCTGGACACAATGAGGGATAAAAATATGATGCATTTGGTCCAAATTTTGTCATGCAGTGTCCAGTTACAAACCTCCCCTCCCAGCACAATAAGGACATTGCCAAACTGGGAAGATCCCAGTTAAAGAGATGGACAGAGGAGTGGAGGTATTTATGACATACATAGACAGGTTGAACGGAGTGGGGTTTATTCAGACTATTATAAAGAAAGCTACATGGCAGGTCTCACAGGAGACCACCACAAATTAATCTGGGTTCAGGAATACAGATAAAGCCAGAGTTTTCCAAGAGGAGCAAAATGAGATGACAAGTGACAATGGGAACAAAACAAAACTACAACGGAAATTTTTACGAGATACAAGGTAAAAACGGTTGCACCATAAGGGAAGTCAAATATGCAAACATGTTGCTCAGAAAACTCTTGGAATTCCCATCTTTAGAGACACTCCAACTCATCTGGACATGGAATTGCTCTCTGAAACCCAACTGACCTTGAACCCTATTTAAAGATGCATTTGGATTACTTGATCTCCAGAGGTCATTTCCTCTTCCAAGGAAATTAGTCTACAATCTATGTAGATTTTCTGGTTTAATGCCTTGTTTTAATAGTGTAGAGCTGTTCAGATTGTGCCAGTCACCTTCTGCAACAGAAAATGGACACTGACACAATTATAGTACAGATGGAGCTTTTTCCTCAAAGAATTGGGCACTGTGTACCAGAGGGCTTTCATTTTAGTTCCATGTCTTCTGTGATTAACCACAATGCCTATATATGACATTGCATACACCTATAAAGTGTACATCTGCATCAAGAAGTCTTTGTGTGGAACAGAAAGTGATTTTTCATTATTAGGCAAGGCTTTTTCTATTTTTATTTCCCATGGGAAAATTTTAATAGCTATTAAAGGAAAAAGAAAAAAGTACCAAGGCTTTCATAATTGTTGCTTTCTACTTTGGAAAAAAAATTTAAAATAATGGAAAAAACAGAATTCAATATATAACTCTTAATTTAGAAAAAGTCATGAAAGGTCTACCAAATTTCTGAGGTTTCATTTGTAATTGCAGCAAGGTCAGCTAATTGGTATCAACAAACTGACATATTCAACAAATTATAATAAATTTAGAATTTAATTCCCGCTGATGCTGTACACAAAGTGCTTTTCTGGGCTACAGCGTTCTCAGATCTCTTGCAGACAATCCATTGGCATGTAGGTAAGGAAAAGAGAGCTCCAAAGCCTATCCCAGAGAAGTCATCTACTTCATGGCACAATCACTTGGGGAGACAAGTCTAATAAAGCATCACTGTAGGTTCATGGGCAGGCTATGCAGCTGTTTATTTACTTTTTACTCAATCAGCTTTGGAGGTGGTCATGACAAAGTTCTTCTCCCATGTTCCTCTGTTTTCCTCTTTTATCCTGCTGAGACTGATGCTCAATTCTCGTTGCTTTCCTGGGGGAGAGCTGGATCTACCACATATGCAGCATCTTTAGTGCCTGAAGGAGCAGTAAACTCTTTCATATGTATGTGAAAAGACACATCCAAGTGACCATTCAAGTCTTTTCCTTCCTAATTAAGACCGGAATCACTGAAGTAGTTCATACATACAATAACCTTTGTCCTGTGCCTTTACCCCCAAGGAACAATGACTGTGATTCGTAAGGTTCATTACATGCTACATTTGGCACATTGTCAACAGTGTCACCTTTTAGAGAGCCAGGATAAAGGGTAATGGAATGGAAAATTTCCTTTTATCCCATGGCTGGGTCAGTCTGGGTGTATCCCATGTATTAGCTTGCAACAAAAAGGCAGAGTCTGTGTCTTCAAGTCACATGCCCCTTGGGAATTTCCAAAGGAAATGCTACGGACACAAAGGAAAAGGAAACAAAGTGATGTTCAGCGACTTGAAAGAATTGGTTCTTTCATTTTCTTTCCTTTTTCTTTTAGTTGGCCTTGCCAGGTTCTTACTAAAAGCTTAATTCAGTCAGAGACTGTCTTCCTTTCTAATGCTAAATATGTAGGTTGAGAAGTACGTATTGTCTGGAATTCGGGGTTACAGATGAAAACCATTCACCTTTCTCTGAAAAGGTAATGAGTGCCTGGCACTAGAAATTGGGCTGATTTCGGAGACTTCACAAATTGTCTTTCCAAACTGCACCAAAACCAAAGAGTTGATTTTTTTTTTTCCCTCCAATCCTGAATTATCATTCCATGAAATCCAGGATTGCCATATTCCAGTTATTATCTACTTTTATCTCAGACCTGACAAAATTGCCTGTTTATCTTGTCATGCAAGGCAGTCCAGCAGCTGTGCCAACTACAACATCACACAGTTATAGTGTAGGATTATCTCACTTATAATAATTCTTATTATCATTAGGTAAAATGTTCATATTCAAACTGCCTGCTAAAAGTCATCTTGACTACTACTGAATATAAATTCAAGAAGTCAGCAGATAATTCCTATTCTTCATGTCTTACACACCCAAGGTTTTCTCCAAGATACATGGAAGGTCCTAGGTTAGGCAGGTTTAGACTCTGTGATTAGTTGTTGCTTTCCAGGATTCAGCTTTAGACAGAAAGCTTAGATCCTTTGTGAGAATGAGAATTACTGAAAATAAGTATCTACAGCAATATGACATTATAAACGAACTGTAAATCTGCCTTTGCTGCATGATTAAAACTGGAGCTGAAGACTGTATAGATACATAAGCTGTTGGATTGTCACCAACAGGTTCATTTCAAGAATTGTGCACAAAAAAATTGGTGATGAACAATAATGGTTTATTAAGCTCAATGGCAGAAAACAACTGGGGGAAAAAAACCCAACATTTTGAACAGTCTCCATCCATCAACACTTCTGTTATGGGAACCAGGTATTACACATCAGGAAAAATGGGCTCCCAGATCTTGCCCTTGGTTATTTTCCTTTTAGTTTGTTGCACTTGCTACAGGCAGCAGCAACATCACACTCACTCTTTGAAAAATTCTATTCCCTTGTCTTCTCTTAAGCTTTGTGGTAAATTCTCTGCCTCCCTGTCTCTATAAAACAATGTGCACGGCCTCAGGAATGTCTTTATATCATTCCTGCTGCATGCTAGGTTATATTCCATTCAGCTGTCCTGATGCGTATGCATTTGTATTTTCCAGCTAATTACATTGCTCTATTTGTATCATTAGTTTTATTGTCACTGTTTCTGAGAGTCTTTTCCTACCTAACTAATTTCTGGGGAGTTTTTTTGTTTTGTTTTGTTTTTCAATTTTTCTGAAATACAGGCAGCAAACCTCTTCTGCTCCTAATCATAACCTCCAGTTTCTGAAACCTTTAGGCTTTCTCACTGTTTCTAGCAAAAAGCACTTGAAAAGCCCTTCTTGATGCTCTATAGCAAACCCAGGTTTCCCCCCTATAAAAATTCCTGCACACGAGTCATTTGAAAGTTACCCCTGGAATTTTAAATGTTGAATATGAACCACAAAGAGCTTGGTATCATTAGGAATCTTGTTCCTCCAGATGCAATACCATGCCAACACATTTTCAGGCAGGAGCAGTATGTCTGTACCCAGGCAGTGCTCTGTCACCTTCTCAGATCACATCACCACCACCCAGCAGAGCCACACTCTCACTTGCTCATACCACTTGCAGAAGAAAACAGGGGTTTTCTTGGCCAGGTGCTGTGCAAGGGAACACTCAATGAACCAAATGGACTGTTTGATTTGCCCTTCTATTCTTCTGACACCACTAATTGATCAAAATAAAGTTGGAAAGACTGAATAGCTCTTAATAAGAAACTGGGTTTAGGTAAAACTCATGTGCCAGTTTCATCTCACTTTGTGTAAACTGCAGTCAGCTGCCCTCCAAGAGACAGTCAGCTGCCTCCAGCTGTCCTTCAGCAATCCCTTTGCACAAGCTCATGAGGGTAAGGTGAGCACCACAGTCAGGCCATCTGCCTTTGGCCTCTTCTGAGTCACTACCATTGTGCTTCACCATGTTCCTCCCATATAATAGACCTGGATTTCCATATACGTAGCCATAAAACTGAATGTTCATAGAATATTGAGTTGGAACAACAGATAAGAATCATCAAATCCAATTATTTGCAGGACTATCTAAAACTAAACTATTTCCCTTAAAGGCACTCAGGTTTGAACTAAAGGCATCAAGGAATGGGGAATCCACCCCTTCCTTCCATCATTTTTTTCAACTCAATATTGAGAGCAATACTTCAAACTGATTATCCTAGCTTTTTTTGTATTTTTTATTTATGTTTTCTATTTGTATACTGCAAATGCAGTCTCCTCTGCAACATCTGCCACACTCAGTAATTGGACACAGTAATTACAGTGACTTTGTTCTGGGATGGAGGAAAAATGCTCCCTCAGCTGCTCCTGGGAAAAGCTGCCTGTGGCCACCCTGTATTAAAGTGAGGAGCTGCCAGTGCTTAAGCTGCTGGTGTGTCCTGGTGTCTCTGCACACCAGAGTGCAGAGGCAGGTCAGACTGGCTGATGAAGGTTGGCTCTGCCCAGGACACGTGCCCACAGTCTCCTCTCTTAAAGTGGATCCAGCTCTGGATGGAGCTGATGCACAGCCCCAAAAAGCATTGGAGACTTTTTCTGGCTTTGTGTGTATTGCACTAAAACCTCCAAAAGCAGAAATGGCATGTTCAGGGAGACCTTGAAAACATTTCCTGGGAACTGGTGTCACTTTATCTGGATTTTACCCCAATTTTCTAGTGAAAGCAGAGCAAGCATCCTAAAGGGGCTAATGCTGGGAGTATATGCATATTAAATGTCAGTATTTCAGCTCAGCTTTTGATCCCATTTAGTTAACACTACCTTTAATGTCAGTGTTTGAATTAATACAATCTTCACTGTGCTATTCCTTGAAGTTTATTTATGCTTCCTTTGCTACTGGCATACCCATGGTCCCTGTTACCAGCAGAGGAGGAAAGAAATCTTTTTGTGTTTAGTAAAGGGATTTTTTTCTGGACAATAACTTTCCATTCTTTAGTACTTTCCTAGGCTTGTGAGTCTAGATTTTTCTCATCCAGAAACATTGCTTTGCCAAGTCTCTTATGAATATAAATCTGTCAGAGGTGTCACACTATTCCTAACTTCTGCTGAACTTGACCTCAGAGAAGTACTAGGCTCATTTGGTATTTGGAAAGAGAAGAAAACCCTGTCCTTTCTTAGCTGCCCCACAACTTTATTTTTATCCAATCGTCAATCCTTTAATAAACAAGGGAACTTTACACAGAGATAAACAAACATAATAAACTGATCTCTTTTAAGTTGAATTGCCCCTTCTTTTTATTTTTTTCTTTTTGGAAGCCTTGAAGACTGAAATCCTAATAAACAGCTCTTCATAAGATATCTGCTGTCACTTCTCATTTGTCTGAATCATTTTTTCCCATTGGTACATTTTTCAGCCTTTACCCAAGCCAGAAAAATTCTACTTACTGACATAAACAGGCTTGCAATATTTAAGTAAAGCATATAAGCTATTTAGAAAAACCAGGCTGACAACAACATTTCAAAAATGAGACTATAGTGTAATAAAAACATTATCCTGGCTTGTGTCTGATCAGGGAATAAGAAAATGAACGAAATATTGCAACAAATGAGGACTAGCAGAATTTTCCAGAGAGGGGAAAAATGAAAGTGGAGCTAGAGAAGAACAGAGCAAAACCTTTTGAAAAGGACATGTTTGACTACAAGAATTTATAGCTTCTCTTCTTATCTGAATGAAAGCACGCCCCATGCCAAACCTGAATGATTCATCAGCTGTCCACTAAACCCTTTTTCTTCAGAAGATTTAACTCCAGCTACATGCCCATTGTATTTCCACAGAATGGCTTATCCATGTTTCAAATAGCAGAGCTCAATGCATCCCTGGAAGTGTCCCTGTCACTGATGTTACCAGCAGTGAATGTGGCAGACTGAGGATATATTCCCAGCGGGGCTGTGACAGTGCTTAATATAAGTCCCTATATGCCTACCTGTATGGAAACAAATCTGTTACTTGATGATGTCTCTTTCTACTCAGCCATTCAGGTGCAAACCTTTCTCTTGCTGTCATTCTTTGGTGAGATACAGCTTTTCTGTAAATAGCCCTGCAGGGCTGATTTCTTTCTTCTGTTCCTTCAATTGCTGAAGCAAAAGCTCTGGAAGAAACAAGCTCTGGCACCAAAAGTGTGTGAAGTTTATGATAGCCAATATGGCTTTTATTATGCTATACCATGCCTTGGTACCATACAGCCCTTTGTGGTATCAATCCCAGCAGCAGCCCTGGAGGGTTGTTTGTCTCAACCCAATCTCCACATACAGATGGAAGAGAAATGAGTGATAGGAAACTGCATGGATACCTAACAGAATAGCCAATGGACTATGGCCCAATCCAGCAATACAAACAAGTCAAACTGACACTGAAATTCAGAGGAACCTTTGGAATAAAGGTAGTTCTCTGATGAGATGGAGACAAAGGCAGCCAACAACAACAACAAATACATGGTGGGGGGAGTGTTGGAGTGCAGCCAGAATATTACTGTGCTGCAGATATTTCTGCTTGCCTGTCTTTGAGAGTCACTGTGACCTTGGAAGGGTCTGCAGTGCCATGAAGCTGTCCCACCCTTCCAGGCATGCCCAAGCGAAGAACAAAGCAGATGTAAAGTGGGCTTGGTATACTTCCATTTCTGCTCAGCAGAGTTCAGTCAAAGTATATCCAATGTTAAGCTTGTAATCAATCATGTGTCCTGTACTCGGAGGTTTCTGCTCACGTAGTGCCACAGCAGTGGTGCATTAGCAGAAGAGATGCAGGTGGGGAGTGCATTACTACCTCAATCCAGGCCATGAAGAGGGAGAACTTGGTGTGACCAGCGGATAAACAACTGCATTTCACTCTTTTAAGCCTCGAGTCTTGTCCAACACATCATGGAAGTTGGAATCATCATTTTCTCCCTCCCTTTTCAAATGTGGCATGGCTTACTGCCTGCTCAAAGATATCTGTGATTCATTAGAGCACAAATGCCTACAATTTCTGTGCAAAACTCCACATGACTAAAATCTAGTGCGTATTTCACACCTCTGGAAGATTATCCATTGGATGAGAATGGAACAGGAATAGAAAATTTCGAAGTTTCAACTTCAGACTCTCTTATTTAAGTTGGCTGATTTAGCTCTGAGTCATTCATGATGCCTTTAGCCTTTATTCCATCAATAAGACTTTAAACTAATTTTTTCTTCATCCCCAGATCTACCCGACTGTACATACAGACAAAGCAGCAAACTGCTTTCATCTAGAGTATCATTTTCTTCTCTTTTTCCTCTTTGTTCTTCTTTAATTTTCCTTCTGAATTTCTTCTTCATATAGTAGTAGTTCATGTGGGTTCCTGAGGCACAAAACTACATCCTGTGGCTATTGATTCATAAAAAACCCTAAGCACCTTTCCAGGCAGTCCACTAAGGGATTTCAAAACCCACACAATTATTCTAGGAGAAATTCTAAGTATCACAAGATTCATCTCTATTTAAATGAATGAATCCCTTGCTAAAAGACTTTTCTTTCACCATGGTAATGAAGAACAGTCCTAGGAAATAATTCCAGCAAAGACTGATTTCATTGTTTAAGATACTGGTCATTGAGAGTGAATTCAGCAAAGACAATATCCAGAGAAGTAGAAATTGAGCCTCACATCCATATGAAGAAAGCTTGAATATGGTTTGGGGTAGAGCTTTCAAGGTTACAGTCTAATTCCTCAGGCAAAAGACCTTGTTATCTGAAGGTCATCTTTAGACTGATGAGGAGAAATTAAGAATATTTATTGGAAATACATGGATATGAGTCTCAATTCCTACTTCTCAGTCTCTTCAGAAGGGCAAGTCACTTGGTCCAAATAGTTAAATAACAAATGGGCCAGAGAAAAATAGGGAAACCAATTATACAGGCATTTGACCAAGATTCTTTGGAATACAGTGGGCCCTGATTAAAATCCTTTTTCCCAGTGAGAGGGAAGGGACACTGAAACCTTCATCATCTACTCACTTTGTGTGCACCCTACACTACTCAGCATTCTAGATCCTGAGTAAGCTTTCAAAAGTCATAATAGAAAATTGGGAAAACATCGTTATTGTACTTGCTATTTAGGTGAGGTATTTAGGCAAAGAGCAGAATTTTACTAAAGTCTGACATTTGACTCGCACTGGATGTGTGCAGCCTTTAAGTCCATCACAGCTTTCCTTCTGATAGTCATATTTTAAGAACAAAGAAATTCTGAAATGTTATTTTTAGCCAGTATAACTGGAATCAAAAGTTCTCCCTATCCATCAGCACAAAATCAAAATTAGAAAAGTCAAAATATAAAAGATAATGCCGCAGAGGAACGAGATCCACCCCCCTTTCTGATTTCCATGTTGTTTTATTTGAGAGTTAAAGGTAAAGAGAAAGAATTGAAGAAAAAAACCTAGTGCAAAACTTACTTTTTGTTGACCACCCTGAAATATCCTAAAAAGGAGACGCCTTCCCCAAGGTGAGCATCCATCTATTTTAAACATCAGGTACCTAGAAGATAACTTGCCTTCACCACCCCACCATACTTTCTACATTCTGAACCCCTGGGAAAATGGCAGTAAAACTAAAGGCGGGTTCATAAAAACATCTTTTCTTGTTACACAACAATTTTATGAGCTTATTTCTGGCCCAGTAAGATTCCCACATACCACAGCCTTGCACCTTCAGCAACTGCAGTTACAGCCAAGCTGGGATTTTGAAAACTCTGGAGTGGCCCAAACCACTGACTTTGTGAGATTGAGGGTTGTTTCATCCCCACGACATAGAAGCACTCATGGTTTGCAGCATTTTATTCCTGAAAATCAAAATCAGATAAAGAACAAGCTTTAGTTTAATACAACAGTGAAACCAGTATTTCATATTGAGATTCAAACCCATTTCATTTCTACCTGCAAACCCTGGTTGTTTTAACAACCACATGAAGGTGTTAGATGCACCAGAATCTCTTCTTTTTAAAAAAAATCCTGATTAAATTCTCCTTTTATTTTCAGTTTCAACTCCAGAAAAAGCTTACCATAAGCAGAAAGTTCCTCACTAATCTCCAAATCTCCATGGAGAGTGCATCTGTTACGGTGCTCCCTCTGATCTTCTGGTTTTCCTACTGATCTAAAAATAAATATTTGCTCATAATTTGTTTTAAAAAACCCTTCTCTTTTTCAGGATAGCAGAGTAACAGCTATGAAAGAAAGGCAAAAAAAAAAAAAAATCTGTTCTTTTATTCTGGCTTTGAAGAAAGCTAATAGAAATAACACCTGATTCACTAAGAGAACTATTTTTAAGCCTTTTATAAGCATGACCTTCAAAGAAAGACAAAACACCTTCTTCCATAGCTTGAAATACCTGTCACTGGATCTAAAGCTGCATCAATGAAATCAAAGCTCGGTGCTCTGTTCCGCTGGACCCATAGGATGTAGGGAGGAGCATCCCTCCCTGGGGCCATTAAAGCAAGTCTATTCAGGACTCCTTAAATGCTTTGTCAGGTAACACGCTTTATGTCACCTCTGTGGGATCAGACCCTGCCAGGTAGAGCTCCTGCAGCTCCTACAGAAAAGTCACTTTGTCCCTTTGCCTGATCACGAAGCGCCTCTGTGCAGTCAGGCAGTGGCACCAATTGTGCTGCAGGATGAGTGCTCCCTCCCCACACTTAGTGAGGTGCTGCCAGAGCAAAGCATGTCCTTTCCTTTCCCTTGAGCCGGATGTTTCACACTGGGATGTTTCATTTGGTGCCTTCCAACTCCTGTCCCACAAAAAAAATAATGTAAATCTGTTCCTTCCATCCTTTCCATGCTTTTTGTGGCTCATACAACGTCCCATCAGATTATCCCTCTTCCAAAGTGAGTCCATTTAACCTGCTATTGTGCAGAAGCTGTTCCATATTTTTTAACAGGGTTTTGCTGGCCTTCACCAGATCTCTCCCTCTTCCACTGTTTCCTCTGAGACAGGGCACTGGAGCTGTGCATGAACAGCACAGACATGGTGTGCCAGCACTTCTGACAGCAGCCTGGCAGTATTTTTCAGCTCAATCTCAATGTTTACAGTTCCTCCAACCACGTTTTTTACTGTAGCTGAGCTCACTGAATGGACAGAGTAAAATGCGATTGAAACACTGACACATCCAGTCAATTCCACCCAGCACTGAATTTTGCACTGGTGGAATGGCCTGTGGTTTGTGAGCCTTGGCTGGTCAGATTTATGGACAGCTTACTGCTGAAGGGGAGAGGATGAATCTGGGAGAAAAAGTCTCCACCTGCCCACACAGCTGTACCAGCACTGCTTGGCAAGGTTTTCCACTGTGCACCTTTGTCAGATGAACAGAGAAAGGAAGATGAACCCCTGTCTCCAGTTTTCAATTCTCCTCAGACATCTCAAAGAAGAACATGGCAAAGCTGTTAGTAAGAAAGAGACTGTCTTACTTTCATGCGCTATCAGGAAAGATAAAACACCTTCATGTAGCACTCCACTGGGCCAGGATGCCCAAACCATGGCAAATCCCCAACCTTGATTTGTAGAAACCCTTGGCCAGAGCTGCCGACTGCCTTTTGTGGTCAGGGAGGCAGAAGGGAAAAGAGGCAGAGAAAGTATTTTTTTCTTTAGAGAACAATTTGAATCAGAGTGGTCACAAATAACTCCTTAACTGGAGGCTTGGATGCCTCTCATTACACTGAAATTGTCCTCACACATTTTTTTTGCAGCTACTCAAGTCACAGAACCATAGAAAGGCTTGGGTTGGAAGGGATCTGAAAGATGATTTAGTTCCAAACCCTCTACCATGAGCAGGGACACCTTTTAGTAAAGCAGGTTGCTCAAAGCCCCATCCAGCCTGGTCTTGGACACTTCCAGGGATGGGGAATCCACAGCTTCTCTGGGAAACATGTTCCAGTGTCCCAGCATAGTGAAGAATTTTTTCCGAATCTAATCTAAGATTCCCCTCAGTCATGGCAAAGCATTTTACTGCAGACACGTGCAGGTTATGGCTTGCACTGAAACGTTACCAAAAGCAGCCTTGGTGTGAAAACATACAACTTTGTGATCAAAATCCAGAGACAAAACTACAGGTAACAACATTGATCCAGTCTCTTCCTTTATTTGAAAGCACAATCAGATAACAAAGTGCAGAAAATAAAGCCTGCCCGTCATGTCATCCATCTGGTTGTGTGTTTAGAGGAATAAAAAGGGCAGAGAAAAATGCAAATCATCGCTGTTGTTCCAACACAGTGACAGCAAAGTGTCCCCTGATATTAAGTGCAGCCAGCAAGTGAGGTTCTTTACTGCTTCATAACACAGTGTTATATATTAACAACATATTAACTCAGCAACATTAAGTAAGCTTGAGAACTTACACAGTTATTTACAGGTTCGCTCCATAAATTTTCTCTTACATTGGTGATTGCAGTTCCAGGACATTGCACTGACACACAATGTGTTGGAAACATTTACGGACACAAACAATTGAATTTTATACTGCGATTTACAAGACTGTAATAGTTTATGAACTCTCCCACTGCTCTGACCTCTGAAGTTCATTAATCATCATATTCAGATCCTTCATTACACTTTGAGCTTCAACGTACCGAACAAATTCAGTAATAAGTATTCTAGAAAGTTCTGTATTAGTTTCTTACAGCTTTGAGTGTTGCTTACAACACCAACAAGATATTACTGATGCTTCAGCTGAGCAGTCCAGTAGGCCATTGGGAAGGTCAAGTGCATCTTTTAAGGAATATAATGAACATTGCAGAACATGGAGGAAGCTGAAATCACTCAACAACATGAACAAAGTGGCCTTCAGCCTTCCTCACCTTTATGCTACGAGCCAAGTCAAATCTTTACTGCAGTCAGTAGGACACTGCAGCAAGAGAGACCCTCTTGGCTCCAGCTAGTTATCTACATCAGAGCTGGAGAACCAGCTCCCAAACAGTGGTCAATGCATCTGGGATTTCTTGGGTCCCATGAAACTGGAAAGGCACTTTCTCATTTTATTTCTATCACCATTTCAGTGAAGTGCCCTGATTTCAGCAGGGTTACTCCAGGTTTATCTCATCCTTAAATGAGAAAGAAGCCCAGCCCCTGACTGCTTTCCCTCTTCTCTATGGACCCAGACCCTTTGTTGCAGGCATTGTAAACCAGGTGCAACTCCAGCAAGGCTGGTGCTGCTGCTGTGGTGAGAAAGGAAATACAAGATCCCTATTTTACCTAAGAAACTGTAAAGAGATGTAGACCATGGACTTCCAGACAGGTGTGGGTCTATTTTCAGCAGGAAGGAATCTGATCCCTCAAAGAGAGGAGAAATGTAGTTAATACATGCCTGTGATTTATTGCTCTATGATACCAACCATAGACCAGTATCAGGACATTAAATGTGAATACAGTTCTACTGACAACAAACTGAAACAATAAATACAGCACATATACACAAAAAATTACACTTGAAATTATTTCCTAATAGGACACATCTTCAGTAGCAGGAATATGTTTCTATATAATTAATGCACATAAGCTTTGAGATGACAATTACATTTCAGTTATTTTGGGTCAGTATCAGTAAAAGTCTACTGGTACCTTTGTAAACTTAACTCTATTAGAAATATAATTGCTAAGAATGAAAATGTAGATCACAAGCCACTAATAACTGTTTTTCTGAAGGTAATTTTCTCATGTAATTTCCCTTTGGTTGTTTGGTATATTTTCATTTAATCACTCTGAGATTCCAGATTTATTACCACATTCTCAAAAGCTCGATAGCATAGCTGAAAATATTTTATTCCAATTGTCTATGGCAGTAATTACAGCACTTTATTTCAGCTCGAACTGCAAGTGTTGCAGAATGATACCTCTCTGAAAAGCTCATCTAATAACTGCAAAAGCAAAGCCACTTCTTTCATAATAAAGTTTAACTTGGCATCTACACATGCCACTGCATTGCACCAACTCTGGATTTTGAAACCACCTCATTAGAAGTGAAGTTTCACTCCATGACAGGTCTTTTGAAGCTGATTTCAGTGTAAACAATCTAGCTGTCACTACAGTGAGGGCAGCACTCATTGCTCCAGCAGTACAGATAGGTCCTAAGGTGAGATACTACCAGCGTTTAAATTAGAAAAATGCTCAGAAAACCAGATATCAGGACCAAAAATGGTTGTTTAGAAGTATTCCCAGTTGTAAATAATTTCTGTTAGTGGATTAGATAATCTGTTCTTGAACCATGCCCTACCTTCTCCCCTTGAGAACTCTTCCAAAGCCTGAATGTTCCTACAGTTCAGCAAGTCCCAATCCAGCTTTCCCTGCTTTAAGTTCCAGATTTGATCTCTCATTTTATCACCTTCTGAGGCTGTGAATAATTCCCTGCCTTCATTTACATTACTATTGCCTTAAAGTTATTTATAGACTGATATAATTTACTCTCAGACCTTTCCACTTCTAGGCTACTTAGTTTAACCCTGTCCTCCTCTCCTCTCAGCTTCCATTGCTTATCCATGATCATTTTTTTTCTTCCCTGTTACACATTCTCTGCAGGCAGAGAGGCAGGTTCTCTACACACTGACCAATCTGAGGTAAGGAGGATGGAGGATCTTCAGGTGCTTCAGAGGAACACTTTTAGGTGTTGCAGACTGACTCTGTGAATGCAAAACGCTGTGGTAAGATTCCTTTCTTGGTTTGCAAGATTGGTGCAGAGAGAGCAAGACTTTCACACCAGTCTCTGATTTTAGGATGCTAAGCCTCTGTGTAGCCCCTTTTAGAAACCAAAAAGATCTTCACATCTCTATTTTCATACCTCTTTTCTACACATACCTGTTTCCTACACACACTTATTTCCCAAATGTTTAACGTTTTCAGTAATGTAAGATTATGTTTGATGCAATGTAAACATTTATCATTTTAAATGTATTCTATACCACACAATGTATTCACCACTTATGTCTGAAATATTTTCTGTGCAACAGTCAGGTTTTGGTCAGTGCAACATTTACTTGATATTTTGCAAATTTATTTGTCATTCTACACAAAGTTTAAGAGATCTACTCCCAAAACTCCCTTTAGGTGCTAGGTCCAAAATACAGAGCAGGGAGTCTTACCAACTCAGGGAACCTGCTAAACCTTTATCAGTAACTTTCACCCAGATGTTGCAGTCACCTCATTTGATACTGAATGTCTCTCTCAGAATAGATTTCTAACAAACTAAATGGGTTTTCTTTCTACCCAACCGAGACACAAAATTACAGTCAGTGACTGAAAAAGGCTCATTAGTCATAATTAGTGAAGCATCCTCTAAGTTCAGAAGTAAAGAAAGCAAGAAAACCTGGAACTAAGCCTTGTATCTCAAAGGGCTTTGTTCTGACTTACAGGTGCAAGACCCAATCCACCAGCTACAAAGTGAAATAGGCATAACCATGGAGGTGAAGATCATTCCAGGCAGTTACAAAAGCAGCTCTATCACTGCAAACACTGTGGGCCAAGTAAAGGGCAATACAAATCATCCTGAAAAGCAAAGCCCACAAATGAGATAGAGGTCAGGCTGGAATATACAGTGGCTCAAGAACAGAGACTCATCCGTAAACATGGCAATGGTAATGGTGCTGCTCAACAGCAGCTCTCCAGGAGTGCTGTTTTCAGGTGGTTAAATGTTCTCCCTTGAATCTGAAATGCTACAAAACCTGTGAAACTTGGGAAGATGCAGATGTGGAGGAAACCAACCAAACATCCATCTGTGTTGGGATCAGGGAAGGAGAGAAATGGGTGTTACAGTGAACATTATTTGTTAAGAGCTCCTTAACCAGGGCAAGGCTCATGTGGGAATATCCTGAGCTGGGAAATGTTAGCTAAAAAGATGTCAAAGCAGCTTTCCCGAGGGATGCAGATTGATGTATCTGAAAGCTCCCTGGTGGGAAGAAGAGATAGAAACACAAACATAAAATGAATAATGTAGATCTGTAGGAGAACTAAGTGTCTGGGCAGAGCAATTCAGATTTATTCTCATGACCAAGATCACCCTGCACACTGGGGGTGGAACAGCCTCCAAAAGACATTGTCAGCCAAGACAAAAGTTCCACCACAGGACCCAATTCACTAGCATTGTGCCTGTCAATTCATCAATCATACTCTTTTTATATGAAGATACAGCTATTTTCTCTTTAGATTTGATGCCACAAAGTCAAAATCTTCTGCTATCAGCAGTCTTGTACTGTGGGCCGTAAATATTTTTAACAAACCACTTGTTGGGTTGGGTTTTTTTTCATTTTTATTACACTTATAGAAATAAATTTTGCTACAGCTGCATTCACCTGCATGAACAAATACTCTCTACTCTCTTCCAAAAGCTCACAACCATAACTTACATTTTTGTACTTTATTTTAACTTTTTCTGTCATAAAAGCTCATTTAATTCCCCTATTTCAAGAGTCTGTTCAAGTGTTTTAAATCTTGATATTTCTTCATTGCCAACAGGTTTCCAAGCCTGACGAAGGCAGGTTTATAATCACTCTTCATCTATGACTGAAAATTATCAAATTAAAAGTTTCCATATCCACATGCTTCATATAATTTCACTATCACCTCAAAATACAGAGTATTACTGTCATTACTTTCTTACTCTCACTGGGACAATTTTACTGTCCAGGTCAGCTCATTATCTAAGTGGAGCCTTGACCTGTGTCAATTGTTCCCTTTAAGCCATGGACAGTGAATTCAGATGTCATTTTGCTTCCTGCCATCTCAGTCTGAAAGTGCACACAGGTTACATAATAAAAAAATTCTCATTCATAGCTATTTTTCTTGATGCCATTATTTTCATTGAAAAATATTTAGTTTAATGTTAATACATAAAATGAAAATAAATTTCTTCATATAACAAGAAGGCTGAAATATTGAAAATGCAATAAAGAAATCTTCCTTCAGAGTTTTATTCCTTATTCATCACACGGAGTAGGTTTAATATTGCTGGTGCTTTGATAGAGCTCAGATCACAAAATAGCATAATTTGAAACTTGCAAAACATTTAGATTTTTTGGTAAGAAAATTGAGAGATTCACTGTCTTTTGATGACCTCAGACCAAGGTTACATATCTCAGTTTTATATAATAATCAATTATCAGCCTCAACACATGGAGAGGAGAAAACTCTGCCCTGAGCATCATTGTCAAATTATTATCTCTAAAACCATCAGGCTACAACCTTCAAATCAATTCAAAGTTGACCTTGAAAATTTGAATCCATAGTAAGTCCCCTTATTCTTCTACCAGTGTGATCCCAAGCAGAGCACAAACTAATTTTATTAGCTGCCTTATAGAGAGGTGAGCAAGGAAAGTGCTCCAATTCTCTTTTATCATTGAATCAAATGAGATCCCTTTGCTCTTGGGTTCAGATTCTGCATTTAAACTATGGTACTGCATGCTGGAACGTGTATGTCTTGCTTGATTCAGGGAAACATCTTTCATCTGAACACATGCCCAGTATAAACACATCTCTAACTCCTGCTCAAGCTGGAGTCCTAAAGTTTCCTACAAAGCAAGATACTGTTCAGTAGTGGTAAAACTGAGTTTTCAGACAAAAAATAATTAGGGCATTGAATAAAAAAATAAATATATGTAAACCATAGGAAAATAAATACCTTGAAGTCACATGAAACATGTTTATCACTATTCTGGAAGTTCATATTTAGAGTTTACTAAACCTCTGAACTATTCAGACAGCACATGTATCTAGCACATTCTCTATAATGGAATTGAAATATTTTACAGCCTTCAAAAATACAAAATTCGGCCCTACCACAACTGTGTATCCATTTCTGGGATGACCCAGCAGCAATTCTGAAGACAGTACATCATTTTGACAAATACACAGAAAAGCTTTCCCAATTTAAACTAGAGAAAGGTTTCAATTACAAGATCTGTGAGTTGATCTACCCTGAAATCTGACCAGACCCGTGGGTAATTCCTGCAATCTTACCAGCAGCATTGCTCCAGCAAATCGGCATTTATAGGGACATGGTCCATACAATTTACATCAGACCTTTGTTACAATAAACACCTATAGATACCAACAAAAGTCTGCCTGGAGCAACAAAACAATCAAAGTTGCAGGAAAACGGAGAGCAGGTTGTTAATGGCTTCATAACCAAGTCTGGAAATATTTTAAAGGATGCCTTCTGCTCTGGATCAACTCATGGGCACAACTTGGAACCTGAGCCAAAAAATAAGTTTGTCTTATGCTGAAAGGTCTATAGAAGTGGAAGAACACAATTTCTGGGGAAAAATTAGCACAAAACATTTTATAGGTAACATGGTAGCTCCTTGTACCTCTGTAAGTTCTCTTAGTATTTATTCAAACTTCTCTTGCTAAAACTCTGCAGAGGAGGATGGAAAATTTTCCTTTACCCAGCCTAGGAAATGCAACAAAATTTTAGTTCTGCTACATGGTCTGAATATCATTGGAGAAAATAGCAACTGCAGAATGAGAGTGCTGGGACAGGCCAACAAACATCAGATTGAATCTTTATGATATTATTGTATAAACCAATATTAACATCACCACGGATCAGCTACAAAAGAAGTTCAGTTCTGTGCGGCAGGGAACGAATGCCAAACACAATTGTGAAATAACAATAGGACAAATTAACGTTAAACAGGAAATATTAAACAGGAAAGCAACTGAAACTCTTTCACAAATCCTTTCTTCCCTTAAAGGAACAACTCAGAAAAAACCCTTCACCCTTGTAACTTTCTTTTTTAACAGCCAGCACAAATCTGTATGGGAGACTGTCTGATTCACAATCAGCTTATTTTTAATAGAATCATATCCTTCCAAAGAAATGACATAGAAACATCAAAATCATTATTTTAAGCATTAAAAATGTGCTTATACTAGGCTGCTAATTTTTGGTCTGTAGTGATGCCTCTACCTTAAGATAAATCCAAAACAGAAACAGATCCAACAGAACTATTTCGGCTTCCTTCCTCTGCAGATCTTTAAAAGGCACATTGTTTTTCTATTGAGTACACCAGAAACTTAATAAGCTTTGTTTTGGTGGGATTGTCATTCTCCAAAATCATTACTATTCCTCATCGTTCCAACACTTAGTGTTTAAAAATTACTCTGCAGCTGCACTTGAGGGGTTCCTCTGTTACCAGTGCTGTGACCTTTCTCACGAATACTTCTGATCTCGACTAAAACCAAAATATTTCTCAATATTGAAAGACTGAAGTCGAAGTGGGTTTAAGATAGCTGGTAGCCACGTGATTTGGAGAGATGCTCATCAGGGATAACCAGGGCTAATATGTCCCCACTGTGAAATTCAGAGCCCTGATAAGAGAAGCTCCGATTCAGATTCGTCCTCTAAGGAATCCTGTCTCTCATGCTCCAGTTCTCCAGTGACTGCAGTGGGAATTTAGGGAGATTAGCTTTGGCAAACTAAAATTGGCCTTTATGAATACTTTCCTTCCCATGAGAGAAAATAAAGTATCATCCAAACTATCACTTCTGTTTGTGCTAAAAAGGAAATAAAAAAAAAAAAAAAGGAAAAAAAAAGAAAAAGAAGAAAAAATGCATTTTAAAGCATCTGAAGTGAATACAATTTTTTAATAGAAACAAAATATATCTGTTTCTTCTTCCTCTGAGTAATTAAAATATTTGCCCAACTACATTGTACATACGACTTGGGAATAAAATAAAACTGTCACCATATTTTAATTCTTTTAGAGAAAGAGGAACATGAGCCAGTAGGGTTGTTTGTCATCGGGTTTTCATTTGGTGTATGTGAAATGAGCCTTCATGCTTCCAGCTGGGTTTCGTTCATCGCCACCGAGTCTCTGTGTGCAGATATGGTGTATGTCCTATGGGAAGGAGAAGGAACAATGATCATTTTGTTCATACCAAGCCGGAAATTAAGTTCCTGATTCTGGGAACTGGTTTCTCCAGATCATTCTGTTCACTGCACAGGCATAGAAAAGCCAACTTGCATTCAGCATGAGGGACTAGGGAAAATCTCCTTCAGAAGGACAACTTGGAGGTTAAACACAGATCCAGCCACTAAAGATTCACTGAAGGATACTTTGGATTTGACTCCCATTTGACTAAAACTGCAGAAGGGCTTTTGATAAACCATAAATTCAGCACCTCCGACATTTACAGCATACATAAATTCTGTATGTTCTGCAGATGAGATAAATCTGAGTGCAAGGTTGTGGAATGATCTGCTAAGATAAGCTGTGAAAGCTTGAGATCCTGAATCTTTCTGAGCAACACACCAAAAAATGCTGGAATTGGTAAGGGAATAATACGAATGATAAAATGGTCCTTCATGCCTCTAATCAGTACATACTGAGGCACATTTATTTTAGACCTTGGTAGAAAATTACTGGAATTCTACTGTTTCACAGTCACTTAGATGTGCCATGGCATTATCTCATTGTTCAATCACAGAAGTAAGGTACTTGTCTGGCATAACACAGAACTGCAAGCACTTTTCCTCCAAATGCTTAATTAGTGTTTTTAGGAACTCCACTGCTGTTCAGCATAAATTTTGCCTGGAAGTTAAATAGAAAAGGAGCTTTCTTGTGAGACCTTATTACACTTCGATTTGTCTTGTCTGGGGAGGAGCTTTTTTGGTGTTATTTCTACCTACAGGATGGTTAAGCAGCTCTTGTTTCTCCCTGCTGATTCTGTGGCTGAAAGGCACATAGTGTTAATTATGTAAGGAATTAACACAATTCTCGTCCATTTACCACACTGGCAATAGAGGTCATCAACACCTTCTGGAGGAAACTCATACAATGACATGAAGGAAAAGGAACAGGAAGACAGCATTGATCCAAAACACACTAAAACCAATGGGACTTTTTTCCCCAACTATATCCATGCTGTTGTAGCTGGATGTAAAAGTAAGAACTGTCTCCTTGCTTCTCTTTATACACCTAGAGTCACTTTACAAATTCCCATGGTAAGGAAGACCCCAATTAGGTCATGGTTAAAAAAAAGAAATAAGATTCACAGGGCTGTGAGTGTTTGTAGATCTTAGCTTGGCACTTTTTGGACCATTGTGTACTTAAAGGTATCCCTACATCTCAAAGAAGAAATTACCTTGATTTCTTCAAAGAGTTCTTTGCCTTCAGTCCTCCTGACCGGCAACATGCAAACTTACAATCAATGACCTGGTAAATAATCGGGTTGTACATGGCTGCTGACTTTGCAAGCAGTGTTGGTACCACTGAAAACTGAATAGGAACCGAATCCGGCTGTCCAAAGGCTGACCAGACGGAGACCACAGCGTACGGGATCCAGGCAATGAGGAACCCTGCGCAGATCAACATTGCCACCTTGTGAGAGGAGAAAAGAGAGGAAGGGGTTTATCCAGCACAGCCAGACACTGGCAGCACAGCACAAAGCTGGGCAGAATGCAGGGGAACATGCCACCCAATGGAAAAGAAAAATGACAACTTGCTTCAGATAAATTTACAATATTAAGAAAATCTGTCACGTGTTTCTTTTCTCTTTATCGAGTGCCTTTTTTTGTTTCACCTGACACAGAGCAGTTAATGAGTCTGTCATCACAAACCTTTAAAAATGTTACAAAGTCTGGCTAAATATGAGGAAACTAAATGAGATCACAGAAAACAATAATAATTGGACTCTGGATTTAAGTATTTAAGGAGGAGAGTCCTTGCAAAATACAGAATCTTCTTCTTTATTACACAGGTAATAGCAGACCTGCAAATCTTTGTGAAAATCTTGTGAAAAAGATCTTTTGAAAATTGGGAGTTTAATTGAGAATGTGAATGCTAGTAAAATGTCTAGTTTTCTTTCTCCTAACTCATCTCACAGATTTGTACCCCATTAGAATATGCAAAGAGTTTAAAAAGCAAATTTCTAGCAAATATTTCAGTTCTGGTAAACACGTTCCTGATAAATTAGTAAAGAACTTCCTTATAATGCAAGGAAATGTAGCCTTAAGAAAGTTTAGTTTAGTATAAATATTGAATAAAAAGTATTTGGGGCTAAATTTTGTAATTTATAGACTTACCTGAACCAGTCTGTCTACATTCAGTCACACTTGCTATTGCTTAAGAGGACATCATGCAATAATAAAACCCGAAGAACATCTGCCCTTATCCTGCTGCCATTGACAGGCTATCAGTGCATCCAGACTGGGAGCAGCACACGTGCACTCATTTGGAATAAGACAATTAGCAGGAATAGGAAAAAAATATCACCAGAAAGCACAAGGATTTTGGGATATTGCATAAGGTTTTCTGTAGCCTTTTTTTTTGTTGTTGTTGTCTATCAGTGAAGGAACAGTGCATGTGAGCCAAGGATCTCAAACACAGCCTGTTTGTTACAAATTGTGCTGTGGAGTCAAGTGGGTTATAAGGGAAACTCATTTTCCATACTTATATTTATCCCAACATTATGTTCCCCACTGTAAATCCAAGACAGGAGGAACAATTAGTAGTGTTTCAACTCAGACCACATTGAAGTTTCACATGATGCCTCCAATATGGCAAAAGTAAATCTGCAGCCCCAAATCTAAAGTTTCCATTGCTCTTCAAAGGAAATTTGCTGAATAACCACAAGAAAAAGTACCATATTGAAAGACCCTTTTGAAAGGCAAGTATTGTTGTACCAGCTGTATTGGCAGCACTGACCATACAGGTACCAGCTGAGATCTCCAATATGTTTAGACAGAATGTCCTTTATTGCTTTATGTTATATAACTTTCAGTTCAACTCACAAAAGAATGTAACAAAATTTGATCAGCCAAGCAAAAGTTGCTGCTTGTCTCTCTCCTGGCATGGCTTACAGAGGCTGGCAAATCTTTTCCAGCTAGGGAATCTAGTTTTGTTCAATCAAAGTCTTTATTTTGAGAGATTTGCTGGCACAATAACCAGTAACAAGAATCATGGCTGTCACCATTGCCAAAGAGAAAATAGATTTAATCAGAAAGGAAAAACAGGATATAGCCTGAAATGCAAAATTAATCTTAACACTTCAGTGCTTTTTTATCAGCAGCACAAGGATGAACGGAAATGATAAATTATTTGCAGGAAAACAATTGCAATGTCACGGGACTGATTTTGGTTTATATCTTCATTAACAGAGGAATGTAAACTGTCTGAAAGCTTTATTTCCCTGCTACAAAATCTGGTCTTTATCTGTTTTCTGTTCTAACTCCTGTGCACCTCAAACTCCTTAAATTAGTCTTTACCACTGTTGCTGAAAAAAAAAAAAATGATGCTTTTTGTTGGGAAGCCAGAGCACAGGGAGATGATATGGCTTGTAAGGGTGCCTGGAAAAGCTGTGCCAGAGCTTCAGAGTGAATCATGATCTCAGGGACCTGAGTGCCCTAATCAGAGAATTATGTTTCCACTCCTGTTTTTCCCCAGTAACAAAGGAAGAAGCTACAAGAACACATTCAGAACATCATATTATTGTCTCCAAACCTGCTTCTATGACCCAACAAAGCAAACTGAGGTACATGTTCCTACCTACCTTGGTCAGCTTCATTTCAAGTATGTGGCTGTTCTGAATCCTGGTGTCGTAGTGAGCAACTTCTTTGGTGGACGATTTGACTTTCAAAATTATTTTGACATAGGAAAACACAATCACCGCAGTTGGGAACAGGAGGCAGAAGAAAAGAATACTCAGAACAAAAGCCTGTCCAGCCACTGAAGCCTGTGCCAGCCACCAGTCCAGAGTGCAGGAGGTTCCAAATGGCTCGGGGGCATAGCTCCCCACCCCAGCAAAAGGCACTGTAGCCCAGAACGTAGCATAGGCCCAGATTATTGCCAGACAGATAAATGCATGATGTCTCTTAAGCCAGGTACCTGCAAGATAATTCAAGAGTTACAAACTCGTGTCCAGATGTATTTGGCACAATTTAACAAGTCATGTCACACGGAAGAATTCAAGTTGGATGTAACTTTGAGGAATCTGGTCTAGTGGAAGCTGTCTCAGCCAGGAGGATGGAACTAGGTGGTCTTTAAGGTCCCTTCCAACCCAAACCATTCTGTGGTTCTATGATTCTACAAAGTACAGGTTTGCTCAGCATTTTGACAACTCTGTAGTGTTCATCTTGACTCTTTCCAGGTATCCACAGTGATCCTGAGCCAGTCCCTCCAGCTCACGTCGTGCCTCATGAAGACACACCACTCCATCTGTAGGCTCCACCTGACTTTATTTCAGATCTTTGCTTGAAGTTGTGATGATTTGTAACCAAGAAAAGTCCAAACTAAAGCAATCCAAACAACCAGCTCAGCAACAGCTGTGGGAATCTTGTACAGTAATTTTGGAAATCGCTTTGTGGTCTCTAACAGTGTATTCATAGAGTGTGGTCTATGATGCTGAACCCACATGAAGGACTAAATCTTTAATTCAGCTTTTCATTACTCATTATGAAGGTTCACCCACACCAACTGTATGGTGTAACTTCCATTATTTCTTATTCTTTCTGTTATATATCACCTGGCTAAAGTTCAATCTCAGGACACTTCTCAACATAAATTATTAGCCCAAGTGGCTGAAAAATAAGGCTTTACAGAGGGAATAAGGCATCCAAGATTTATTTTTACCTTGTCATTCTTTTCCAGTACAGTAAATCACCATGTACCTCCTGTCAGAAATATCCATTAGAGGTGATTTTGTGTATCCTTGCCCATTTTTTAAATTAATGCTAATTTTATTAAATGCATGCCTGGAGCTGTGGAGTGGAATATTGTCTTTCTTCCCATCTTGTATACAGTTCTAATTTATCTAAAAAAAGCCTCCGTTTACAAGCTTTCCATCATCACTTATGTTCAACATGCTGGATTCAGATAGGACTAACAAGTTATAATCTGGACTTTATTCAGAAACTCAAACTATGGTGTAATGCTCCTTCCAGTTTGGAAGTCTCAACTTGTTTGCAGTCCCTGACTCACGGGAGAGTTTTCACTCATTTCACACTAACGTTAATGAGCTCTCTTCAGGGTTTCAGAATGACTTAAAACAAAACCAAAACAAAGAAACATCTGTGATTTGAATATGACCAGTGTCCCCTCTCAGCTGATTTTATGTTTGCAGATCACTGGAAGGAAAATGAACCCTTCCTGACAAATTATGAATTCACTTATGATGTCTGAGAGACAGAAAGGTTGTTTGTTGTCTTCAGGGGTAGAAAAACAAAGCAACAATAGTATGAGCATTAAAAAAACACTATTATTTTCACTGCTATTGTCAAATCATAGCAACTTAGTACAAAAAAAGGTGTAGGTACAAAATCAGGTGCCTCAGGTTCCTGATGACTGATTTAGGCATTATATAGATAATGTCTAATTAAAGCACCTAGATTGAGCATGATAAATATATTTATTACTCTCTATCACTTTGTATGAACAACCATGATCAGAGCCCTTGAGAATAAAGGTTTTGAAGTGTTCTGTCCCCTGTGAGCTAAGATGTTGTACTAAATACCAGAGGTGATGGGGTATGAATGCAGCCAGGCATGAAACATTCATTTTAGCTCTTCAAGTCTGTGAAAAATTGTCCATGATTTGGGTTGCCACTGAATTATTTTGATAAGACTTCTATAGAGAGACCTGAAATCCTGCTTAGTGTGAATAGTGTGTCTAAAAATCATCTAAAGAGACCTTCCCTGCACTCCCATTTAAGGAAAAAGTATGGACCTGCCAGTATTTATGGGTATGTCAGGATCCATGATAGCACATCTTAGCTCAGCACCACAGCTTTCAGCTGGCTTACTTACACTTCTGAGCTGTAAACATTCCTTATAACTCAACATTACATAATTGATATTATATCTCATTATAAAGAAACCTGTTGTGTGTCCCCCAAGTCATATGGGCAGGGTGTTTCTTATATGTAAAGTCACCCTGAGTATCCCCTGCATTTTGATGGGAATTTAGTCCTTTCCAAAGCAAGAAGAACATCTTTTCTAAACTGTGACAATATCTTTTAAATGGAAAGAATGAAGCACATAATACATCATATTCAAGAGATAGAAGATATTGATGGATATGGTGGTAACAGCTTTTATTGCTAAATTCATTTCATCCTCTCAAGTTCTATCTCCTTATTAGAGAGATGATATCGCATTATGACTTATTGCCCATCCAAATCTCTTAGATAGTTTAAATAGTTTGCCATATATCCTAGAGGAATTTAAGCATATAATATTTCTATGTGTTGGTCCAAAAGATTTGCATCTGTTAATGTTAATAGGCCTCTATAGACACCAAGTGATTTATCTATGAGGAATTACAAAAAGTCATGGCTAAAGCAGAGAGCAGAGGGACAACAGTGAAGGTGTTATGTCCAGCAAAACAAATTTAGCTGGGATTACTGCTATCATGAAAATGTGTTTCTCTTATCTATATATTCCCCTCTATATCTAACAAAAGCATTCTGAAGAGCTTAGGTATATTTCAGTGTAGTGAACTATAGCACTTAATATGGTTTCTCTATAGCCACAGATAATATAGCTATCTCTGTATATAGATATATAGTTCTCTTACCATAGGACAAGTGGCAGATTTTTAGGTACCTGTCCAGGCTGACAGCTGTCATGGTAATGAGGCTCCCACAGCCAAAGAAGAAACCAGCCCATCCATACCAGCGGCAGCCTATCCATCCAAACATCCAGCGGTGAGAAAAGAAGGAAATGATACTGAAGGGTTTGCCTACAACTTCAAAAAGGAGAAGAGAATGTCAGTGGACTGATGAAATCCATCATTTATAACACCACCCTTTTTTGGAAAGGCAAAACTCTCCTTTGCACAAAACTAATACTAACATGGACAGAGGGCTTCAGGCACAGTAGATGTGATGACTTGAGGCTGAAGGAGGGTAAATTCAGATGAGATATTAGGAAGAAAATCTTTATTATCAGGGTAGTGAGACATTGGCATGGGTTGCCCAGGGAAGCTGTGCATGCTCCATCTCTGCAAGTGTTCAAGGCCAGGTTGGATGCAGCTTTGGAGCAGCCTGGGATAGTGAAGGTGTTACTACCCATGCTGGGGTGTTTGGAACCAGATTATCTTTAAGGTCCCTTCCAGCCCAAAGCATTCTATGATTCTATGACTTGTGCACCCTCTATCCACAGGACTAAGCCTAAGAGAGCTGTAGCTACATCCCATAGCATCAAAGCTGTGGCAAGATGAGCCAAGCCTGCAGAAAGGCTGGAAATAGGTGCTTTACTATACATCACAGGAACTAGAAGTAAACCAATATTCCAGTACCAAATGTAGGAAAGCTCTTCCCATCATGAAAACTTCAGAGTAAGTGCTAAGTCTACATGCAAACACATGTCAGTATTTGAACAGTACAGGTGATGGGCAAGTCAGTACTTGAAACAGGCACAGATGTAGTCTATATCCCTATTGACTGTCAATTGAGTGTCATGAAGCATAAGACAAAGAAACTTGCCTTCAAAAAGGACTTTTGCAAACCAGTCGAGGCCCAACACTAGGATGCATAGTGAAGTGTTCCATGAGAAGGAAAGATGCTGCTATGGTTGAGCTGTAGAAGTAGTTTCAGCTCCTGTCCAAGCCACACTTCTCCTCAGTGCCTCTCAGCAAGTCACCTGACTGCAGATAACGAAACCTCCTAACCTTCCCCCAAAAAGCTGGGAAACACATAATATTTTTGAGGCTCTGACATAATAGCACTTTAGCTCGTTCCTCCATTTGTAAGGGTGAGTGGTGCATTATGGAAGAAGTGCAATTGGGTCAAATGATGTTCCATTCTCACCTTAAATGAGATTTACATTATTCATAGTCTTTGTAAGTATTGTAAAAATGAAAATGTTTGAAAATTGTCATTTTCTAGTTGGAAATCACCACTACCTCCTGATTATTAGTATTTATTTTTTTTTATCACAAACTGGACAAATACAAAAACCCCAATGTTAACAGAACAAAAAACTCAAAAATTTATAATCTAGGAACATCAGCATGTTTACCAAATCTTTCATTTCTACTTACCAGCCTGACCTGAAATGCTCCCAGGCCTGGACAGTTCAACTGTAACATTCAAACAACATTAAATATTGAACTCCACGTTCCTGTGACTGTGTTCCTTCCTGCACAGGAGTGGTCAGAGCACCTCAAGGATTTGCAAACATCTCAGCTGCCCTGGGCTATCTTCCCTTGCTGAACCACAGTGTCTGCAATGTCATAGCAGCTCAGTGAATTGGTTATTAGGAGGGCAAAAATGGTCTTGCAAACTGTAATTCCAACAAGGTGACCTATTCATAGGAGTCAAGATAAAAGTCTCTATTTTGTTAAAGTGATCTGTAGGAAAATATTTTGGTTTGTTCCCAAAAATATTCCATTTCACACCAAAGTGACTCAAAACTAAGCATCCTGTTTTCACTCTTAGCAGAAAATTAAAACATTTCTACGAAAAACAAATCTTGCATAAAATGGCCTTTGCTCCACCTTCTATGCCAGAAGCATCATGACTGAAAACTCATCAAAACCAGATTTATTTTTAAACAAGGTATTTTGGGATTGTTTTCCTTTAGCCTAATCCTGTAAGGAAAGCTCTGCCTGAGCCTGAAGGTTGTGCTCAGGTCAATGTATGATGTGCTTTTGTCTGAGCAAAATAAAAGCACTTTTAATTTTTCAAGAAAAAGCTGATCTCAGTGATTAAGGTTTCAAGAAAAACATTAAATATGGCAAGGTCTAGGATACATGCTAACAGTCAGCAACTTTACTCATGTAAATGATTGCCAGCTTTAAAGGCCAACACATTTATTTGCACGAAATCAAATTTCTCTTCAGCAGTAGGACTGGGAGCAGCTCAGAGCGCGGTGTCAGTGCAAAATGAGCCTGATGCAGCTTTGAACAAGGGGCTGGTGCCACCCTGTGGAAATCTGCAGGAAGCAGGGCCATGGCAGAACTCCTTTCTTGAACAAGGTGCCAAGAGAAGTGTGTGAAATATGAATATTTTAGGGGAAAAAAGATCCCATCTTCACTCCAATCAGTCCAGCAGACTGAACACATCACATTTCTCAAGTGAACAGCTGCCATTAGCAAAAGAAAAAAAAAAAAAAAAAGGGAGAAAATCTTTGCTGTGCCAATCACAATTATTTTTAATTCCAAAACTTAAACACACAGACAGATTGAGATTTCCCACAGAAGAAAGCAAGGTGACTAAGTGGTATGTTGGTGACAGACCTTAACAGAGAAGCTATCAGCCCTCATATCAAGAAGGATCCCAAATAAGCTGTCATTTGCATGGTTGGGACATACAGTTTATATGGTTAAACTCATCGAATCATGAAATTGTAGAATGGTTTGGGTTGAAAGAGATCTTAAAGCTTCCCTAGTTCCAAGCCCCCTGTCATGGGCAGGGACACTTCCCCCTATCCCAGGTTGCTCAGAGCCCCATCCAACCTGGCCTTGAGCACTCCAGGGATGGGACATCCACAGCTTCTCTGGGCAACATTCAAAATATATAGCTCAGGAAATTCCCCTGAGACATTCCCTCTCATTGGAGTGACTATCAAAGGAATCAAACATGAGCCTTATGACATAAGGCGCAGCAAAAATGGGAGTATCACAGAAGTGGAAAAAAACACTTTTTCTTTCCCTAACTTCCGAGTGTTGCAGGATGGAAATAACATCTCCGTGCCAAAGAAATCATTAGGATTTCTCTGTGTGGTAGCAGCAATATTTATGCTAACGTCTTTCTTCTACTGAATTTGTATGTCCTTCAGAAATCCATGTTTACTGATCAAACGCCCTGGAATCTGCAGGGGTGAGCAGCTCCTCAGCCTTGTGCCGTGAGAGCACAACAAGCATCAGGCTGGGGACACTGGAAGCCATCATTTTATACTGTTCAGTGCTATTTTGGGCATTGGGATGAGGGCAAAAGGATTTGGCAGGGACAAGGACAGGAAAAGGGTGCACTGGAGCTCAGGGCACGGCTCCCAGTGTACACAACACATAAGGGACAGATGACTTTGGGAGCATGGGAATATATTGCCATTTATATTGCACTGGGGAGATCCCATGGTCAGCTGGCTCTTTATGCCCATTGGATTGTCTGCCACCCGAAATACCCTTTTCTAAAGGACATCCAGCCCTCCCCCTGTATTTGCACGTAGCCATGAGCAGTTGAGTGAGAGACTCATGTCAAGAGCCAAAACGAAAATCTCCAAAGGCTCTTGGCTGTGCAACTCTGTATAAACCTTTCCAAGGCCCTCCCCTCCCATGCCAGGACTTCCAGACTGTTGGGCTGAAAGAAAAATCCTCCCTGTTGGCAGCTGTTGCTCTTATTCTCCACATTGATATGAATGTTTATTTTTCTCATCCAAGGATAAAGGAGTGTGGCCATTAAAGAGAAAACTATTAGCTTTGGTAGGCTGATGGCCACTGGCATTTTCCAGTTATTTGGCCAAATACATTCTTGAGGCGCTTGGATCCCTTGTATTGCATCCCAGAGCAAGAAAACGTAATTTTCTGCATTGGTAATACTGAGCTGTTTTGTGGTTGCTGTGCCAGGGTGCACATGGAAACTGTCTTTGGAGACCTGCCCAGTGCTGGTATCAGGTGCTTCACCTGATTGATAAAAATCAACCTTATTTTTTCCTCTGTACTGTTCATTTCTTCCCATCAAGTTGTTTAAGAATGTTGGTTTTCATCCTCCCTTGTTATTTATATGCAAATAAGGGATCAGAAATATCAGTAGCAAAAGGCATTTGGGGCTCCCATGACTTTCAGAGGAATGTCTCTTGCTGCTGTCAGAGAGAATGGTGGGATAGTAAAAATGAGTGAAAACAAAGACATGAAATTACCTGAAATGCCCAGATCACACACTGCTAAATTAACAGTCATTATCTCAGCAGGTCTCAGCTTCTTTTTTCGTTTTGAGGACATAAAAATAACATACCCATTTCCCAGAGTTGAAAGGATCCCTGTAATAATGAAAAACAGAATAACAATCAAATCAGAAGCTTCCTCAAAACCAGCAATATCCCATCTTCCTTGTGAAATTCCCTGGTATTTTCAGGCTGAACCAGTGATCCTAAGGCTGGACATTTCACTCTGAAACATGATCATCTCATTGCCATTATGCAGCTCACAGAGACATTGACTGCAGACACCTCCCTCCCACAGCAAATGTTATTTTCCCCTCTGCAGCAGAGCATTGCCTTCACCACCTGAGCCTGCACAACTATTGACTGAATGCTCACAACAGAAATCCCATAATTCCTCTGTTGTCATCAACCCCATTTTTTCTTGCAAACATTTATACAGCCACATGAATGATATTCAGCTGCCTGAAGTCACAAGGACCCTGATCTGACCAGCCTCAAGTTTATTAAATACTGTGATAAGAAGTTGAGGGATACATTTTTAATATAATGTAAATTGAGATATTAATATAAAATCTTCAATTTTACAATACAATTTATTTCTATCATAAGAAAGAAAAATACCAAAATAAATCTGATTAATCTGATTTTAACTTCCACATGGAATTCAGTGCATGAGCAGGGATCCTTTTCTTCTTGGCTGACATATTTTTTTCCATATCACCACCCAAGGACCCACAGGGAAGCACACTGCAATTGGCTAATCCTCCATGGAATTAATCACACTGGTGCCAAAAAAATTGTAAAGTTTCCACTTCCCTTAAAGAAAAATGTTTCTTCACTAACTCATGTTAGAAAGAGTTTAAGCTCAGGGCAGGGTTTTGCTATGGAAACACAGAACAGCACACACAACATCCCTCTCATGAAGTAAAAGTCACACCCAAAGGTGGAAAAGCCAAAGGGACCTTTGCCCATAGAGCCTCACACTGGAGCAGAGCAGACAAGGGAAAAGGAGGGAGACACAGAAGAAAAGAGTGAAGAGCACAGAGTGGCAGAAACCCCAATCTCCTGCCCCACCGTTGTCTTACCAAAGGCACCTACAATGGCAATGAGGGAGATTTTGGATAGAACTTCAGCCTGGGAAGGTTTGGTGTTTTCCTTAAGTGTTTTATGTTTATCATCTTTGTTTCTGCCTGCATAAACCATAATTAAATGTTAAATTTTGGGAGCTGGAAGTTTGAAGGTTGGAACTAGCTGAACTTTAAAGTCCCTTCCAACCCAAAGTATTCTATAATTCTATAATTCTACATTAAACTCCCCTCACTGAGCCCGTTTGCCACTGCAGCCCCTGGCGATGGATCTCCCTGTCTTTACCTCCACCCTGACTTCATCTCCACTGCTTTTGCTCTGCCTCTTTCCTCCCTGTCCAATTGTGAGGGTCATCCTGACTGCTTGGCTACCAGCTGAGGCCAACTCACCACACTGGTACAAAAAAGTCATCAATAACCCAAATTTTCTCTGTTGATGAGGCAGAAAAGTCATTTTTTGTGATGCCTTCCTACACATGGCTCTGCTGGGGCAAACTCAGCCATATCCTGTTCCCAAAAGACCCCAGTAGCAGCCCAGCCTCCCAGCAATGCTGCCCTCTCCAAATACTGCACCGCTGAATAACACAAAAGTTTCATCAGAATCTTCTGTCAGGCCAGACCTCAGGAACTGGAGCTGAGGAATTAAATGGGTATTTAATTATTTAGAAATTAACTGGATAATTCAGTAATTAATACTCCATTATTTACTCTGGCCCACCAAGGGTGCCACATCTTCACAAAATCAAGAAAACCAACCCGAGAACATCCATGAGGCAGAGAGAAAAATGGTTCCCAGAGGCTAAAACCAGACTATTTACCAGGACATATGAGTAACCATGGAGACAAAAGTTTACCAAACTCAGGAGAAAAATACTTTGATTTTGAAATTTTTTGGTATTAAATGCAACACTAATTAGACACTTTTCCTATTTTTATATTGACAGTATTGCTTTCTATATTATTTTTAAAAACAGGATGGAAGCTGGCTTACTATTGATCTGAGATTTTCACAGTAAATTTGATTTACCCTTGGTGAATTGAATTTAAAGAACAACCTACTCTTATGGCTCTGCAACTCTAATCTGAATTATAAACAGATAGAGGTATTCATATGAATTATTTTCTTTCTCACTGCTAAGTCAATGAATCTCAGTGTTGCAACAATTTTTTATACATTTTAATCCTTTTCTCTCTTAATGCCATTTATCTCTCCAGTGATATTTAGGATAACTAGAGCACCAGCATCCAGTCTGAAATACCTTTTGAAAGCACTTGACATTTTCCGGAACCTTTTTCAACCGACTGGCAGTCAAGAGAGACATCTCCATCAGCCAAGCCTCTAAAGAAACTGCTCATTATTAGTATCAATGTTCCAGAGAGCTCCAGCCCACTGACCTCCTAATCCTGTGCCTGGAAGGAGTCCAGTGATAATTTATGTTGTCTTCTGTCTATGCCTGAATCTGACAATTGCTTATCTGAATCCTCTTTTAACCCCTCAGTGATCAAAACTTTATAATCTCCTTAGATGAGCCATCTAATGGTCCATTTTCCCTTCTGATTTTCCTAGCAGTGAGCTGGAGTCCTTGCTGGTGCAGTCTCCAGTTTTGGTAGGTTGGAAACAGGGGAAAAAGACACTTCAAATATAAAATAAAGGGTCTTTTCCAGGAGCAAACAGTTCAGAGCACAATTGTCCATGGCACTGCAGCACTATTAGACATCAGCAAACAAAGAGCCAAGGATGGGATAACTAAAAAAGTGACACCTGCAGAGGAAGAACCAGGCTGAGACAACAACCTGCAGCGAGAGAGGAAAGTGTTTAAAAGCAGTAAACTTTTACTGGAAGAAATGCACTTCCATTTCTGCAATTCTGACAGCAGTGCTAAACCAACAGAGAAAATAAAAAATAATTAAAAAAAAAAAAGGAAAAAAAAGATAGTTCAGGATTTTGTTTTCAATTACGCTGTGTCATACCATGCTGAGGAAGCGTGCAGCAACACTTTGCAAATCAATAGTTACTTGCCACAGGGTTTCAAAGGAGCTGGCAGCCAGCAGGTCCCCACTCAGTAGTTTGTCACCCTGCCTGGCCATGCAGCAAATCAATCAAGTCAGGGATGAAAAAGCTGGTGAGGGGAGTGACAAAGTAAAAAGAACTGGATTCTTAAAGTCACGTGCATGGTTTGAGTATTTTTTTTCTAAACAAAAAAAAAATCCCTACATGCGTAAATGAACTAATCAGGACAAAAGATCGTGTGCTCACAGAAAATTTAACCCAGTTTGGTCAAGATCCCTGATTTTCTCCAAGGAGGAAAAAAAATATATTTTTTTTCTACTTCAAACTGCAATGCTTCAGCAGCAGAACCCTAAAAGCTCTGCTGAGTTGCCTGGTACCATCCCAGCCTTGTTCAGCCATAGTGCAGTTTCTTCCCCTTTTTGAAAGGAATTTTAAACTTATTTGCACCTTACACACCTCAAGTGCAGAAAGATGCACGAAAGCAGTCCTGGCTTCCCACCTCCTGGCCTCCCTGCCCCTGCTAGCAGGATGTGCACACCAGCCATCCTTATGAGGGGCCACGATTTCTTGGAAGGGATCTGCAAAGGAGCAGGGAATGCAGGTCAGTGCTGCCAGTTCAGAACTGAACTGAAGGTGACAGGTTCAGCCTGAACCACAAGTGATAGTAAAAACCCACAGACATAGAATCAGAATCACTGAGGTTCGAAAAGACCTCCAAGATCATCAGGTCCAACCTTTGACCAAATATCACCAGGCACACTAAATTATATCACAAAGTGATTATCTACTGGTTTTCTGAACACTTCCAGGGATGGTGATTCCACCATTCCCCTGGGCAGCCTATCCCAATGCTGAACCACTTTTTCAGGGAAGAAATTTTTCCTAATATACAATCTAAACCTCTTCTGTTGCAATTTGAATCCGTTTCCTCTTGTCCTGTCGCATGTTACTTGGGAGAAGAGACCAATCCCTACCTGGCTACAACATCTTTCAGGGAGTTGCAGAGAGTGATAAGGTCTCCCCCGAGCCTTCTTTTCTCCATACCCTCACTGGATATGGGACTGAATGCTCCAGCTCAGTTTTCCATCCTCTGCACATTACACACACAGTTTATAAAGTAAATCTTCAATACCGCAAAACTACTCCAAGGCACAACTCTGCTCAAGAGCTATTAGAGGACAGAGTTTTCACTGGCTGTTTTGGATACCTGGGAGCTGTGATTAACTGTAAAGCTGCCAATTAAAGCAAATTTGCAGCCCTAACAAACTTGTTGTGTGGAATTTGATGTCAGTGAATAGCTTCACAGAGGTAAATTTCCTTCTCCACTGTCTACCTCCCAAAAGCTTTGCAGAGCAGTGCTTTATGTCCCAACAGGAATGTGGATGCTCTGAATTGCCAGAAATCAACTTAGTGGAAAAGGAAATTTGAGTTATTTTAGGGTTTTTTTGTAAACTAAAAAAAGCTACTCAGAGATTTACCTGGGAACCATGAAGATGAAAATCCTTGTAAGTTCTCATTTCTATGCAAGCCCAAGATATTATTAAAATGTTGCTATCAACCTAAATGTGGGTGGTTACTGAAATATGGATCTGCACAGCAGCAGAAGCTAATGATGCATCCCCAGGGCACTACACTAAATCAGCCTTGTGAGTTACAACTCACATGAGAAGAATTAATCCAAGCAAAGCCTTTCTTTTTCTTTTTTTTTTTTTTTTTAAGAAAAATGTGTTCAAAGGCTACTTTACTCCATCTATTCACAAACACAGAAGATCTGACATTGTTCCTTCCACCAGTGGTGTTTTATTCTATAGATCCAAGGCCAAGGAAGATGCAAATGCAGTGTTTACATGCATATGTGAAGGCCATAATTGGCTCTAATGAAAGCTGCTACTGGAGTGTGCAATGACCATAAGGGTAAAGTAACTAACCAAGTAAAATGCGAGGCAAAACAAACACATGAACAAACAAGTTAAACACAGAGCTGAATGTAGTATATGATGTGTAGAGCTACACACATATACAGCAGAGCTTTAATTTCCCTGGCTTTAGTCATTGGATGCAATGAATCCACAGGCTGTCTGATGCCCAGTCCACAACATCAGGAAGGTGAGAGTCTTACTGGTAAGTCTAATATCAAAATGATTATCAGACCTTTCTGAATTATAATTTCAGTCTCACACTGCTCATGGAAGTCAGTGACTTTATGGTTGGTTGTTGGCTTTTCACTGGAAATTTTTGATTCCTGTTCCTTGCCTTAATTTGATTATATCTGTATTTCTGCGGCGTTTCACACCTGATGGGTATTTTTTTTTGGAAGAGGATAAATCTACACTAAATACTGTGAACATAACAAGGCAACATAGTACGTATTGGAAGGATTCATTGCAGCCACTCAAATGTATTTCCTGGGATTAAAGCTATATGTGCTTAAATGAGTGAATAAAGACCCAAAGTGTTGATTTGGACAGTTCAGGGAAGAAATCTGCCTGCAGAGCAGCAGGAAAAAATATATATGTGAAAAGTGAGGATACAATGCATGAACAGCATGAACAGCCCTGAGACAGCTTCACCTGCCACCTCTATGGCTCTGAATTCTTCTTTCAATAAAAACATAAGCAGGACAGAAATTAGAAATAAGCAGAAGACATAAATAGAAGAGAAATTATAACTTTGATACCTTTACTACAGAAAACATTAGATTACTTAGAGGAAATGCAGTAACAGAATGATGGTGGGAGAGATACAAAGTAGTGAATGAGAAAAACAAATGTAGGAATGACTGACAGACCTTTGTGTTTAGTGCAGAACTGGTTGAACAAAAGAATGAATCAAAACTGAGATAAATGTCAAGGCATCATTTTGCACTCTGTATTCAGCCTGGTGTTCAGCTGTTTGACAGCCTAAGCCCAGTTTGGTGTACTATAGTTACATGTCCTTAGCTCAGCTTTAGGAGAAAATTGCTGCTGAGCTGTGAGAAACTGTAGGAACTAAAGCCACAAAACATAAAGAAACCTAAACCATATAAAGAGGGATGGGATGGGATGGGATAGAATAGAATAGAATAGAATAGAATAGAATAGAATAGAATAGAATAGAATAGAATAGAAATCTCCTGAGTTGGAAAGTACCCACATGGATCATCAAAGTCCACCTCCTGGCCCTGCACAGGACAACCCCAAAAATCAGATCATGTGTCTGAGAGCATTGTCCAAGCACTTCCTAAACTCTGTCAGGCTTGGTGCTGTGACCACTTCCCTGGGGAACCTGTTCAGGGCCCAACCACACTCTGGGTGAAGAACCTTTTACTAATATCCAACCTCAACCTCTCCTGACACAGCTTCATGCTGTTCCCTCAACGGCTGAGACAAGTACTGACACAAAAAGACATAACTCTGCACTCTTTCATAAAGCAAAGAAGGTAAATCATCCACAAGAAGGACCAGTTTATCCCTGTTTACCTTCCTGCTGTGTGATGACTCCTTGACATATAAATACTTAAGGAAGAAATCAGACCCAGCTATCAAACGTGTGCACTAACCAACACATAATTGTATTTATTCTGCTTGCAAAGTCTCTTTGAACATGGTAAAAGACTGCAACACAAAAGGATGGGGAGGGTGCTAAGCAGAAAAAATTGCTCAATATAACGTGTAAAAGAAGACATGACGCCAGGAGCTGAGCAAGGTTCAAATAAGCACATCTCAGGATGTTCTCTGCTCAGACACATGAGAGGGGCTTTGAAAACAGGCCATACAACCCACATGGCAGAGTGGGGAACACCCAGTTCTGCTCAGAGATGACTAAAATGCAAGGTAGTAACCTATCAGAAGGAAAAAAAAGATTATTTGTTCACTTTTTGCTGGAAGGTGCACTGCTAGTCAGTTTTGGTTACCTGAAGCAGCATTGTCTGTTGATACTAACTGTTTGCACCACGTTTCTAACACATTTTCTTCTCTCCCTCCCAGATTTTTCTTTCTAGTATAAAGAAATATGTAATTACACATCTAATGCACAGCAGTTTCTGCCTCTTTTGTGAGAGCTGCAAGCAGGCAGTCATATTCCAAAGACCAATTATAAAATCATTACCAATTACTGTCAAATAAAAGCCAGCTATGATGTCAGCTTCTCTAGAAAGCTTTGATGCAAAGGGGTCTTCCTTCTGGAGATAATGTGGGATGTATTCTTCCTGGGAGGAAGTGTTGTGATCTGATGCCATCCCACTCATGTCCAGTTAAGTGCCTGAAAAACAAAAGAACAGAGTTTGCAGTAGATCACATCTGCTGTTGGAAAATGCAAAGGTACAAGATGCATCTTCCCATCGTCATTTCTGCTCTGCCACTTTCCAGGGCATTTAAGGATCCAACTCAAAATTGCATAAAGCATCCTAAAGCATCCTGCCATGACTTATATCATTACTTTATCCAAGAACCTTGTTACTCACATGACAACACAGTATAAAAAGGACATTAAGCTTTTAGAAAATGCCTAAAGGAGGGCCCTGAGGATGGTGTAGGGTCTGAAGGGGAAGCCATAGGAGGAGTGGCTGAGTTCACTTGGTCTGTTCAGCTGGAGAAGAGGAGGAGACCTCATTGCAGTTACAACTTCCTTGGAAGAGGCACAGGAGGGGCAAGCACTGATCTCTTCTCTATGGGGACCCCGGACAGGAGTCTGGGAATGGCCTAAAATTGTGCCAGGGGAGATTTAGGTTGGATATCAGGAAAAGGTTCTTCACCCACAGAGTGATTGGGCACTGGAACAAGCCCCCCAGCACAGTGGTCACAGCACCAACCCTGACAGAGTTCAAGAAGTGTTTGGACAACACTTTCAGGCATGTGGTGTGACTTGGGGTGTCCTGTGCAGGGCCAGGAGTTGGACTCAATGATCCTGATGGGTCCCCTCCAACTCAGCATATTCTGCCATTCTCTGTCAGTCCTCACAGTAATCCATCCGAGCAGTATCCAGGTACCAGTGGATTGTGGCTTTCAAGCCAGCCCTTTGGAAGTGCCTTCCCTGAATATCTTAAGGACCTCCATATTTCCAGCTTGGTCGAAGAGTGACCCAAGACTGAGAATACAGAAAAAATAAGGAAGGTAATTATTTGTGTCTGATTCTCTTCATTGCTCAATGTGTTTAATGTATACTGTACTACATGTCTTTATACTCACAGTTTCTCTTAATGCCAAGAAACTGGGAATTATCAGTAAGAGAGTCACAGCCATTTCTTCATATCATGAGGGGCACTATGTCTACAGATGGCAGCTCTACAAATTTTACAGATAAGTGAAAAATTATATCCATAAATTCTTGCTAGAGTTATTTAGGTGTTGGGTTATGGTCATAGTTACAAACAGCAATCACTGCTGCAGTCATGAAGAAGCAGCAGGAGCATTAAGTAACAGACTCATCTGGGAAGGCTTGCTCAATTTTCTTTCCATGTCCTTTTGTGTGGAAATGGCTTATTGAGGTCAAATATGGTAATATAAATAAAGTGAACCATGATATGGGAAAACTAAAATCTGGCAGACACCCATGAAAGTTATCCCTCCAGGACAACTGAAAAAGTAAAGTGAGGAACTCTTGCATAAGACAAAAACCTTTCTGCCATGTTTGAAACCAGCCAGCCAGGAGGTTTTTAGGGCATTCAGAACCCTCAGTTCTTCTTGCTAGGGTTTGGTGAGGCAGGAATGGCACTCAAGAACCTGGCACTTGACTCTCAGGGTTTCCATACCTTTTCCTGTAGGACCTGAGACAAGCTGGGAAGCTCCAAAGTTTGTCCCTCAAAAGTGCAAACATGAAGGGAGGACAAGGGAGAAGAAAAAAGTATTTCATTATTTTACCCATTTGCTGTCTCTTCTGCATCTAAAAGACAGACAGTCTTCTCAGTAACAGACTTGTGTGAACAGGTACACCTATGTACACCTAACCCTAACCCTCTCCCTGCTGTTCTTCTAGTTTTGAAATAAATTAAAAAAGACTTAAAAAAAGACTGTATTTATTAAAGGGAATTGAATCATGAAGACACACTGCCACTCTGTACATGGGAGAAACCAAAAGGTCACATAGGCATAAGGCTCCAAGTAGCACTATCTGTTTAAAGTTCAGCAACTTCATGGTTTTTCTTTCTTTTCTTCCTTTTTTTTCATAATAAAGGAAGAAATAAGCAACAGTTGATTAGTTTAAAAAAAAAAAAAATATTCACTTCTCCAGACAGCAGAGCAATCATTTAGGTTTGGATCAGGAACCATAGCACAGCAGCCCGAACATGGTCTGAAAACACCATCTTGTACAAAACAGTGGACTAAAGCATGAATCTGGGAAACAAAATAATCAGAATGGTCATCCTCTCCATCCTGTCATAGCCACAGGTCTTGATCCAGATTCCACTTGGCCTTCGGAGTCTGATGCTTTTCTATCCCCCAGTTTCCACGATCCCACAACCCTTCTATGGCTGCAGCATTTGGACCATGTGGGTGTCTGAAGTGCTGCAGATGGAAAAGCACACCTGGGCCTGTCAGCACAATTTGGGTTTGCTACAAATGACAAAGTGTTTAAGCACATGATGCTCTTTAGAGCCACACTAGAATCTCCCACTCCAGTCGTTATCTGGTGGCTCACAAGGACAATATTGCCCAACTTACAAGCACACAAAAATTGGAACTTTAAAGAGCAAATTTCAGCCTCTGTAAATGTTAAGCGTGGCCAGAAGTCCTGCCATTGGGATTTTCAATAAAGAAAAGGTGCAGGTTTCCCAAGCAAATCACAGCCCTGTGACAGGAGGGAGCCCTCTCTGAGCCAACTGCACATGGAAGATTTTGTTGCTTCACTCAATCTAAGTTTACCTGCTTGCACATGTTCATATTGTGACAACCTTTCTGATTGCTGAAAAAGCAGCACCTTATCATGGCTTTTAGCAGATAGAGCACATTATTTCTTGAAAGTTTTCAACAAAAATAAAAGGAAATTAATGTCTAACTTCCAAGAAGATACACAAACTCTCCTCATTATTTTAAATCACATCTTGTGCATTAAAAATACATTTCAGATATAAGAAGATAAAACCCAACTCTACCTGAGTTACACAAGAAGCGTTACAGTGACATATAATGCAGGGGCCTATACTACATTATGGTTTTAAAAGATGTTCAGGCAGGAATTAACTGTGGCCCCCAAATGAAGCTCTATGCAAGAATCAGGTCTCACCTTTAGAGTGCATAAAACAGAAAAGGATGTAATTAACAAGGCAGAATAATTAGTCCTCTCATAATTCCAAGTCAAGAAAAGCCATAGTCCTGATTAGCATCTAGTGTCAAAATGTTGGGTAAAAAAAAAGTGAAGAGAGATAACTTTTATACTAGTAGGATTTCATGCTAGAAAACATAGGGGATGTGCGTTTTGCCAGATGATTATTTCAGGAACCAAGATTTGAACTACTAACTCTGTTGGTTTTATTTATACATGCGCTTTTTAAGGTCCCACAGTATCAAGTGCCTCATAAAAGTCATAAATGTTCTGATCCACAGTTTCTAAAAGTTAATGAGTCAATGACAGGGACTATAAAATGTTATTTAAACAGAAATGCCAGTGATCCATGCTTGTACCAACCCTCATTGCTTGCAAGCTCCTGTGAACTCCTAAAACATGTCGGGAAGCTACAAATAGGAGGTGGACTAACCCAGACTCAAATTATGCCTTCTTCCATGGGGCTTAGACAAACATGGGCACATACTGGCAAAATCTGAAGTCCTTCATCTAAATTAGTAAGAAAATAATCACTATGCTCGTGATGGGCAGCCAAAAATGGGTGCATTTAGTTTACATAGCACAGCCATTAACTGGTGTTAAGTGGGGAAAGCGTTTTTGTAACAAATGAAGGAAATATTAATATCAACCATTAAAAACATTTTTAAATCCCTAAAGGTATTTAGTATGAGAAAAAGCAGTGTGTAGTATGTGCTATAGGAATCACAGAAACTGAACTAGTATCAGATGCTGCAGAAATCCTCTGTGAAAGTTACTGTGGCAGTGATGCTTTCATGTGTTTGACATGAGAGCACAAGAAATCAAATCTTATTTTCAAAGTCATGGACCACATTGTAATTATTTGTAGAAGCAGATTAATTTACCAAGGGATAAATGGCAGAGTGAAACAAAAGATGTCCAGGGACCTAGTGTCACCTCATAGAAAGAGTTAGTAGCTGAGCTCATTTTGAAAGAATTAATACAGCTAAAGTGATAACATTATCAATCGTGTTAATTAAGAAAATAATTTTCTGCTCTCTCATGATATGTTAAAACAATAAAACTGTGAGTAATTTTATCTGAGTCAGTAAAAGACAAAAGCTAAAAGGATAAATTAGTGCCAGCAATTATTATTATCTTTTTTATGAGGAAAAAAGGTAATTTATCTCTTCCTTTAATTTGTCCAATGACATCTATTTTTCAGAGTCCACACAGCACAGTTAATCATCTCCCACTGTCTGCTGGCTGCCAACTCATACTGTCAGGTGTCACTTTTATCCTCAACTTCCCCTACTGTATTTTGAGGAGCTCCTTTCATAGACAAGGGCTGTGGAATCGAAGACAAAGGGCCTAGTGAGAGTTGCCTTGTCCCACCATAGCCATCCTGGAAACACAGGGCAGAGTCCAGCACACCCAGACACAAACACTGCTTCACCCTTTACACACATGCATGGCCACACTTGTTTTCCTCTGGTTTGATGATGACTGTCAAAACTCTGCGTCATATATCTATGACATACACCCTTAGACTCCCTTAGCCAAGTATTTCCCAGTAGTCCAACCAGCCATTGCATTTAGGAACATAAATAACAGTAACCAGAAAGCATATCTCAAAACAACCACAGAGAATATTGCGGGGTTTTTAACTTCCTAATATAATAGATTTCTTTAAGAAAAACAGGCTTGATTTAATCTCAGTTTAGAGGTACATTATGAAGACTCAAGCTATGGGCAGAGAATCTGTCTTCTGTCCTCAGCAGACATGTTTAACTACCAGGCTGCTGGTTATTTTACAGTAGATTCACTCATACTTTTTGAAAAGGAATCATCACTTTGAATTCACTAAATTGAGAGTTTAACGTGTTCCACATTTCAGGTGTGCACTGTGCTCCATCACATCACACTGTTGCTTTTGTGCTAATAATGATAGAAAACAGCAGGTTTGTTATGTTTCTCCCATAAGAGAGAAACAGAGCTTTTGGAACAACAGCTTTTTGGCTGTTGATACAAGGAAAGCACTTTATGCCTACCTGTCACAGAAGGTCTGCCCAAACAACCTAATGCAACACCACACAGCAACACTGGAAGAGCAGCAGAAAGGGAAAAGCTACACTCTGACCACAGAACCAGAGAATGGTTTGGGTTGGAAGGACCTTCAAAGATCATCCCATTCCAACACCCCTGCCATGGGCAGGGACACCTTCTACTGGAACAGGTTGCTCAAAGCCCCATCCACAGAGTCCTGAAAGCTTCCAGAGATGGGACATCCACAGCTTCTCTGGCAACCTGCACGGGTGCATCACCACCCTCTCTGTGTGGTCCCCATCTCAGGCTAAACACCCTGCTGAGAGGTGGAACCTGTGTTTAATTAAAGCCCTGGTGCTTCCGTTTGCTTTCATTCTTAAAGCTATGCAGTAAGACTTATTACTGAGCTTTGAAAAACATGCAATAATTTTAAAAAAAGTGACAATGATAATTTCACAAGGGCTTATGTGAGTTTTAGGTGCTTCCTTTCCCTTAAAGGTGGGTTTTCTCAGTGTCTTCAGCTATTTTTACATTAGTAAGCAGGTCAGACCCATTGCAGTGGATCTGCACAGCAAAACAGCTACTGTTGAGGACCTTCATTTTTTCAAGCACTAGTGCCCCCAAAAAAGACAAGCCTGTTTTTTAATTGGTTCTGATTAATAAACATAGATTAAAACCCAGGCTCTCAAAAAATATTTTGCAACATAAATGCTTTATCTCCTGTGACAGGCACTCTTGGACAAGCATTGGGAAATAATCCAGTTATTAAGGACTGGTTTGTTCTTGCTGCCTCTCAAGACCAAAGAATTCCACATTGCAGCAGGTCTCCAATGTCCAAAGCTTGGGAGCAGAGAGCACTGCACCACAGCCTCCCATCTAGCTCATCTACAGACCACATTTCCAGCACATTCCATGCTGAAGGGCCCCCTGTGCCTGTGAAAACAGATTTGAAACCACAACAAAAGAAACCAACCTGCTGCTTCTTAGAAATGGATTCATGCTCCTGTCCATGCTGCAGGCACTCATCTTTAATTAATACAAACAATTTCGCTTTTAAATAATAAATTCTTTAAAATGGAACTTTTCAACTATAGCCAACCTCAGGAGATCAAAAATCCTCACTCAGACACTATAAAATGTCAATACCAAGCCTCCAAACTTTTGAGATTAAAGGAAAAAGTGATTTGTGGATTTTTGCTTGGCTTAATCAAGGCAGCTTTGCCAGCCCTACATCAGTTTTGCTCCCTGTTCTCTCCTCAGCTCTCACTGGGGTGATTCAACAAGTCCTTTGTGGCTTGGCCAGGCTCTTCCCCTGAGGAAGGCCAGGACACACCATCCCCCTCTTTCAGGAAAGAAGCTGACCACAGAATAGTGGTAACCTCACTGATCCTCCCATAGGGAGGGCACTGAAGGAGGGAGGAGAAAAATCTTGGTTGTTCTTGCAGAGCACCTGATGTTTTTGCTGAGATTTAGGCAAATCCAGAGAACTAAATGCAACAGCAACGAAATGGACTTGACCATTCCCTGTAATTTATCATGGAATCATAGAATGGGTTGGGTTGGAAGGGACCTTAAAGACCACATAGTTCCAACCCCCTGCAATGGGCAGGGACACCTTCCACTACCCCATGTCGCTCCATGCCCCATCCAACCTGGCCTTGGACACTTCCAGGCATGGGGCATCCACAGCTTCTCTGGGCAACCTGTGCCAGGGCCTCACCACCCTTACAGGGAAGAATTTCTTCTTAATATCTAATCTGAACCCTGCCTCTGTCAAGTTTATTTCCATTATTTATTGGGCACTGACATTTGGTTTGAGGGTTTTGTAGATCCCTTGGTGGCTGGTTCACTGAAGACACAGCACGAGACATTCCATGCCCCAAACAAACTCCAGCCTGTGAGCATTTAGGTCCCATCTGCCTCTCCAACATCACCTGGAGAAGAAAAGAGCTTCAGAGAGTAACTGCAAACCAGTGACACAACCTGTCCAGGCTGTGTTTTTGTCTCTTTGTATTTCATCACACGCTATGACTTGGCCACTGTCCCTCTCTTCCATGCTAGCCCACTGTTTTCCCACCTTCTGAAGGAGATCCTTAGAGTCCCCTACCCTCCTGAGGGAACAGAAAGGTCTGGAGGACCAAGCACAGAGCAACCCCCTGGGTGCTGCCGAGTCTCATCCCTTCTTCTACTTGATGGGCAATTTTCAGCAAATTGCTGAACCTCTTCCCCCTGGAGGGAAACAGAGTGAATTTGTATGTAGAGAGGAGGTGGGTCAGTGGACTGATGTGTTCTGGTGTAATGGCTCCCAAGTCAGTGATCCAAGGAAGAAAATTGTGTTCTGCTGTTTCGGAAAATTATTATAAACCACAAGGTGTCCTAAGCAATATGGAGGCACTCAATGCTTTTATGAAGTACAAATTAACTTCTCAGGTCCAGGAACAACAGACTATGATTTTGCAGGAGATGGCAAACTCAGAGACCTGAAGTTGTGTTTTTTTCCCCCCAGGATAGCATCTTCGGAAGAAAACTGATTTATTTACAATAGGGAGATCAAAACTGAAATTTCAGATTCATCTCAGAATGCTGTTATGTTTTCAATTTTTGATGTGAAAAACCACAAGCATTATTGTGTCCAGAATTTATACAGTTAGTCCTCAGTATCCAGAGGGCATGTAACAACATGCACAAGCCTGTGCGTGTAATTATACAATATATTTGTGGGTTTGTTTTTCTGTAGCTCAATAAAACAAGAAATAAATAATGCTGTCTGTGGTGTAGCGCCTCCCAATATCCCTGACAGTGGCCAGATACATATTTGTGTTCAGGAGCAGCATCTGAAGCTACTGGGGCATGCATATCATGGAAAATTTCCTCCTTCTGAAAACAGCTGTATATTTGAGGAAGATGGGTAGAGAAGCAGCCTTCACAATAGTCATCTCTGAATGGGAGGATAAATCTCCTATCTGTTCACTCTGGCTGTTAATAAACCCCCCTGCATGTGGTTTCCAAGAGGCCAGAAGCACGATGCTCAGAGTAATTTTGAGCGGTGACCGGGGTGTTACACCCTGCAGAAGGCAGACACTGGGAAATTGAATTGTGGCATAGGATCATTACAACCCTTATGACTGGAAAAAGGGCTGGAGAGTACATCAAGCAAACACAGACTCCTTATCTGATTTCATAGCAGGATAAATTCTGGTTTTGTTCCTACTGATGAGTGGCCAGCCTATTCCTAACAATGGAAATTTCACAGCTTCCCAAAGTAATTTTTCCCCGAGGTTGATTAAAATTCTCAAAGTAAAATTGAGACCACTCACTTCTTAAACAACTTCCATCGTTAGATTAGAAAGACTCATCTTCTTCCCAAATCCTTAATATCTGATGGAGGTAGATCGTTTCAGGAAAGAATAGTATTGGGGATTCATTTCAGTGTTTTAGGGTTGTAATTAGTGCAGATTCAATAATCTGCTGAATTCAGCCTTGATAAAAGCCTTGTTAATGCAAAACAGATTATGAAAAGGGCTGCACACAGAGGAGGGAAATTCAAAAGCCTTGAACAGGTAACACACATAGAGAAGGGTAATAGTATATTGACTAGCGTCACTGCTTTGGCAAGAATTTGGCATCAACAGTGCTTTTTAATGACTTCAAAACAAACTGAGATTTTCCATGATATTATACCACAAAATATAGGAGCTGCAAGAGCTCTAGGTGCAGGAGGGTGAGAGGAAAGCAGTAAGATAAATTCAGGAGAACCTGAGTTTGAACACAAGTGTTACTTTACCTGGTGAATAGAAAATGTTTGCGAGGCACTGAGAAAAACTCAGTTTGGGAAATGAGGATGAAGAACGACGTAAATGTAAATGTTTGATAAACAATTTCTGCTAAATGCAACAATAAGATTTCCTTCTGCTTGGGCTTTAGTCTATTAAACCAGTCTAAGTGCAAAGCATAGTGCCCACCAGCACCACAACAGCCAGTGCCCAGAGCACAGGACAGTGCCAGTGCCCTCGCCAGGCAGGCAGCACCTGAAAGGCATCCACAAGAAGCCCGAGAAGCAGAACACATTATACCAGGGGTCCTGCTTAGATTAAAAATTCATCTCCAGATCTGAGCACTCTTTGCAAAGTTCCTCAAAGTCGAGAGCCAGCCTACTAAGAGCAAAAGATCTGTGTTCCCACTGCATCCCCAGGGAGCGCTCTGACACATCCGAATTTCCTTACATCTGTGTTTGAGCTCACCTTGTTTATGAATTTCAGGACACCCACCCCTGCTCTTGTCTGGGGCTGACAGCCCCGTATTTTCTTGCAGCAGTTTTCCTGGGAGCCCTGGCAGATCATCTGTGTGAGCCTGCTGCAGCAGAGTAATGTGCCAAATACCTGGCTGTACCCCTTTCCTAAGCTTGCAGGGGGAACTTGGCTGTCTCTATAGGCCTGAGCCAAAACAAACCTAAAGAAAACAGATCAGACATTTCACAGGACCTGGAGAGGCTGCAAAGGTTTTATTGAGTATTTCCATGGCAGTGACAGCACAGCAGCAAATAAAGCATTTCACACTCCTGCTTTCCTGAGGTTGACTTGTGAAAAAAGCATGTGCCACTCAAATATGGGAGCTACATAATCAGCAGAGAGAGTCTAGAAAGAAATGAAAAGGAGTCACGACCAAGTATTATCCAGAGAGGACAAAAAACAGTCTCAGTAACCCAGCAAGTGACATTTTAGCCAAGAAAACAGAACCCCAATTGTAGCACCACAGGAGAGCAAGCAACAAGGCAAAGCCACAAAAACAAGACCAGCTGAAAAGAACAGAAAGGCAATGACAGTTCACAAGATACAGCACCTGCAGTTTTGGTTTAGGCTCCTGGAACACTTTTCGGTAGGAGTTTCCTGTTGCAGAGAAAATCCTACCCCTCTGTTTCCACATCACTGTCTGCTCATTAAAGTGTCTTGGTGACACACACAAGCCTTACCCTGTCCCAGGGAGAAACAAGTGCCTTCCTGGCAGCCCAGCATATGAAATCTCATCTGTCCTGTCTCATGTAAAACATAAGACCTGGAGTAACCACAGGTACAGCTGTTTGCCAGCTCATGAACTCAATTAGAGCAGCTCGGTGATCTGCGTGCAGTCATATAACAAGTCAGAGGCTGGGAATGTAACTGGGAAATGCTGATTCCCTTTCCCTTGCTCTCTCTGCTGGATCTTCTCCTCCTATTGCAGGTTGAGACTGATTTAAAATTGTCCATTTGCTGCCTGTTTACTACTGAGATAGTTGAGCAGCCAGAGAGGGTGCCTGCACCCAGCTCAGCCAAGAAACACCCTCCAACCACCTGCAAATACAAGGGTGTGCTGATACTTGACTCTCAGGTGAGTACTTCAGTGCTATTTTACAATTAAATGTAGCTTAGAGTTCTGCTAAATACAAAGAACTGGATTTTCTTTGGTGCAAAGTGCCATCACAACACTGTGCCGACTTGTCTGGAGTTGTACAACTCCAGGCAATTCCCTTCTGTCTGTGAACAGGAGATGTGAACCCAGTTTCTGCAAATGCTTTCTCTCTTGTTGTGACTGTTTTGTAATATTAGTTTTAATTTCTTACTTTGAAATTGACCAATAATCAGTATCAAATCAATACCAATCAGATAATCATTATCAAGTAATTGATATTTTGGGCTCCTATTATTGCCCAAAGGCACAAAAAATCATTTCTCTTCCAATTCATTTTGTAGTATAGGTAATGCCAGATTTGTGCAGAACTCCAAAAAGCCTGAAGAAAACACCTGTCCAAAAGGGACAATATTTATCAAAATGCCATTACACTGGCCAGTCCTGTTACACTGAGAAATTATCCCTGGCTATATCACACAAGCCTGGAGACTCCAATACCATCAGACTGAGAGGAGGAGAGAAAGGAATAAATGAGACCATGCAATATCAGAACATTCAGAAATCATTTCTGAATTTCTCAGGTGCATTTCTAAAGGCTGCACTCTAAAATCTTCATTCCTATGATGAAACATTTTATTCTACAGGAAGAAGAAAAGTAGAATGGCAGACAAAAATATTCTGTGTGAAACTAAGTAGCAGTGAAGCCAGTAAGAAAAGGGACCTAAATTAAGAATACAGTGAAAAGACATAATATAAGCACCTCTATGTGTATCTATGCATGCCATTTTGCACCTGAATATTCTTTTGCATGTACACACCTCCACTTTCAGTATCTTACAAGAACAGGAGGAGAAACAGGACGTACCTTATTACTGAACTCTGTATAGAGCATCCCCTTTAGAGCCCCACAGCTGCTTTTACTTCAAAGTCTGGACCGCAGCGATCTGTCAAAGCATAAATCCACAGTGCTCTTGGTGTTTCAAGTTTCAGAATTCAAGAAGAAGAGAGGAAAATCATTCTGCTCCTCAGTACAAGGTGATCTCCCTCCTCTTCCCCCTTCCCAGCTCGGGCTCCCAGGCTCTGGATGCTGTGCTGTTCCTGCCTCTGTCACTCTTCCCAGTGGAGCTGCTGTCGATCATCCATCTCAGCCCGTGAAATTCGCTCTCTGGAGTATCCTGCCCCTCTGTCCGTGCTGATCAGCTTGCCAAAGAGCAGTGACACCTCGCAGAGGGGACCCTGGGACTGAGCCACTGGCAGAGGAAGGGGCATGAGCATGAGCCAGACCCAGCCAAAATGTGCCAAAGCACAAGTCACATGTGGCTGGGTCCCTCCTGCCAGCACAGTTGGAATCCTGTTTATCACCCACACCACAGAACGGAGAATGCTTTTAAACTTGAAGGTGCTTTTTCTTACTGAGTTATTCTTACTTTCTGGTCAGAGAGGAAAAAGATCTGCAGTCCTAAAAGGTGCTTTCACAGAGGTAATAGAAGCACCTTTTAGTATTGTGTTTCATTTTTCTTCCCTAGCTCCACCAGTCACTTATAAAAGTGGGCTGGGTAGTAAGAATATGTGTGTGTAAATCATCATCACTGCACTGGAAATGTTTGCATTAACTGAAGACCTGACATTCAATCCCCACTGCAGCGAAATGAAATCTAAAGCCTGCAGAAGAAGTCTGAAAAGACAAAATATAGGAATCAATCCCTGATTTTCCTCACCAAGGCAGGTTTCTGAGTCTGTACAGCTGAACCCCCCAGAGTCAGTTCTCTGTCATGAGCTGCCTGGTCAAGAAGCACTTTCCTGGATAACACACCAAACTGAATCCAGTCCTGGACATGGAAAGAATATTGCAGGTAACATTTTTAGATGCTTTGTAACCCAACACTTACCCTGTCACCTTTCTGCCAGGGGCTAGGAATTAGGAGGCTGCAGAAGTCACTGAAAGATTTTAATAAACAGCAGCTTCACTTGACATTTTAATATCAAAGACAAATAGAGACTATGACACTTTTTTTGCTTTATTTAAAAAAAAAAAATCATGAATTTCATGGGTGTTTTTCTATGCTTGCCAGAGCTGGAAGGATTGTATTCTACAAGTAAAAGAGAAAAAAAAAAAGGATTCTCTCGTACAGTGGTAAAAGAAGATAAAAGGAAGCAAATGACTTCCAGAAAAACAGATTTTTTTGAGCCAGGGCAGAGCCTCACAGTAAGGCTGGATACTGCTCTCTGATGGTTACATAAAAAGGAAAAGCAGCTTGTTTTCCCCTTTCCTAATGAAGGCACTGGGAGTAGCCCAGTTTTCAGTCACAGACTGGCCCCAGTCCGTTCACTGCAGCCTTCTTTGTCACTCACACTCCTTCAGCCCAAAGCACTGCATGGCAAGGGAGGAACCCTGAGACTACAGAATTTTCTAACTGACCCAAAATCCAGGTTACACCACCAAAAACCCCATGTGCCAAGTGACTCCAGGCCAGTTCACTGCAGAATTAACAGGAGCACAGCGCTTTACGCTCAGCTGGTTTGAAGCTGCTTTGCAGAAAATGCTCATCGTTAATGCCATGTTTTATTTAGGGGGTGAAGAACCAGAGAAAAGTGAAAAGTACATGGTTTTCTAAAGAGAAAACTCACTCTAGGTAAGAACTGCAGTCTTCCAAATTGTCAGTGTGTGCCAAAACAGTTGTAGACATCAGACCCCAAGCCCTCCAAAACCAGCCATGTGCTGCTACCCTGAAAAACTCAAGAGGAGACCAAGGTAACTGGCTGATTTGTAGATGACACTTGGTGTCCCTCCTCTCCTTTCCTGTCCTCTCCTCTCCCCTCCCCTCCCCTCCCCTCTTCTCCCCTCTCCTCCCCTCATCTCCACTTTTTCACATCAGCATGGAGCAGATCAATAAAAACAGCAGCATTTAGTGAGGGTTGAAGAGGGCAGTGTAACTCAGGATGGGCAGGACTTGCCAAAGGTAAAGACTGGTTGGAAAGGAGGAAAAGAGAAAGATGAGTGCAGTTTAGAGCATCACACAGGACCCTTGGCACTAGGAGATAACAGGAACATCATTCTTCTCCAAACAGTAATTTCTTTAAAGAGGACTTTGATAGTTGCTATGGACTTAAAAACCAGAAGATGTAAAGTATAAATCAGTGTTCTTCTAGGGCATGTCACTCGAGGAAAGAGTTTACAGAAATCATGGCTAACAACTCACAAAAGGCAGCAGTGGAGGAAAATCTGGTTTATTTTTCAGTTTATTGCAGGTGGTGTTGGTGATATGACATTGCCAGTAACAGGTCATTAATGTCAAGTCCTCGTCTTAGCTCCCATCTTAGCTGATCTTCACTTGCTTTGCTAACTGGTCTTGGCTTATCCTCACCTGAGCAGCAAAGTAGTCAAGGCACTAAATTCTTAACAGCAAAATATAAGAAAAATGGTTGGAGAGGGTTATTTTTTTAACAACAGTCCTTGTTAAGTAGCTTTAAACCCTGAACTTGTTCAGATTTGGTAAGATTCAGTCATATTACATATGGCAAAACTCCAGCAAAGAACGATGTGTGAGTAAAAATCCTGGCATAGCATAGGATCATGAATGGCTGGGAAAGAAGCTCACTAACAAAAATGGTATAAAAATATCCCCAAGCAAACCACAAAACCGAGGAGAATTAGAAAAAACAAACCATTGCCATCAGCAGTGCTGGCAGCTTGGGGCACTGGCATCTTTTCATGGCAGCCCTTGGCCAGCACCCATGGACAATCACAGGTACAAAGGGTGGGAAAGCAGCTTGGAGAGGAGGGACAGCAAGGGGACAGTGTAGCCAGGATCTTGCTATTAATTGAATTAGTAATATCACTCCTTTTATTTCAATTAAACCCTTTGGGTTATTGGTCCATGAGTGTAATTTTAATTGGACTAGAAGCAGCTTTTACCTTATTTTAATTAGACTAACAACCAATTCTTGGGTTTGTTTATAAGGTCCATAACAGGATTTTGACTGTACCAGGCCAGGCTGAGGACGTAGTACAAATGCTGTGAACTGTTTGGTGAACTGGGTTAGGCTTAGTGAAGCCGTGACACTTAAGGATTCAAGTTGTTGAAAATTTTTTTTCTGTCAACCTTAGGGGGAAAAAAACCACAAAGCTTGGAAAATGTTCCAGTGACTGAAGAGAACTAAGAAGCTGCTGGTCTCCGCAAGCTTGGATCAATCTAAGTGGCAGGTACCATGAGAAATAGAGAAATAAAAGCCAATATTGAACATGCTTGCAAGAACAGAAAACTGAATATCTTAGTGAATTGTTTTTAGAAAAAAATGTACAGGAGAAAAAAGCTACAGGGAAAAATATCCTTCAGCCTTCCAGTTCATTCATTCAATTTTTTTCTCCCTATTTTTAAAGCAGGTTTCTGACAGGTTATTGATTTAATACAAAAGCAAATAAAAAATAAATCAGAATGGCAGTATTTCTATACCTGATAAACCACAGCGCTGTAACATATCTTTTCAACAACCAATATGAAGCACAGTGAAGCTCCATGTTAACTGCACACCACTACTCAGTAATCTTGGTGGAGGAGAAAGAACATCAGCCCAGAGCAAACGTGGCCATTGTGCCAACTGCAGGGTGTCTTAAATGTCCAGCATATTTATTCACATGGTTATTAAAAAATATAAATTGTGGCTTGATGCCGAATGTCACACAGATAAACTGAGATAAAATTTAAGTAACTCTCTGCTCTGCATGTGGGATTTCATCTTTGCTATATGCAGTGGGGTGAAAGAAGGGAATTTGAGTGCAAGAGCTTCATCCATCAGGATGTGTCCATCAAAATTAGTCCTATGGCACTTGTATTCTCTCATTAAAAAATAGATGTGAAGACTTATTAGAGGGCAAGGCTGTGTGAACCTCCAAGTCATACATTGTGACGTGTGACATAGTGAATTAACACAGTTCCAGTGCAAAGCTTGAGGCACAGAAGAGCTCAGAGGTGGTGGGTGCCATCCTCTCCTGGGGACTCATCTTCTGCCTGCCAAAACATGTTGACTGTGTCATTGAGTACCCTGAATCTACTTGCACCGTTTTGGATGATATTTTAAATATTACTGTCAGGGCAGGATTTGCCAAGAAGAGCATTTGTGCACATGCCCAGATCTTCCCTGTTGGCATGACAGTGGATGAGCTCTGCTGCCCTCACCACTGAAACCTTCACTACAGTGCTGACCCACTGAGAGAGACACCTTGCTCAGCAGCTGTGTAGGATAACGAGAATTAAAATAAAATCTTAAAAGATCTTCCCTCCAGCCCTCTCTTCTTCCTGTGCTCAACTTCACTCAGGATTTTCTGCCCCTCCTCCCCTCAGTGGCACAGGGGGACAGGGAATGGGTCTTCAGTCAGTTCATCCCATGGAGTCCCTAATGCTCCCTCCTCCTCTGGGGCAGGAATCCTCACACTGTTCCCCTGATCCCGTGTGGGGTCCCTCTCTTGGGACACAGTGCTCTAGCACGAGTCCTTGCCATGGGCTGCAGTTCTGCATGGACTGCTCCAGCGTGGATCCTTTCCATGGGTGCAGTCCCTCAGGAACAGGCTGCTTGAGTGGGTTCCCTGTGGGGTCACAAGTCCTGCCAGAAAATCTGCTCCAGGATGGGCTCCTCTCCCATGGGGCCACATGTCCTGCCAGGATCCTTCTCCAGAATGGCTTCCCATGGGGGGCACATCCTCCTCTGGGCATCCCCCTGCTCTCCTGTGGCTTCTCCAAGGGCTGTAGGTGGATCTCTGCTCCCCATGGACCCCCATGGGCTGCCCCACCACCATCTGCATATTCTCACTTCTCCCTTCCAGCTGCTGTTCCACAGCAGGATTTTTCCTTCCCTCTTACATTACAGAGACCATTTTACCTCACTGTAGAATGCGTAGCTGAGAGTAGTCAAATGAATTGCCCCCTAAAAATGCCAAGTTTTCTAGAACTAGAGAACTAGAACTAGAGAACTAGGTCTGAAAGGATTCCTATCTCTGACTTTTCCTTACACGTTCCTCCAAAACAACCTGTGCCAACCTCCACTGCAAACGAAAGCAGTGTCTCCTTTAGCTCACATGCATATAGTAATATATTTCTCTTAGTAAGGCATATAAAATCCGTGTGATCAATCAAGCCACTAATTCTGTCCTCTGGGTGTGCAGAACTTGCCAAAGACAACTTCAAACTGGGGCACCTGCTGCCAGTTTGCTGAGGCCATCTGGGTGTGTGTCACTTCAGAAAAAGCCCTGTCTGCAGCAGGGAGGACACCTCGGGATCCTCTGCTGTCAGCCAGTGGCTCCCAGTCTCCCAAGAGGAGGAGCAGGGACTGTACAAAGCAAAGAAACAGCCCACAAAGTGCAGGTGAGCAGAATTCTGGACCTCATCCTGTGGCATACGAAGATAATTATATATGCAGGTGAGATTCATCTCACCTAACGGGATTTGGTGATACGTTAAACATCAAAATTTAAATATCTATCAGCCTTTTATCTTTAAGCATCATAGAAATCAATGGAAAACAAACATTTTCATTATTGAATGATTCAAAAAGAGGAAATAGGTAAGACAAAAATGGAAAAATGGACTTTGATTAAAAATTGAAATTAAAATTTCTGATGTTAGATACCTCCTAAATACTAACTTTTTGATTTCTTTGTCCCTGAAAATACACATTAATTCTGAAAACTGAATTAAACAGTTGACTTGCTTCTCAGGTTCTAAAGGAAATGAGGACTACAGCATTACACTGCCTAAGTTTTCTCCACTAACTTTGGAACATATTAATTCCCTCAAAAACAGAAACTAATTAAAATCTTAAATTATATCTCTTTTACTGTTTTGAAAAAAACAGCAAGAACATAGATAAAGGAGATACAGAACCATAGGCAAGGCAAGAGGAAGCACCAAATTTACAGTTTGGAGAAGCTCCCTTCTTTGACAGCAAATCCCTTCCTTCCCTGTCCATCTTTATCTGGAGAGATGTGCTTGGGTTTGTACCTGTCATTCTTGAACTACAAACTTCCTGCTACTTGTGTAAGTTTTGTCAAACTAATCTAACTTACGCCAGTGTTTTTAGCAAGTGGTTTTGGTAAGACCCCACCCAAAACCAGTCCCAATTAGAACTGGGAAAAATAAGTCTCTGCTCCAACACCATCCTTTAGAGATAATAATACTTTAACTTTGTGGTTCTCATTTCAACTGCTTGTTTAGTTTTTGAAAGCACTGGCAGCCTGATGGTTGGTATACATTTGCCTACATGTATGACTATAATCTTTTGAGTCAACAACCAGAGAGGATCAAGACTGTTGGTATCACACACACACAAAAAACCCAAACCCTTTGCAGAACCTTACAGAAGGTATGAACTCTGGAGTTCTTCTGGGGGTTTTTGCATAATTTTTTAATGACCTCTTTTTGTTTTATATTTAGCGAATGTGATTGGACACATTTCTTCACCAAAAGGGTTGTCAAGCATTGGAAGTGATGAAATCACCATCCCTGGAGGTATTTAAAGGGTGTAGACGTGACACTTGGAGACATGGTTTAGTGGTGGGCTTGGCAGTGCTGAGTTAATGGTTGGACTCAATTATCTTAAAGGTCTTTTCCAACCTAAGTGATTCTGTGATTTTGTAAGAAGCTGAAGTTACTGATGGAGCCCCATATCCTTGAAGCAACACTGTTGTATCTTCATTTAAGGCTCCAAGCTTTCCTCGGGCCCATTCTCCTGGGAGAAGAAGGGGAAAGAAACCTCAGCTGATTTATCCCCTGTCACACACATTCATGTAAAACAAAGGTTTGTGCTACGTACCTGATTCCCAGGATCTCACACGAGTCTTCACTGGAGTCACTGGTTTATTCACCACAGTGAATGATTGTGTCTTGTGCCTGCATGATCCCCAACAAGGATTGAGGAACTGCAAGTCAGATCAGCCAGTTTAACACAAGGATGACTCAGCTAAGCCCACCAGCTGAGATGTCCAGCTGCATCTATATGTGTAAATGGTATTTTTGAGTCATTCTTTTCTCTGGGTGCTCTTTGGGCACAGAAAACAAGAGAAAACACAAATTCCATTCTGTAAAGCAGAATGTCTTGAAGAGAGTGATTGCAAAAGAGAGGAAAAGGAAAATAAATGAAGAATGAGCAGGAGCAGTAGTAGAGGGTAGGAAAAAAAAGAAAGATATTCAAACCAGTAAAAGCAAGAGAGAAAAACCTTGAAGTGGGTTGGAAGATGAAAGATATTCAAAGGGTGAAAAAAAGGAAAGATGAAGTGTTTCTGAAAATACATCCTAGCTCATTTAAACTGCATCTTCTGTGGTGCAACAATCCCCCAAATCCCTTTTAAAGTTTCAGAGTAGGTACATCTTCCCTTTTCAACTCCCTGTGCAATTCCCCCTCTCAGCCTTGACTATCATTTGCCTTTTCCCCCTCTCTCCCAACTCCCTTCCCAGGTACAGCTTCTTCCCTGTGCATGTGACACATTTTAGTCCTTGGGTGAGTCTCCTCATCTCCCCAGTCCCACAAGTGCCAGGCTGGAGTTTATTTCCTACGCTCTATTTACTTAGAAATAAAAACAAGGAGTCGTGAGTGTTCTCGAGACTGTTGTGCTTGGTTTGGATTATGGTCGTGGTGCTCTGACAACATGGATTGTACCCGCTGGGTAAGAGCAAGTGTGGGAGCAGGGAAGTCTCTGCATGCAGCAGAGTGGGAAGAAGGCTCTGCCATTAAATTAACACCTTTATACTACCAAAACCCCACAAATTAATTAGGGTGGGGTTTTTTTTGTGGAAGATAGTATAAAGGACACATTCCATTTTCTCCACTTGAATGTACTTGTGATTCATGCAGGTTTAGCATCAAATCTTTCATGGTATTTTTAAACTTCAAATACACATGGACAAGTCGCATTTTGTATTTTAAACAGGCATCCAAAACTGCAAGCACTGCTTATTTTTGTATCAGTACAGCAGTGCTTACCCATTTTTCATCACTTGAGTCAAGATGTAAAGAAAAAAAGAATCCCACAGAATAGGAAAACATTCCCAGCTGGGAGAAGACACTTCGGAACTATCTCAAGGATCAGGCCATTATACAGAAAACTGAACAGTTACTAAAGTGAAGGCCACAGCAGATGGGCAAAGGGCAAAGAATAAACCAATAACACTTGCACTTATTGAGTGCCAAAGGCAACAAAATTTGAGTTTGATGTAAATAATTTTTCACTTACCTCAATTTTTGAAACCTAAAGGCAGCTGTCCCTGTATCTATATTAAATTCTTTTGAACCATGAGCATAAACCTCCATTTAATGAAGCCATAGAGTCTCCTTCTGCTGATTTCCTGTGTGCTGACAAATGCTGTGACTTCCTTGGATGTCATTAAAGGTGAATTCAAAGCGCTGTGTGTTCATGTGGATGGATTGATGGATATTAGAGGTCTCTCCATGTGTGTGGCCCAGCACAGACTGCAGCCTGGAAAAACCTTCCTCCAAAATAAACCCACTTTTTCCCTTACTATTTGGCACCTTTGCAAAAGGTGTGACATGCAGTGGCAGCAGTGGCTCGCTGAGGGGATCCCACTTTGGTGGCATCTCTGCCACAGTGACTCTCTCCAAGGTGCCAGGGCTTTCTGCCTGGTTCTGCAGCTACAGAGTGTGCCCAAAAGTGTGTAAAATGAGAGTCAGCATCCAACTCCTGACAGCACCTGCATGCCACCAAAGGAAGAGAAAGGTGAAGATGTGCTAGAGGACTGTCCAAGAGATGCCATCACCAGAAACAGGTCCAGCCTGGCAATGGTGTTTCTGCCTCTGTGTGTAATTTTGTCACACAGATAAATGCAGTACCTTCGGTTTCCTCAGAGCCTCCCTATCTCTAAGATCAGTCACTCCATGATCTGTGTTTATCCACCTTTAGTCAATGTGAGACATTTCATCCTAGATGAGGTTTTACATATGTCACAACCTGAGAGACCCATTCTCCCTATGTTGTTTTAAATATTTCTGTGATAGAATTTAGGACAACTTCTGAATTTTTGACAGTAATGAAACATGAGTCTGTGTTGAGCCCATGAGGGGAGAGTCTTTCATGTTAAGATAAGCTGAGCTGCAGTTTCTGTCCCTATTTCCTAAGTCCAACCTTGTCCTTGGTACATTATCTACCTCTCTCCATTTCCACGTACTTCAGACTCCAGGGTGACTCTGTTCTCTTTGCCCACACTATTGCTGGGAAATCCCTGGCACTGAGTCTGCCATCTACACTGAGGCTGAATTTTTGGCTCAGACAAATCAGCACCCTACCAACAAATCCCAGCCATGGGGCAGGAACTATTCCCAAAACGTGGCTTGGATGTGGCCACACAGTTTTGGAGGCCAGAGTTGCTTTGTAGAAGTGACATACTGGGCTGGCAGCAGGACCAAAGAGCTGCTGTGATCCTGTTAAAGTTCCTAGTGCAAATGAACCTGACATGAGCTGTTTTATTCTTCTCCTGATGATCACTGAGGACAGGTACAGACCTGGCATATTGCTGATGGCTTAAATCAGTCAAAAGCAGTATATTTCCCTTTGGACTAAGGATGATTTTTGTCCCTGGAAGAGTTAGATGTGAATGTAAGGAACTACAATTGCACAAATCCATCAGTTTCTGAGAAAATACTGATTTCTTAAATTCTCAGACTGTGGGGTTTATGAGCACTTTGTCCTTTTAAATATTAAAGCCCGTAAGAGATTTGACTCTTTTCTTTTTCTGTTTTGTTTGTTTGTTTTTTGTAAGACGGCAATTAACATAATGTCCTCCAATGATCCTGAGAGGGATTTTTGTGTCATCCCAAAGCAATATTACATAAGATGCTAAAGGTAGTAAAACCCAATCAATTCCTGCAAATAACATCTCCTTCTTTGACTAGTGGCTGTGCTAGGTTGATGGTTGATGATCTTCAACACCTCTTCCAACCTTAACGATTCTGTGAGTCTTTGAATGCATTTCTAATAAAATAGCTATTCCTCCACTTCTTACAAAGGGAAGCAGCATTAAGAACTTTTGAAGTTTAAAAAAAAAAAAAAAAAGATAAGTCTAATTGTTCTGAACAAGGACAAATTGGATTTGAAGGACTTTTTGATCATTAATGTGACAGGAAACAAATGTGCATCTGCTTCTATAGAAGATATGTCCTGATAACAACAAGAAAGTGTTGTCTAACTCTTGAAACAGATGTTAATTGTACCTCTTCTCCACAAACAAAAGAATTAACTTTTAATGACTAATTCTTGTTTATACTAGCCCAAGTATTGCAAATATAATGCTGTTATTGACTTCAAATTGTGAGCCACCATTAAATCCAAAAAGCTTTTTTATAAATCAAACTATGGCTAAAGGTGGGAATTTAATTACTTCAACATGCATAGAAGCAGTGTCTATTTTCTCATGTTGTAATGTATCTAAGATATTAAGCACATATTTAGCATAAAAAAAATCAATGTGCTCTTAAATTATTTCACTATGAAGCATATATTTTTAACAAGATGATCGATGTTCTAAGTCTGAAGTAGATTAATTGGGAGATGGCAAAATGAACAGAGTAAGAATTACATATGAATAAAATCAACTGAGGCCTTGCAACTATTTGAGATACTCCTAAGAGATTACATTCACTAAGAGACAGAGACCAAAGGAGGGGTGGAGCACTGAGTGACTGCAGCACGGAGGGGTGAGGTTGTACCCAGCACTCCTGGCTGTGATATGCAGATAAGCCTGGCTCTGTCTTGTAAAGGTCAATGAGAACAATTTTTTTCCTAAACCAATCTTTTTTGATGTTGTCATTGCAGTATAAGTCATACCATCACAAGGATGGAGAAAACTTCTGTGTAAGGGCCCTCTATGCTCAGTGGATTAATTTTAAAGTCTTCACACTATGAGAGCCTAATGCCCCACATAACCACTGAGTAAAGTCCCAGTAAAAAATGTGTAACCTGAAGTGCTATCCTTTAAAAACATTTTCTTCCTAAAGGAATTAAAGATTTGAAAACACGCAAACCCAGGGTGGTGGATAAGCCTTCACCTCAACCATTTCCAACCATTCTGTTTATTTTAAATCCCTTGCTGTTCGCAGTCTCTCCCTCTAAACGGTGACACATGAGTGTTATGATCTCTGCTGGGGTACTGGGAGCTCCCACTCAGAGGACTGGACCTTATAACATAAACTGGAACTTGGAAAAAAAGGTCTGCCCAAGAAGCAGAAAATGCTTTAATAAGTAACTTATTTAGAACTGCAAACACAAGGTAAAACACCCACAACACATAATTTCAAAATAGTGTTCCCTGGAAGGCATGGAAGGAGAAAAGATAACTACTGGAATGATAGCTGGACTATTCAGAACTTTGAGAGCAGTTCCTTGAGGACTGGTAAATGAATAACACCTTCCTACTGAAAGAAAGAGGTTAAAAAAAAGACTCAGGTGTATCACAGCACACTAACCAGCACTCATACAACAATGAATATTTATAGCTATATCACTAAACTACTCTAATCAGTGCTTTGATGAGGTCCCTGTCCTTCTGTGCCATGAAAAGAAAACAAATTGACTTTTGCCCTGTCACAAGCAAAGCCAGTTCAGCCACTAAACCATCCCCACCAGGGTAATCCATTGAACTCCTCATGTGGCAGCTCCACAGCAGCCCTGAAAGCTGTAGCCTCACTGGAAACATGTCCAGCTGCTTTCATGTGCACAGCTGAGAACATGTCTTGTCATTTTATTTTGATTCATTACTGCATTAGTATCCTCTAAAGTCCCAGTAAAATGAGGGTCTGTTTAAGCTTGCAAAGGTCCTCTGGCTAAAATCTTCAGTGTGCCAATTACTTGAGGCTGAGATGGGCATTGTTGTTTCTTTCTGAATCTCTAATTATGACATTATAAGGTTTGTTTCTTATTTCAGATTGTAAACCTGAAGCAACTACTCTTAAGCAGAAAGGTATAGCTAAGTTTTTCTTCCTTGCCCTCACATCACTTAATTAAAGGGTTCCAGACATTGCAAGTTTTCTCCTTACACTCCAAATTAATTTTGAAATTAATTAACTAGCAATTTTCTCTATATATTATACCATACATTTAATTGCAGAGCGTTTCCTTCCTATTCAGTCTTCTGAAATATAACTAAAATATTTCGAAGTGTCTAAGATTACTGTTTGTAAGTCATTACAGAGAACACTAAAACAAAGAGATACTTGCCCCACCTTTGTTATTTAACAGCTTTTAACAACTTTGCAAAGCATAATTAAATGGATTTTTTAATTAACAATTTGCCAGCGAAATTAATGCATGCCAAATTCATGCTAAAGTTCAAGATGATCAGCTCGTGTGGGTGATTTTTCTGAGAAAAGTTCACAGCCAGAAATTGCCTCAAGAATGTTAATTTAATCAGGTCACACTGACATTTTCCCCTAAAGAGAAATCAGACAATGATAGGAAAAGTCACATCACATTTCTGATGAAAACAAATACCAACAGCATAAAATGTTCAGCTGATGTGGCCATTTTACCTGTGCAAAGGTGAAGTTGTGCATTAACTTGCCAAGACAAGAAGATGTTTCCATTATTGTGCCCAAAGAATTTCTTTAAACATTTTTTCAGCTAATGCACGATTGCATCTTAGACTGCAACAGACAGCCCCAGTGACAGAGGATTTCATAAAATCCCAAATAGCACAGAAAATCTAGGAAAATAATTAAGAAAAGGGGGGTTTCTGAGAGGACATTTAATGCCAGAGGCAAATCAGCAGAATTGTACTTCGGTATTAAGAAAAAGGGACAAATGTGCCAAGCCTGGAGGAAGGGGGTGGGTTGTGAATTGTAAAGTGTGTCTTGGGCATTTTTTTAGATTAGACACACTTTGACTAAATTTCAGGCAAACCTGTCAGACAGGTACCAAATTGGTGTGAGTTACTCCATGTGGGAAGAGCCTGGAACAAATAAAGGGGTAGAGAGGGAAAAAATGGGGTGAGAGAGGATCAGCTGGCCTTCTAAAACATCTGCTCATGTTTGCCTGTGACACGGGAAGTAAAACTGGAGATGACTTTGTTATTCATGTTGCACTTACAGTCTGTGGCACAACTGTGCTGATAAATTCACCACATTCTCTCCAGGCATTTATGCAGAGCAGCCCAGTCCTCATCAGTGAGGAGCCCTGTGGAACATCAGTACAGTTCTGGTAGCAAATAACTCTGGCAATGAATGCTTTCATAGGGAGAATGCTGACTTACTCTTTTCATAAAGTGCTCATAAAAATATTCAAAAATCTGGCAGAACCCCAACTTTTCCCATTACATCTGGAAGAAGAAGAGCCCCTGGAAAAAGCTGAGGAAAGCACTCAGCTGCAAATGCCTCCATTTGCAAAGTACTCCGTTTCCCCCAAATTTCCCAGCAGGAAAAGGCAATAATCTGCATATGAGAATGCCAGAGAGAGGATGGCAAGGTGCAGGTTGCAGGCTGGGTACACTTGTTGCCTGAGCTAGATGTAGCTTGGGGTCATTACCTCATCACCCTTGCTTTAAAGAGTTAGGTCAATATTTACAGAAAATACAAAGCCAGTTGCCCATCCTGAAAGTCCCCAGCCAAACACAGCTGAATTTACAACTATTTGAAACCAACAGTATCACAGCATAGTTTGGGTTGGAAGGGGCCTTAATGGTCATCTGGAATACATCATGCTATGTAGCATGCCATGTATCATGCCATATATAAAATCTAAAATCATCACCTGTTTATGCAAGGTCTATCATTCAATTTTAAGTGTCAGGTCTCTAAGCCCTGCACACTCCCCAGCTCAGTTTGTTACCTTTTTTGTATGAGGCAGATTCTTCATAAACATTGTGAAATAAATGGGCTGTTTAAGGTAAGTAGCTTAATGTTCACAGGCTGCATGTTTTGGCTCATCACAGGAAGTATTTCTGCCCAATGACACAGGCAAGAGGAGCTGTAAATGCCACTGAATCATCTGTTCAATGCTGAGTAAAGGGCTGGTGCTTTCTAGAGTTACTTTTGGTATATTTGGGTAGCGTAGGAGATGCTTAGCAGTGAGCATGGATTCTTACCCTGCACACAGAGAGACAAGAACTGATTATAAATTATTGAAAATGGGCTGTATTTGATAATCCCATGCATGCTTTCTTTTATACTATCTCTGTAAGGAGTTGGGCTCAGTGAGACTGAGAATTGTTTTTCTGGGAAGAACACGCATTTTTCTTACAGACTTGTGTAAGAACCTCTCTAAGATCCTAGAATATGTAGATCTCTAATACATCTTCAGAGCTGTCAAAGTCTGAAGATAAGATCTTAGATTATGCCACAGTCCTGAGGAATGAAAAACCTGCTATTTTGTTTAGGATCTGGTCCATAAAGAGAGCAAGTTCACGTGTTTGGGTGTATTATCCCTACAAATATGTAATTCTGGGGTTTAAAAAAAAATTACCCTTTGCTTGTGTGGCTGATTCTGGTTGATAAATGAGGTTCTTCACAGGATGTAGAGCTCAAAGCTCACACTGAAAATTCCCTGTGGGTCTGTGCTCACACTGATGAGAGGGTGAAAATCTATGACATTAAAATGACAGATTCCATTATATTTGCACCTTCAGTGGCTGTCTTGTCAGGAAAAAGAAAGTGTGAATGTGCTGAGCAAGATGACTTTGACTTTTTAAAAAGTGCTTTTATCCAGGTCATGCAAAGAGCCCAAACTTTTAACTGAGTGCTAATCCCTGACCAAGGGATGCTCACCCTGCCTTGGGCTCCTCTTTGGCTTCACACAGGAGCAAAGGCACAAGGTGTTCTCCATGTGACAGTCAGACCAGCTATTTCCAAACGTTCTCAGCTCACACCAAGCAGGAAAAGACGTTTCAGAGATGGTTTTTAGTTCTGCACTGAGCACATGTGCATAAACAAGCTGAGAACAGAGAAAAACCTAAACCCACCACCCATCTGAAAACCTGTCAGAAAGTTCCTGCAGTGGCAGAAGCAGCAAGCAAAAGGGTAAGAACAACCATTACTGGGTTCACACTTCAGCCACGAAATACAGAACGAGGACACAAAGTCAGATTTTTGTCTCAAATTCAACATGGTCAGAAGATACACAACAATGGTTTATACTGACTTCTCATCATGAAATTGCTTTCAAACCCAATTCTTTTGGTGGATCATTTCAGAGGGGGAAAAGGTTCCTTCTGCTCCCCCCAGAAAATTGCTTTTATGTTGCTAATGAAACAGCAAATCTCTCAAACATTCAGCTTTTAAACCAAAAGTTATGATTTCCTTGAAAGCCAAACGTTTTGGCTTTATTTTATTCCACTTTTTTTTCATATTTCCATATTCTTCCACATAATTTCCATTCTTAAAATCCTTCAGTCAGCCTTTAGGGAAAAATTCCTGCCTTCACCTCAGCTTCTCTGAGAAGCTACTGTCTGTATCTTTACTGAAAAAAAATGAAATTAATTTATGTTAATTCTCATCTTTCTTAACAAGTGCAGGCAGCAAACAATCACATGACTCTGGGCCCCAGCCACACAAGCTCGAACAGACACCAAATCTTTGCTGCTGGCCACAAGGCAGTAAATTCAGTGGTTTATTCTTAATGATTCTACATGTCTACATATCCAAAGGCAAAGATGGTGATAAAGCTAAAGAAATATCTACCACCGACCAATAAATCTATCACTTTCTACCTTTACAGCACCTTAGTAAAAAAAAATGAAAATTAATGCACTGAGAAACATGTTGCTAAAGAAAATAAAATCATAAACTTCATCCAAAAGCTGCTACAGAGGTGTGCAACCTGAGACAGACCAACCCTCCCCAAGATAGTTCAGGGGAAAAAGCTTTCTCAAAACTAGTGGAATTGGTGTCTTTCAAGTCACCTTTCACGGGAAGCAACACAACCAGAATGATGCAAAATTATTGACTAACAAGAATTCTGCAAGAATAGGAGGTTGCATGGAGACTTCTTCATCAGGAACTGTAGTGACAGGACAAGGACTAATGGGTACAAATTCAAACAGGGGAAATTCAGGTTAGATATACAGAAAAAAATTTTATTGTGAGGGTGGTGGGACAGTGGCACATGGTGCCCCATCCCTGGAAGTGTTCAAGGTCAGGCTGGACAGGGCTCCGAGCAACTTGGGATAGCAGAAGGTGTCCCTGCCCATGGCAGGGCGTTGGGACAAGATGGTCTTTAAGGTCCCTTCCAACCCCTTAACATTCTATGATTCTAAGAAAGGGTTTAGGCTCACTGAGTGGCCCAAGGAAGGGTCAGAAAAAAGTTGGTATTCAGATAGAACTTGCCCCAAATGCTGTTTTCCAAATGGGTATTTTGGGGCAAAGTGCATTTTTCATTCCTAACTTGTACAGTTTCTGGGTTGAATGAATGCCAAGATGACCTTGATATAAAAGCAAAGCAACTGAAGCTTCAGGCTTCTTCACATCAGGGCAAAGAACATTTTCAGGAAGTGCCCCAGCTGATCCTTCAAACTTTCAGTTTTTCTTTACTTATGAGAATGACTGCAGTGGTGAGCAAGACAATTGAGCAAAGCCTATTACATTGGTTTTCTGGTTTTCTTGGTTGCATGGTTTATTTTTACTGCAGCAGTGAAGCAACTTTGGTCTGAAAAAAGCAATAAAACATTGTGGAAATCACGGGTTTACCCTGAAGAAATAATGCAAGAATTTATTACATACTATCTGCTTTTATTTATGTCATAAGACCTGTCTCTGTGCCACATGACTTGTTTTTATTTCCTGGGAATGATGATTTAGTTATGCCAAATCATATCAAGCTAACTAGAGGTCAAGATGGAATGTCTATAGAATACCCTTTTCAAGAGGAAGCCTTTGGAGTCACTAGCATTATTTATTAATATTAATATTATTTTACTACATACTCTGGCATCATGTAGGTTCTTGAGCCATGGTCCAGGGCTCCATGATGCTGAGCTCTGTGCAGTCAGAGCTCATTGGGACTCGATGATCTTAAAGGTCTTTTCCAACCTAAATGATTCCATCATTCTATAGCACAAAAGGCTCAATAGTCATTCTTGGTACTTAGGTTAGGTTTGAGTTACCCCATTTTGCCACGGGAGAAGTTAGCCAAGGTCAGAGTGTACAGCTCCCAGTGTGGACCTTCAAGAAATAGCACCCAAGGTTATAGATTAATTCCTTAAATAGTAATCCACTGAATTGATTGGACTGGTCAACTTTTATGAAAATCAAGTTATTGACAACTTTCACTACTATAAACAGCATGAATGGATTTTTCTGACAGAGTTTAAAAATAAAATAACATGTAAAAAACCCACTAACAAATAACCACAAATAACATGTAAAAAATACCCTGTAAAAAAACCACTTGGGTAGATCCACATTTGAAAGTATTAGTGTCTTGATGCAGGACTTTTTAAATTAAGGCATTAGGATTCTGGATGAGTTGAGTATGAGCTGTGGATTCTCCCAGCCCTGATTACACTCAGCCTGATGTGACCAACACGTGATACTCCCAGGCTTCCCACACATCTCCTTGACAGAGGATGCCACACTTGGAGCCATCCTTGGATGCAACCAGCATCCAATGATTTTAGAAAAGGAGGATTCAGGCTTATATCCTCTCACTCCCTGAGTTTCCCTAAGTGAATTAACACAGTGGGAGACATCAGGAGAGATGGACAGCAGTTCTGGTAAACTCTGGAGAGAGATGACTATTTCTCCTAAACACTCCATAGTAGAGCATCCTAAATAGAGACTGCCTTCTGGTGCTGCTGAGCAACTGCAGAGCTCCAGATTACCTGGGAGAGCAATTTCTGGGTGTCTCATCACCTTCTGCATCACCCCTTGCTTTCAGTTTCAGGCACCTGCTGTCTCCCATCACCACACCCCCAACACCCAGACATTCCAAATGCCCTGGGACAAAGCCCATCCATGCAAACTACCAGGGAACTACCACCCAGTGGACTTCACACCTCTGCCATGAGGTATTCAAAACCCTAAATATTTGTACCTTTTTTTATTGCCATCATTGAAACTGGATTGTCTTGTAACTGTTTTAGATGTCAACCTGTAACTTTTATGAATTCTGTTTTTGTATTTGCAGCTCAAGTTTCAGTAACCCAAATTTTTGTCTAGACTCTCCTTTTTCCTTGCAGGTTTTGACACACATTCATTACAGGAAGAAGACCCATATTCCTATTAATTTAACACAGCTTGTAACCTGATGGGTGCATTTGTGTACTAAATTAATTCTTCTGTCCACTAGCAAAAATGGAAATCAATACAAATTCAATACTACAACTCCTCTTCTGAAAGGACAAAGACAGGTCAATCTATCTAGCTTGCTCAAAAGAAGCTTGAAGGGTGGTTTGATCAAATCAGAGAAGAGAAGGCTCTGGTTAATCTCAGCAGTTACTTCTGGCCTAAAATGTAAAACCTTAAAAAAGTATCAGTGAGTCTTTTCCCAAAAGCAGGCATTTTCAAGACACTTAAGGCTTGAAGGCAGTGGGGATTTTCCTGCTAATCAGCACACTTCAAAGTCATCCTTTAAGTCTTGTCTTCAAGAGATCTTTTTGACAGAGCCTGACACACATTATACTCCAGTTGCTTTACAGCTTATTGATAAAATTCAAAATCATCTCCTCTAGAGCCCTATTCCTGCTCTGCCCAGCAGTGCCTCCACTTGCAGCACAGGAGATAACGAGGGGATTTCTGCTGCACCTCTCCAGCTGCCCAGATGAATCCCTCGAGCTCTCTGCAGAGAGCAGGGATTAAGATAACGTTTTGTAATAACACAAAAGCTAAGCAAGAAATCCAGGTTGTCCCAGAGCTCCCGAGCCAACCAACTCAGCAATGTGGGAGATTTTTCAGCAAGACTGTGACAGAAATAAAGATTGCATGAGTAACTGTCATTACCCAGGAAAAGATGGATCATTTACTGGGGAAGTGAAAGGCACCGGGTGATGCGATGGTTCTGATGTGATCTAAACAGGCAAGGGATACCCCAAATCCAAGTTCTGTTCCCTTGTCCCACAGAATGTCAGGATTAACTGCTGATGTTAGTGGAGTATTTCTGGAAGAAAACCCTCTAAGAGCAAGGATGAGGGCCAAACGTACCACTGACCAATTGCAAGGTGCATTAAAAAGGTTGGCACCAATGAAAGTATATTGAAACAAATACCCCACCTTCCTTTTCCTCAAAATTGCCATCAGAGCCAGCCAAAGCAGAGAGCTGTGCCTGGAGGTGGCCACCTGTAACACCAGAGATTCACATCTGGCTGCTGATAACAATACTGCAATGCCAAGAACAGCCTGGGACAGTGATCAAGTGTTAAGGGACTGTTTCACAGGCTGGAGAACTGCTTTCACACCATTGTACAGATCACAGTAATTAGTGTTTACTGAAAGCCTGTGAAACCACATCAGGGTAAGGAAAACTCACTGCTTCTCAAAACACTCCACTACTAACTTACCCTTCTTAAACAAGGGTATTTAAAGCCAGACAAATTCAAGCTAAATATAAGTCCATCTACCAATAGCCCAATAATTGCATTAGTCTGCCTGTTCCTCCCCAGAGAGGCTGCTGCTTGAGTAAGAACTATGCTGTAAAACTCAACTTGCACTGCCCAAGGGTCAGAATGATCTTGCTGATCAATCTGTTGTTCAACACTTAATCCTCAAACAGGCCAAACAGATGATTTATTACTGGTTTCAACCTGAAACAAAAGTACCCAAAGGGTACACATACATCTTACGTGTGGGTTGAACAGCTATAATTAAAGACTGATGCTTAAGTAAGCAAGAAAGCACTGGGCTTTTCAAGTTTAGCCCTGCTGAGCAAATAAAAGTGCCATTCCATTGACTGACTACAGTTAAGTAAATAAATAGACCTCAAATGACTCTTTCCAGTTCTGAAAAAGAGCAACTTTAGCACATGGCTGCAGCAATTAGTGTCAGATGAACTATTTTTGTCAAATCAGAAGGGTCATGCACCTTTTCCCAAAGCCTGAACTGGCCTCAAGGTGTCACTGGAGCTGGGCTGGGTTTCAGATACCAGGGGAACCTGAGGAGCCTAAAGGAACAGTGTCCAACCACATCTGACCCAAAGTGTAGACTGCATGTAAACAAGTTTATAAGCTTTACACTATTAGAAAGGTTTTGCTCTTATGCCCAGAGGAAAGACAAATACCTCTAACCACAGTGTTCGGAGCAAACCATGGAAAGATCTCATCAAAAGTGAACAGGAATGTCAAAATTCCAAAGAACTCCAATGGCATTTTATAGGATCACAGAATGGGCAAGGCTGGAAGGGACCACAGCATGTTGTCTGGTCCAACCTCCCTGCTCAGGCAGGATTATCCAGAGAACACAGCACAGGATTGTGTCCAGATGGTTCTGGAACATCCCCAGTGAGGGAGACTCCACACCCTCTCTGGTCTCTGTTCCAGTGCTTGGACACTGCACAGTAAAGAAGTTCTTCCTCAAGTTCAGGTGGAACTTCTGGACACCAATAGCAATTTGATATTGATTATGCCCCTCTGGAAGAATGAAACCAAAAAATAATTTGCTTTATAGTGAAGAATATGTTAGAAATTGTGACCACATAATAAGCATCACCCTTCATACGGGATACAAATGGGACATCTGACCTGGGGGTCAGGGAAGGGGGATGCTGTTGGGTTTATGATTTTGACCTGGTGGCATTCACAAATGTTCTAAAAAGGCACTCAGAGAGTGCTATTGGCCTAAACAAGACCACTGAAACTGGAGCCAGAGAAGGAGGCAGTGCTCCCACAGGGCTCGCTTCCAGGAGCACATCCACAGGGGATTTCAGCAGCATCTTCACTGGGGGGCAGGAGGTGAAAGAGGGCTCCGTGTCCCCAACTGTGCTTTCCCCCTGGAATGACATTTAGCTTTGGGAGGACACAACCTTTGCTTGTGCAGCCACATGCTTGGCCACGCAACCAGTGCTATAAATCTGTGTGAAAATAAATGGGACGTCCCATTAATTGTGACACTTTGTGAAGAAGAGCATTGGGGGTTTTCAAGTCTGACCACTTTGGCAGGCAAGGTGGAACTGCTCCAAAACAAGCTCCTGCACATCAAGGGGTCTGTCTCACACAACACTGACATTATTAAGCTGTTGCTACACAGATAATTTGTGATACAGGCAGAATTCCAACTCCAGTGATTCCCTCTCCTCAGCTGCAATTAGAACTGGACCATCAGCCCATTGCATTTAGAAAAATACCAATTTTCAACCCATGAAGGACAGCTATAGCTTTCACCTATCAAATTTATTTATTCATTAAATGCACCTGGTCAGTTTAAGTGTGGGGTATTAAAAATAGAAATTCAGTCCTCCTCATTATCCTTTGCTATTAACTGGTTCTCTGTAAGGGCTCACCCCCACCAGTTATTTTTAAATACCTAAGTGATCATAAAACACAAGGTAAACCAATGATATGTGCCAACAGCTGAAAATAAACACCATACTTCAAATATTCTTTAATCAACAGCAGATGAAACAGATTTTTTTCATGGTGCTGTTGCCCAGGCAAACCTCCTGCTCAATTTCCTGGGATTTTGGAGGGAGATTGTATAATATGGGAAGCCTCATTCAAGACAGTCTATAAATGCACAGCTGGAACAAACTGGTTTTTAACATGCACATGTGTGCCCATGTGAGAGGAGAGTAGGTGCCAGGTTCAGGTAAGTTTTCTTGAATTTTCAGGTGCTATGAAAAAATCCACAAATTTCATTAGTAAAATTTCACTGTTAACAGTGAAGCAAATGAAAAAAAATGCCAGTTGAATTAAATGTGGTCCTGAAGAGTGGTGGGAACATAACTCTTTTAAATCCATGGAAGTAAATTCAGGTGCACAGCAGTTTTCTCCACACTGCAAACTGGATGTGGTCCCTTTCCTTCAGAGGGGACAGAGGGACCTGGGTAAACATGCACAGATGCAAAGGACACACACTGAACACTGACCAACACCCTCACCTCACACTCCATGTCCTGTGCCAGCCTTTGATCTACTTTTTAAAACACAGTAAATAAATCAGGTGTGCAACTCTGCAATGAAATAATCCCCTCAAGTATGAGGAGCACTGAGGTGGCCCTGATACCAATTGAAGAAGGATATGCAGGTGCCTGGGGAAGATGCTACTGATGCAAAAAAGGTTTAACAGAGGCAACGATACATGTAATTTATCTGGGGGGACAGGGGGGAAAGAGAAGGGAAGAAAAAACCCTCTAAGCACTTCAAGGAGAGAAAGAAGCCACAGCACAGAAGATGCTGCTTGACAATAAAAAGCAGACTTTGGGGTAATGGTCTTTTTTAATTTATGTTACAGCAGCACATAGGCCAAATTCCACCTCTGTTTGAATAAATCCCCTGTCCTGCAAGTGCAAAGGATGAAAGGAGCAGGGATAGACTTGTAACCCAAGTACAGTCTATAAGGAAAGCAACAGAGTCCTGAGGACAAGAACTATCTCATGGCCCATGGCAGAGCTCTGCCCTCCACCTTGTCCTACCTGGCTGCAGGTTTTTCCTTGGTACATATCACATACCCCACATCTCTCAGTTTCAGTTAAAATGCCTTGCCAGGGCATTTTAATCCCTCTTCAGTAAAGGCATGTTGATGACATTAAACTGTATTATTTTTACTAAATCTTCTATATTTCAAATGTACTTGAAGGCACATGGGGGCACATGATTTCTGAGTTGAGTAATACCAGCAAATACTGCAGGGCATTCATTTATCTACAGTTTTGGTAGAGAAGGATAAGGATCACTTATTAGTAACAATGACAAAATTTCAACTTTATTTCCATGTGAAACTCTCAATTCATCCTGACAACAGACAATAATGTTTCTATCAAAGCTTTCATTAGAAAGGGCTTCTCAGATCAAGGACAGAATTTCCAATGAAACCAGATACCTCATCTCAAATGGAAAAACCATTTTCTAGCTTAGAACATTGCATGGCAGATGTCCATCCACTTGATTCAACTCTGGAGAGTATTCCAAGCTTGCTTTCCCACATCTAAAGAGGGAAACTGATTTATTTTGAGTCCTCTTTATTGTTTATCATTATCTTGCAGGACAGGGGAAAAGAATGAAAATTCTGTCCTGGCAGACCAGAAAGGGGCTTTGTACAATTCCTCTGACACCCAGTTAGAGAGATGGAGAGAACAGCTGTAATGCAGAAACAGAGTTGTCCCTCAGTCTGGGAGGACAAATGGAAATTATGAATACAGTGACACCAAATAGAATTAGTTTTGCTGCAAAGACAACCAAAACCAGTTAGATAACATTCAACATTTGTACATCACATTAAAGATTAATTTTAGAACAGCTCCACAAACTGTACAGCTCCTTATTGCACTGATGTTAAAAAAAAGAAACTGAAGCACTGAAATGGCAAACAAGGACAAACTCTCCTCTCAGCAGTTTTCACAAAGGTGAGAAACAAGCTTTATGTATCAGCACGTTTCCTCCAAGGGCTGCAGCACCACTGATGGTTCCCTGCCCCTGACAGCAGGCTCAGGGCCTTTTCTCTTCTGGTTTCCAGGATGCTTCCTGTGGTTGTGCTCCCTGACACTGCTGTCCATGCTCCGAGCTGGGCAGACACTTCTGCTCACCTCAAACCAGCATTCCTGTGCAAGAAGTTCTCCTTTTCTTCTCGCTGGTCAGAGCCACTGAAGTCAACTGTCCACTGCTAGGACTAAGAGAAAAAGAAATGAGCAGGTCAGATTACAGATTATCACCCCTGGAGGGGGAGGCTCCATTTCAAACAGGAGGTGCTTCAGCATCCTGTGAGAAACGCCACAAGATGCTCAGTTTAAAATCTGAGTCAGAAGAAAGGCTCCTGTGAGGCTGGGGAAACCTGAAGCAGGAGTCTGCACAACCCTTTCCAGATGTTTTATATATTCACCATTAAACTCCCAGGCACACAGTCCCATTCTGGGCCACTCACTGCATTTTGGTGCTGGAGTGTGTCCAGGGAAGGACAAAGGAGCTGGGGAAGGGCCTGGAGCACAGTTCTGATGAGGAGCATCTAAGGGAGCTGGGGAGGCTCAGCCTGGGGACAAGGAGGCTCAGGGGGGACCTTCTCACTCTACAACCACCTGAAAGGGAGGTGGAGCCAGGTGGGGGGCAGCCTCTTCTCCCAAGTAACAAGGGATAGGAAAAGACAACCTCCAAGGGAGGTTTAGACTGGATATTAGGAAAAAATTCTTCACTGAAAGGATTCTCAAGCACTGGAACAGACTGCCCAGAGCAGTGGTGGAGTCTCCATCCCTGGAGGGATTTAAAAGACACATGGATGTGGCCCTGAGGGACATGGTTCAGTGGTGGGCTTGGCAGTCTGGGTTAGTGGTTGGACTCAGCGATCTCAGAGGTCTTTTCCAACCTAAACAATTCTGTGATTCTATGACTTTGAAACTCCCTGAAACAAGACTACTTTTTGGGGGTTTTTTTAGTAACAATTATTTCAGGTGTGACAAACTTCTTCAGCTCTCACGAGTCAAACTCCATGTTTACACCCAAGTTTACAGAAGTGGATGACTAACTATTCCCCTTCTGTTGTGCCACAATAAACACCTACACATGGTTTCTTCCACCCAGGTGAGTGACAACATCGACCCAAATGCTTAGACACATCCAGCCACAGTTTCCACATCAAGTTTTGTCCAGTGAGATCACTTAATATTTTTAACAAATGCTGCTGAGTCATGGGATTAGTGAAATTTCCACCTGTTGTTTCCAGAATATTATACTGGTGATGACTTGAATTTTAACTTTCAGACTTTCAGTCCTGACCTAAAGCCTGATAAGATGTGAAACACCTTCACTGTTATTTGGATCCTTGATCTGTAAAAGCAAGAAATGTAATCTCAGTTTATTAAATTTGGTGCACTCTCAGACACTTCCTTTCTGTTTTTTCTGTTATGTAGGAAAAGTTGCTAGCAGAAGTTTGGGGCTTGGTGGTTTTGTTTGTTATTGAGTTTTGGGATTTGTTTTGTTACTTTTTTTTTTTTGTTGGTTAGTTGTTTTGGTTTTTTAAAGAGAAAACCTTCTGCAATGTATTTAAACTTAACACATAACAGTAAGGCTGGATGCAACCAAAGACTAAATTGGAGAGAAAGGATGCAGGGAAGTCAGAATTTGCACAAACATGCAGCTTCTCCTGCCCCAAATGACCCAAATGCTGACATCAGAATGGAGGCATAATGCCCTTGACCCCTCTATTTTCCCCTCATAAGCCAAGTACGTTTGCACACACTGCTACTGAAAGACCCCCTGCAGCCTTCAATATAGAATCACACCTAGAAAAAAGCAAGGAAATTATTTTTCCAAAGTCCAAACTAAATGGACATAGTTTCTTTCAGCAGACAGCAGGAGCACTGCAGATGCTTCTTCTGAGACAGTTGAAGAGGATTCCCTTTCATAGATGCAGACTGAGACCACTAAAGCCTTGGTACCAAAAGAAATCTAGGAACAACAGACAAAAGTTTTCCAATAGAGGTAGGAAACACCAACTCAGTGATGTCAATACATCAATTCTGCCAAAGTTTTCCTAGGAAGCTGCTGAAACATGGTTGTTTCCTTAAGGTTTAAACACTTGCTTTTAATGAAATGTCCTGATATTTTAAAAAACTTTTAGCCCTCATGAGTACACACCACCAATTAGCACCAAACACAGTCTGGGCTCTGTCATACTAAAGCAGCCCTGCTAGCATACACATCCCATACACATTGGGATTTTGGACTCCTAATTCTGTTTCTTCCTTATTCAGTAACCTTGAAGTAAATCTAATTTACAGATGGGGGAAAAAAGTCATTGGAATTGTATATCTAAAGGGCTTTGACATCTACAGGTGAAGAGATTAGATTAAAATACCATTTTTAATTTTGTAACAGCAGCAGTAGGTTATGTAGCAGTAACAAAAAAAAGATCAATTGCCACTTCTGATATTTAGAAGCTTAATATCCTCAACGTGCTTTTGAGATACCTGTATTTCCTTCAGCAAGCATCTGCCTTAGAAAAATGTTGAACTGGGTAAGATGTAGTGGATGGTTCCATTCCTTTCATGTACATATAAGAAGGTGTGTAAATTGGTAAATTAATACATTAGCAGGAAAAAATCTTTACCTTTTCTAGACCCCACTTCCGTCTTGATGAAAGGCAGTTCATCCTTAGGGCCTCCCTTGTCTGCAGATTTAAATTAAAAATATTAGAGGGAATAGTTTCTCAGAGTGTAGAAAATATTCATATAAACCAGAATAAGTACCTTTCTATCCAGAAGTGTCCCAAACAACAGGATGAAGAATCCCTAAGAAATTGCAAAACCAGTTAACAAAACCAGCATAGCCACATGATGTTTCTTAAGTGCTACTAGATGTCATTGCCTTGCAGACAGATCTCATCAGCTCTGATTCAGGTGACAGCAATGCACAAAATGGGTTTATCCACCCAGGTCATACAAGCTCTTGGGAACATTAGGAAGGGATACACAACCTGTGGTAATTCTGACTACGAACTGGACTGATGGGTTACATACCAGGACTTTCCCAGCCCACTCAGTAGCCATCTGAGCCAAGAAGAGCTAAGGCAGACGGGGTGTACAACAGCGTGCCAGGTAACACTGGATGTTTATCTTGAGGAGTTAATCCAAACCACAAAATAAATCATGGAATGGTTTGGATTGGAAGGGACCTTAAAGATCATCCACTTCCGACCCCCTGCCACACGCAGGGACACGTTCCACTAGAGCAGGTTGCTCCAAGCCCCATCCAACCTAGTCTCGAACACTTCTAAGATGGGGCAGCCACAGCTTCTCTGGACAACCTGTGCCAGTGCTGCCTTCCGTGGCAAGAATTTTCTGCATGTTTTATTAATTGATAAGGATGAGACATCTTTGCAGTTACTGGACCTTAACTGGTATATTTTATGTTTAACAGAAATTCATCATCTCAATTCTTCATCACACTTCAAACCACCTGGTTTGCCCCATTACCCCTCTCCATTTACTATGCTAGTGCAGGATGCCTCGTGCATGCACCACGGAGAAGCAGCAAGGAGAAAGGAAAGCTCTTAGATCCTATTTTTCATGCACAACACGTGCTGCCAGCCCCTCTTTGACCTGACACCTTTATCCCAGGCTCAGAGTCCAAGCACACATTACTCCCAGCCTCCCTGAGTTTACCTGGAAGGCGTTCAGCAGCGCGAATGTGATGTGGAATGCCAGGGAGCGGCTGTCGACAATCGTTGCTAATCCAAACCCCCAGGTGAGACCCAGAAGAGGTGTCAGAAGGGCAACGTTTTTGCTAATTCGGATCATGCTGTTCAAATCTTGCGACTTGCAGCCTTCTCCAACCGAGGACCTCCCAGTCTTCACCACAACCACCACCACCACCACCAGATTCACAACAATGATGCTCAGAGCAGGTACAACAAAGGCCAAAAGGGCTTTTGTCTCATACCAGTTGAGCCAGCAGGCTCCACTCCTTAAATATCCATTTTTTGGTTCGGTTATAGCAACAGTGAGGATAGATATGACCAAGGGACATCCATATCCAATGGAGAATGCTGCAGCTAGGAACACAGGTCTTGTTATCTTAAAAAAAATTAATAACAATCCATAGAGAATCAAGAGGCCCAGGGTAAACATCCAGAAAAACAAGGCGAGATAGAAAAAGTGAAGGAAGAAAGTGGCTGCTACACACAACTTGTAGTTCAGGGCTGCGTTGTGCACAATGGCTGCCACGATGAACAGAACATCGGCAACGAGAAGCGACGCGGCGATGTTGACCAAACAGAAGTGGCGCATGTAGGTTATCTCAGTTTTCGTGACGTGGTGCCAGACAACAGCCTCGATGACAAGGCAGAGAACCAGGCTGAAAACGGAGAGGCCCAAGCCCACCCGAGTGATGTAGTCCAGCAGGGCGCTGCGCGGCGCGGCGGGGGCCATCAGAATGGAGAAGGATCTGTAGGTGCGGCGCTGGTGGGCGCAGGCACAAACCACGCTGCTGGCGGTGTCCGACTGAGTCCTGCACGCCCCGCTGTCCCACCGCCTCTCGGCAGAGTGCCACCCCACACACTGGGCCTCCACCTGCTCCAGTTTGTTCACCTTTTCAAAGGTGAGCAAAACCCTCTGGAGCTCCTCCGGCAGAGACACCGACAGCACCATCCCGTTCACAAAGTTGGGGCCCCGCCGGGTGCTCTCCATAACGGCCCCCAGCGTTGGGAACGCGATGCTGATGGCTTTGGAAGCCCTGGGTAACTTCAGAAGCTCCTCTTCTGGAATCACCACGTGCCCGGTGATGTTGCCTGTGTTGTTGAACTCCATGGAAAAATCAAAGCTGGTTCCTGGAGTGTTTCTGTGTATGCTGTAGCCTTTTGTAGCAATGAAGGGCTCCTGTACACTTTCCGACCCGTTCCTTAGAAGAAGCTTCCCAGCAAATAAATTCACCGAGTCCAGCAATTCTGAACCAGCATTTCTGTCCTTTACAAAAGCCCAGTTGGAGATGATGGAGCTGTTTAGAATATGGTTTGCTATCCTGCTGTAGCTCTGAAACAAACATGAAAAATACAATTTATTTGGGTTTTTTATATTAGAAGAAACCAACTGTTATTCCACTGGCAGAGACTCCAGAAAGGCTCATTTAATTCACAGGTGATTTTTATAAAGGGAATATTCCTTTTGACAGTGAACATGTTCCCCATGATCCATCCCAGTCTAACCCAAATATCTCATGACTAAAATTGTCCTATCCTCTTCATATCATAGATCAACAGGTGATTGAAGAAGCAAATATAAAGCAAAAAATCAGGACACCCTAGTTCTACTCCAGATGCTGACCTGCTGTGAAGGTCTGATTTACATCAGTTTCCCTGTATTTCTTTCACCACCTCTCTAATTTCTGAATTCATCAGGAAAAGATCCCAGTTTCTGTTGTTCAACACATGACAACACAGCTGCAGCTCAGCACCTCCAAGTGTCATGCTGCAAAAAATAATCCTTCCATGTACTGCTACTCCACATCTACAACAGCAGGTCCTGAAAACTTTTACTTTTAAATAAATTTAATTCCAGTGTATTTAATTCCAGTGTATTTTCATCACACATGAGTAAGTCAAACAGTTTTTCTGACAACAAAACAATGCCTTGCTCTGGAAACTCTTTCCAGGTGATATCTGTGTGACTTCCAGCCACCACTTCATTGGACCTTTTTGGCCATAAGGACAAAACACTGCATGCATGCTCGAGAAACCTCAGCAGCACCTCCCAAAGCCCATGGGGGTAAATACCTGCATTTTTGCTCTAGTGACATTGTCTGATAACAGCAGGGAAATCTTCTTTAGCAAATCCACTATATCAGCAATGTTTCCTGGAATGGCCGGTGAAGACAGGATATCTGGGATGATGCATGAAAAATCAGCTTGGCAGCTACTATTCCCATGGTCATCAGCACCAAAATGTTTTGGTACATCTCCAGGCTTCCCACGCCCTGGCTTTCCTCCTGCTACAAAAGGAAGATGTTCTCCAGAGCATGGAAGGAGTCCACTTTCAGATATCCTCTGGAGGGAGGAAAATACATTTGAGACAATTAATGAACAGGATGAAAATGAAGCTACAGTTAGAGCCAGGCAAGAGGTTCAATGCTGGGTGTAGAGAGAAAATGCTGGATGGGCTGAAAGCCAGGACCAAAGCTCACCTGAGAAAACACTGTCCTTGTACAACACACAAGAAGGAAGGGGCAAGAACTAAATGCAGTGAATTATTATTGAAGTGACTTGAATTAAGTTCTTGCAGTTGAGGAGGAGAATTTATCATAAATCATCTGATTATTACAGCCATTGGTGTTGCTCTTCTCAGATTCATCCTGGTTCTGTGATTCCATGAAGTCAAAGCCTGCTATCAAAGGATTCTGTGTTTTGAGATCCCATTTTCTTCCCTTTGCTCAAGACTGAAAGCATAGGGAGGGGCGGGCTGTCTTTGCAAGAAATTAAGAGCATAGGCCAAAGAACGTGCATAGCAGTGACCTCACCTGAAAAAGGGACTGGACATCCAGGTTTGCACAGGCATCTGACAACATTTGCCACTTCCTGTCTTCACAGACAAAGCTTGTCTCTCCGTGGAAAGAGGGAGAACAAGGCTGAATACAAACAGCTCCATTGTCTTGGCAGGGAACGACATTTATACAGCCATCTGAAAAATAAATCAAGGAAATATTATGAGACCACACCATGGTCCATGAGGTGAATATCAGGGGTGTAAAGTAGGGATAACTGAAAGCATCTGACAGAGTGAAACAAGACACATAGTTATTCACTGTACCTTGCTCATTACCAGGCTTTGATTCCCTACCGAGAACCTGAAAAATAAGTGGAATGTACATTGAATATTTAAATAAATAACTTACAAGATGATTCCTTGGCACAAACCAGAAAAGGTTTCAAGGGGAAAATAGTCCTTTTGAGGTCCACAATGCAGAGCTCATGGCCCCTTGCTCACATAGACCAATTCAGAACTCTCTACTTAGTTTTCTCTCTGGATGGATTCAGTTGGATCCTTCTGCTGAAATGGCACACTGAGCTTGTGCACAGGATCACACAACTCCAGCAGTTATTCCTCAGTCAAAAGCCTCTATTAAGCCCCAATATTTCTCATGTTGATGAGAGTATGTGACTTGCTGATGTGACCTATATGACTTTTGCCATAAGATGATGCTACAGTTGTATGAATACTACTTTGTTCCTCTCCTGACTGGGAAGCAACCCCAAGGTGTCTGCAGAGCTCCTGCAGGCAGGAACACCTGCTGGAACTGTGTGTTGTACAGCCTGACACAATCCAGAACAGCTTCCACCACTGCTTGGTCAGCTGGGCCATCATCTACAACCAGCCACACCTTCCAGTACTAAAGGCCCTTTCCTACAAGAAGGCTGAAGAGGCACTTTTCATATGGGCATGGAGTCACAGAACAAGGAGGAATGGCATTAAACTGACAGAGAATAGGTTTGGATTAGATATCTGGAAGAAATTCTTTACGGTGAGGGTGGTGAGGCACTGGCATAGGTTGCCCCAGAGAAATTGTGGATGCTCCATTGCTGGCAGTGTTCAAGGTCAGGTGGGATGGGGATTTCAGCAATCTAGTGGAACTCACCATGAGAGCAATGTGTGGTGTGGCCAGGAAGAAGTGCACAGCCCAAAGGAGCAGGCAGTGGACTACCCTCACATCCATCCTTGTGCATTTGTTGCTTTCCTCCTGGAGGAAAAATGTTAAAGAAGTTTAGACTCTCTGTTTCCACTTTTTGAATGCATGATTACTAGCAAGAAAGCAGCTAAACCTATGCCAAACACTGTCCCTACTGGGCTTGCAAGGTGATTTTTGGGCATTCATAATTTATTAACTTTACTGCGAATGATTTGTGAACCCTTTCTTAAAAAAAAATAAAAATAAAATCTGTCCAGCACTGAAAGTTACTGCATCAAAAATTTACTGTAAACTGTGACCTGGAGAGCTTACTAAAGCAGTTCAGCCAGTGGGTCCCTTTTGAAGTGATTTAAGACAGCTTTGCCTCCACTGGGTTCAACACTGCTGCTCTCCTTGGGCAGTTCCTGAGGAGATCTGCCATGTGAGGTAGGAAACTTGGGGACTCAGGGCTCAGATATCAAAAGCTAATAAACAAGGACCAGAATGAAGTAAAGAGTTATTTCCTCTGCAGAAGGATTAAGACCTCTATTTCCTCCATGAAGTCTTCCCATGGTCCTTGGTGAAAGCTAGACATCCTGAGATGCAACTCACTACAGGCGTATTTGTTGGGAGGAAAATAATCCAGTAAAAGAAATGAATGAAAACCAATGTGTTAGATCAAACCTGATTATTACATGCTTTACATGTCCAAGGCAAAAGCAACAGCTGCTCCGCATTCAGAAGAATTGAGACACTGTTCTTCTGTCACCGGATGTGTAAGTAGATTAGATCATTTACTAAAAAATAAAAAACATAAAACCAGTGAGCTAAAACACCAAAGCACAAAACAAAAGCTCAGTTACAAAGTAGGATAATGACTGGATTTCAGGAGATGGCAACATGAAAAAGCTCATCAAATCACCATGCCTTGATAGGAGCTGCTCAGTTGTCCCCCAATACACACTGATCAGCACAGATGATGCTGATCAGAAGCAGAAGGGTCCTGCACTGATGGAGCAGAGATGCGTTTTCCCATCCAGAAGACTCCAGGATCTGACAGCACACAGCTGGCTGCCTCTTTCATCTGTGACATTTGTACATCTCGCTATGCTTTTGGATCTGTGGGTTTATTATTTAATTGTGAAATGGTCATAAATGTAAGAGCTCAATGGATGCACTGAGTTTCTAAGCTCACTCTAAAGGAGAGCCTTGTGACAGCCCCTTGAATTCAACTGTTAATTAGAAAAGCATTTTCTGGTTTAAAAGCTAGCAGCCACTAGCTCTTCTAAGGGCATAAAATGGAAAAGGTAAAGCAAACCAAAATACTTGGATCAATATTGCCAAAGAGCAGGAGGTGGCTGGGAAACACCTACAGGTCTGAGGCAAAAGGTTATATCGAATTCTTTTCCGATTTCTGCAGTCATTAAATGTTGATTTCATGTATGTAGTCCTAATTCAATTCCACAGCTAGGAATCCTTGAGCTCATCATGTTTCACCATCAATTAATTCACATTCATTTGGTATTGAATCACTAATGGAGCTCCACCTAGGGCTGTTACCTTTGAGTGAGGCAGAAATCTGGGACACCTCCAGGTATCTCAGGCTCACAAAGATACTGCACAAAACAGATCTCACTCAGCTGCATTACTTGACTCATCATGGAAACCTCCCAGTCTCACCTCTGCAAGAACCTGCCAAGGAAACTACTGTGCAGCAACAGAAACTTGGAGCAAAACAAGTGATACAGCAGCAAGTCACTGCCCTTTCAGATAAAAACAGGGATATAGTGACACAGGGCCACGTGAAAGCATATACAGCTAGTCCTGGTCCTCTAAAACACGCACTTATAGTACTTCAGACAGAGGGTAACTTTTTTCTAACCGTAAACTATATATTGCCATTAATTCCTGCCTTTTTAAGCAGCTGTAAACATGGTAATTCTCTGCTCCATCAGGGCATAGGTACATGAGCAGCTGCATTGTCAATACCCTCTCACAAGAAAAGGACTTTCTAGTGAGAAGACACTTCCACACCTGCAGGTATCTCCCACACAGCTCAGGAGATTGTCACCAGCTGCTGATCCTCCTTCTCCAGCTCATTACAAAGCCAACAGATGGGAAAGAGCAAGGAGTGAGTGAATGGATAGTGGTTACAAGAGAGAAAAGAGCCTCCTCAAACAGTAAAAGGTAAACTGATCACGTATTTAAAAAGTGATCCCTATGCTGGTTAATGCATCATAGCCTTAAAATCCAATCCCTTACTCTGTGACTCCTGTTGGTTTAAAATTGAAGTATTTTGTAAAATCCTACAAAACTATCCTCCTTCCCTCTACCCTCAGCACGTTCTTGTTTTTAACTTCTGGCAGGATGCACAGCACAGCAGTCTGGCCCCACGTGGGCACAGCTACCAAAAGGCTCTGCCCAAGCAGTGACAACTGTGGGAGCTACAACCCCACACTGCTGGACCCAAGGTCTCTGGCCAAAGGGTTCTCCATCACCTGGAGTCACCTCTCTCCCCTCTCCTCCATTCCAGATGACAAATTATAGTTAAGTTTACAGGGAAAACTATAAGCACACATGCAAAACTAAGATTTATACTGACCTAGCCATGATTAGCTAAATATATTTTCCCAAAGAATACAAACTTGCACTGTATGTATTTTAATACTTATTAAAAATACTAAATGCATTGTTCCAGAACCTCATCTATTAGTTTTAGGGCTTGAACAGCTATGATCACTTGCTATTGCTACCAAGCAAATTGAGGCTGCAGCTGGAGACTAATTTAGAGTATTCACCACAATCATCCAAGGATATAAAGAAAAGCTTTTAATTCTCCCAGAATGGTATTAGTTGTATTTTTAAAGGACTCACACTTGGAACATGTGAATTTAAGTAAAGCAAGTTCTGAGAGGAGAGTTCTATTTATAGTAACTTCATCCATAAGAAAACTCCAGATTTTCTTAAAAGTCATGACACTGTGATTAGAGACCAATTACAAAACCTCAAAGAAAAGAAAAATCAGAAGTAATTATTTCCACAGAGATAAAGAGAACATAAAACAGAGGAAGTAAGTGCAAAGTAAATACAGCCATAGCACTTAAATGCGTTTTAGATTATGAATGAATCAATTTCACAGACCACTGGTAATTCCCAAGCAGTTCTGGAATAATGAAGTTTTGTGATAGTACTCACCGTTTTTAGAAGTCTGGGTTTTACTTTAAGCAAAATTAGCCCAACCAGAGATCCTCAGGTTATTAGAAGTGAGTGTCTAACCATTCATCTGCTGCCATCGTGCCCCAGTCTCACTCTCACAGCCTTACCCAGTGCTCCCTTGGGTGCTCTGATTCATTTGGAGTTTTCCCATGAAGAAATAACCTTAGGCATCAGCTGCTTCTTTTCTTGCCTGACTGGATTAACGTTGAGGAATCTGCAGATGACAATGAAGGTATTGCACAGCAAAATGACAAAACAAGTTACAAACACACCCACAAAACTGCCAGATTGCCACCTTTGCCAGGAGTCCACACCGATGAATCACACCCATGTGGTTGGTACCGTTCCTCCTGGAGGAGGCAGCTTCTGCTCTTCTCTATTTCACAGTCACAGAATGGCTTGGGTTGGAAGGGACCTTAGAGATCACCAGGTTCCAACCCTCTGCCATGGGCAGGGACACCTGCCAGGTTGCTCAAAGCACCATCTAACCTGACCTTGAACACTTCCAGGGATGGAGCATCCACAACTTCTATGGGCATGAGATCTTCTAAAGACCACAACCCAAAATCCTATCAAGTTAATGCATCACCCTTTATAAATCCAAGATCACACTACTGACACGAACACAGCTAAAAAGCTCAATGAGTAATACCCTTTTCTTTAGGGCTACCCCAGTGGAAGTGGTGACAGTTGTCTGCTGAGCCTTGTGCCACTGTTTGCTCTCCTAAATATCACCTCACCTCCAACAGCCAGATTTCCAACAGCCAGTAACACCCAGAAAGTATTTTATCATAACAGATGAGCAATTCCTAAAGCTCTTTCCACTAACTGCTGCTTTGAAAGAGCTTTGGCCACTAACTTTTTCCAGTCTTGCAATATGTTTACAGGGTTTCCTGAGATACTGTCATTTGGTTTGCTACCACAACTCCAATCACTCCTCAGTCACAGGCATGTCTCCACTTCTAGCCTAAAGATAGGTATCATTACTGTTCTCATACACCCAGCCTCACATCAGCATCAAGAAGGAATTTAGCCAAGCACAGACACAGCCAACACAACTCACCTGGGAAAGTTAATTATTTGTAACTGACACAATACCAGATAGAGATGAATTAAAAAAAAAAAAAATACCTCTAAGTAAGAAGGGCCAAAGAAATAGATCACATGAAGGTATGGACACCTGTTTTAAATGGCTTCTTGCCCATGTCACCTGGAGCTGTGCTTCTACACACTCCCTGGACCTTTACTGTGGTGGCAAAATTGAATGTCCCTTGATTGTCAAACACCTCCTCAACCTCAGCAATAGTCCTCTGAAGGACACAGAGAGCAGCATCCTGCAACACTCAAGACACACACACATGCTTCTTCCAGAAGGAAGAGCTGTGAAATCTGTGCTCCCAGGGGGCTTGGAAAGATATTGAAACTATGACTTCCAGCAAGAGGACACTCCAAACCCTGAACCAGGAGCACCAGGCTCACACTTTCCAAGCTGGTCGGGGTTGTTTGCATTCCTCAGGCTGGGAGGTGTGTGCCCAGGCACCCAAAGGGAGTGCCTTGTCTTCTCAGCTCTTGCAAAATCCAATTACTCAAGATCTACGACCAGCTGCTTCAATGCTGTGCTCTCTGCTTTCTCAGAGATCAGAAACAACTCAGGCAACTTTAACAGCAGCCAAAAGGCAGCTGTGAAAACCTGTTTTTACCATCTCCTTTGGAAACAGTTAACAGACTTCTGAAAATGTATAACTTTAATGAATACAAGGTATTCATTTAAAAGTTAAACAGATACTTTGCTACACAACTCAAAGTCAAACCTTGCAATACATCACAGGTTTCCATGAGAAACTTCAATACCACGAAGCAATATTAATGAAAAAAGTATTCTTTGAGGAAAAAAATCAAGTAATTAGATCTGTAATTTTAGTGTTTGTTTTTTTAGCTATACTTTGTATGCAAACAAAAACTTTTTAGAGTATCTTGTTAGGCTTCAATAAAAACCTTAAGAATTTAAAAATACCTTTCTGTTGTTCTGTTTTTCATTTACCTTTCCCCTCATCCATATCCCTATTAAACAACCCATACCACCAATCTTCAGTTCTTCACTATACACTTAAATGATTCAAACATGCATTTATCCATGTTGCTGACTGGCAACAGGGATCTTGAAAAGAGGTTCTGAAGATGCACAGTAAGGTCACTTCAATATAAACCAACAGAGGAAATAAAGGGGGAAAGCAGAGATCCTGGGAAGTTAAAAAAATCGCAGTTACATTTGCAAAACAGCAGTAAACTTTCCAACTGTCTGGATCCTAAGCCATCCTGACAGTCAGGAACCACAGCATCCCAGTGAGCAAATGAAAATCTGAAAGCCTCAAAGAGGGACTCAATAAATACTTTGCTCCCACCCCCCAAACTCCTCCTTCAAAGAATTGAACGGCATATAAAATCATTCCTGAACAGAAAGGAGCAGACATTTGAACAGGTTTTTGTAGTGATTTTATTTGCTGAGTTTGGATAGCATGCATCATTTTACAGCACTGGTATAAAGTCAGTGAAGCACACAGCTCTTAGGAACTCGTACTGTGGAATGTCTTCAAAACCATTACCCCCTTCCCCTCCACTCCAGTATGTAACACTAATTGAAGACAGGACAGACATATATCAGGGCAACTTCCTTATGGCTAAAAATACTCATAGCAGCGACTTCTAAAGGAGGGTTTATTAAATCAAGTCATTGCACTTGGGTCATTTATTGCTATAGCGAACAAAGGCCATTAAATAACAAACTCCTTCCATTTGTGGCTTTAACTGATTGTCTTGTTCTGTTTCTCCTCTACAAGCTCACACACAGGCACAGTTTCTGCAGCGCAATCCACCCCAAAGTTTGTTTTGTGCTCCAATCACAGCGAAGAGCTTGTAAAACAAAACTGGGTACTCCACGAGGCTCAATCTTTGCTTTTCATCACCTGCTTTACAGGTAGGAATTCTAAGCAAGGGTTTAGTGTCTGACAAGAGGCATTACTGCTGCACACGATCCCTCAGTCTAAACACTTGGCTCAACCCTTCATTTGAGATGCATTGAGGCAATTCAAAGATAAAAGCATTAATATTGAATCAGCTTATTAGCAATCTGACTAGCAAATATTACTCAATACCTGCAGAGTATATTAATCAAATTTCAAGAAATTTTTAAATAAGCAATCAACAAGCACCCTCCAACTGGCTTTTTGACATTTAGTATTTTATGATGTGGAAACAGTACACTTTCAAGAAGTAACACTTCCATGTCACTTGACAAGTGACATACTAAATAATTACTATACTTATGACTACTCCCATGTATAGAAGCTTAATCACTTCTTTTATTGGTGAAGCTGTCAAACCATGTGGCATTTTTTTGTCATTTAAATTAAAGCAGACCAAAAGGAGATGAGCTGATTACTAACAGAACGAATGCATTTGACTGGCTTTCTAAAGGTGTATGTTTTTAATTCTTTAGTCAAATGAACACAACAATAAATACCATTGTCTCCCATTACTTTGCGTATTATTTGTATATTATTCTGCTGCAAGTGTTGAGCTCAGGGGTTAAATGGTAATCCACAAGATCTCAACCGTTTTCCATAAAATAAAGACACTGTCTTGGACACCAGCACAATGATGTTAAAGCAATTGTTCCAATCACTCATGAAAATACAAAGATGTTACTAAATTTAGAGGTACACAGTATACTGAGAAAGGTCATGGCATAAATATATAAATATTGAGGCCTTTTGAGAGTATCAAAGTTCCAAGGGGATTTATTTGGAGATACATTATAAACAAAACCTGACTATCGTAAAAACAGATCAAGATGCATATTGAACCATTCCAAAGACTGATGACTTCAGTTTAGACACACGGCTGCACAGATGTTGTGACTTTAAGATTTGCTTTTCCTTGCTGTTTGCTGTAGCATTTTAGGCACAACAGGTTAAGACTGGACTCGAGCCTTGTTTCAGTATTTCTTGCATTTTGTGGTTTTAAAAGTTTGTTGGTTTTTGTTTTTTTTTTTTTTTTGTAATTCCACGGTTCAATCCTAAATCCCTTTTTTAATCCCATAGTGCAAGTGACAAACCATTCTGCTGAGCTGCTCAGATTAGATCATCCGTTCTCACTACAATGCATAGGAGTTCCACCTGCTTCATTGCACTAACAAATTCCTATCTCATTACTCAACTTAAAACAGCATAGTATTATTATTCTCACTGCAGACAGGCACAACAGCATAACCCTGGGTGAGACTGCCAAAATTATACAAATATCATATATTCCCTTTTGCATGTAGGGGAAAAGTAGTGACTACAATTACAATACAGTTATTCCACCCCTCCCAATAGACTATTTTACAGATTAGTTGCAAAGATAGATCACCCTATTTATAGCATAGATCTCTTTAAAAATTAAGCTACAGGTATTCCATAAAAATCTATAAAGAATTCCCTCTCCTTTCTATACAGATTCAGTAGTATTTTCTAGCAAACCAAAAAAATAAGGTCTGCAATTCCAGCACAGTAAGAAATAAGGCCTCTTTTATATTGGCAAAAAAATTACACCATTATTCTTTTTGTTTTCTTATTTCTCTGAATATAAGACTATATTCCTTTTTTTAACTATATTTTTTTCTTTAAGACTGTAGAACACCAGTATCCATTATGAAATAAAGAGTCAGTTCTCCTTGTGTTCAGCTTTGAATTCCTGGTGAGTTAAAAACATTGAGTCCATAGCGCTCATGTAGACATCACTGCTTTCTTCAGTTTTTCTATTTCAAGCTGAAAAATGGACATTTTGAAAAGAAAGAAAGTCAATATTTAAGTAGCAATAAAGGAAAGTATTCAGAGTTTCACCAAAGTTTTTCAAATACCCTGAAGTAAATATTGTAACATTTCTGCATTTGACAGATCAATGTTTACAGCTGATTTTGTACTACCATGTTGCTAAACAAACAGGGACTTAAAATCATTAACAATTCACCTACAGTTCTGGTACATCTTGTTGGATAAACTCTTTCTGAATAAGGCAAAGCTGGATTATGGGAGTACTTGACATGTCCCCATGTGATGCTTCATCATCACTTCAGAATAACTCCCTAAACAGCCTTCATACCAAACACTGTGCCATGATTAAATTGTATTTCTTCAAATGGACTCAGAGGATACCTGGAAGTTACCTCTTCTTCATCCTCAGTGCATATTTAAGGCAACTGCATTGGTTGCTGTAGAGACACACTGCAAAGTGGACTCATCAAAAGTTGTTCTCAAGTGCCAAAAGTATATTTGTAGCCAGTAAGATGTACTACTGCACAAATAAAATGCCCTTTTGTACCAGACTGAAATAATTTCTTACAATGAGCTCCTCTCATTAACTACTTAATGGCATCATACTGCAATGCAGGTAGTGTTCTTCATCAATAAACTGAGGAGTGGTGTTCATTCATAGGGAAATTTTTCAGATGCATTCTGCTCTTTTGTCAAATTATCCACATTTAATATTTAAATAGTTCATTAAAAATTTAGAGAAGTTTACTTTTGCCCTGTTTTTCTTTTGATTACCTAAAGTAAATTTGTCTTTTAACCTTACCTGTCTCTCTTGGAGTATGTCCAGCTGGACACATTTCTAGCAATTCTAAACTTAACTCTTATCTCAACACCCACAGATGTTGTTACAAATAATATTTCAGATAAAGAAAGATGAACTTAGATCTTCCATATACATCCAACTGCCTTGTGAGGGATTCATTCAGCCCCACACTAGCACAACACCACAAAACAAGACTGAACAGGTTTGCTAAGACTTCCTGTGACATCAAATTCCAAAACAATGCCTAAACACTTCTGAACTACCCATCCCTTCCCAAGCTGGTAACATTACCTCCAGATTACTTCGCAACAGCTTCTCTTCTTCCAAATCCTTCTTTAGTTTTTCCAGTTCTCTCCTAATAGCAAAGATACCAGAAATACAAGTTAGGGGTGAGGAGGGGAATAACCTTCACAATTACTGAGGACTCAGGCCTTGTTTAAATTTTACAAGTGAAATTCACATAACAAGGTAAATGCCCACTAGGGAACTGTTACTCAAATCTGTTGGACCAGGAGCTTTCACCAACTCCCAATACTTTTTACCTATCACTGTGAACCTATACCTAATTTTAAATCACAATTTTAAGTAGGCTACTTAAAGGTTTGTACTGTTATTTAACCTGGAAAGTTGAATAAATTAACCTGGCAACTTCCACAGAGGACAAATTACTTAGAAAATTCCTAAAACATGCTTTATTTCATAATTATATTCAAGGAAGAAAGTGCAAATTATCATCAAGTTGCTGAAGAACTAGTCATTAATCTTAAGAACTCCTAATTTATTAGTTTGCTTTGGAGACCACCTGATCCTGATGCTTAATAACCTCTCAAGTGTTCAGTGTAAAAGTCAGTTTAATTAACACTAGCCATTACTGAAATACTGCCAAAATGAGTATCTGTGCCATGACACTAAAACCAGGAGAAGTGAATTTCCTGCAGATTGATCTTTACTGTTTACTCAAACACCAGTTACATTTTTTTCCTCCATTATTCTCCAATCACAACCCTACCCACACACACACACGATGGGGTCACCATTATCACCAGTTTAAAAAGCTCAGTAATATCTTTCTTTACCACCAGTCACATCAATATTGTAAGTACTTGTGCACAGTGTTACACAAGAGCAGCACATGTACTTATGTACCACAAAAAATAACCTACTTTTCCTTACAATGAAAGCACAAACTGTTTGAGAAATACTTTCAAAAAGCTGTAGTGAATGCAGGAGTGCACAGTAGGAGGGAAAAAATGTGTACAGACTCCAAAAATATTCTGACATCAAATGTCTCTGTATTTAGGACATTGAGATAGATCAACTTTGAAAGGAAATTTCTGAATTAATATCAATATATTATTATCATAAAATAGTTTTGTTACTTTTCAGTCTGGTATTAAAGAGTTTAAGATGTTTATGTATCCCTTTGCAGATTGAGAAAGAAGATATTTACCCATGTTCTCTCCTCAGTGCGTCTATTAAACCCATCAAATCATTAATCTGACTCCTGAGCTCTTCCACAGAAATCTTTTCATCGTCTGTTTCTCCTTTAAGTTGGATGTCTCCAGGTAAAAAGTCGAGTATGACAGAACTTGGTCTCTGAGATGTAACTGGGCTGAATGCAGATGGCTGAAAAAACAGATCAGTAGAAAGTTAAGAAATGAAATCATTATGAACTGACCACTTACAGCACACAGACTGTACTAGGATGGGAGCTAAACATGCACAAGTTTCCTTAATTTTCTACCTGAAAGGTAAAAAACATTGCCCAGTTCAAATGTACTACTGTAGTTTATGGGATAGTTATTTTATACAGCTTTTTAGTAAGGATTTCCCCGAGGTTCCTGTGGTCACTAAAAAAGTACTCACACTGCAGTTCTCCACACTCAAAAATGTGTTTTGGTGAAGCCCACTGGATCATTATAAATAAACATTTGTGCACTTTGCTATCTGCTCAGTTGTTCTGTCTGTCAGGAGACTAAAAGCTGAGCAGACATGGAAGTTATTTAGCAAATACCACTTGATTTCATGTGACCTGATACAGTAGCTCTCATCAGAAATGATGCACTTCTGCTATAGGAGAAATGAACTTCACCCTAAATTTACTATGAACTTATACTAAATGACACAGCTCCCTCGCACTTAAATACAATCACTGGCATTCAGACAGTTGCATCGACCTATACTGGGAATGCAAGCAAGATGAACAGAACACCAAGCTGCCTGTACTCCTCTATCTCTTTGGTATCATCATACCTTCTTTGTTTCAACTGGCTTTGGTTTGGCACTTTCTTCTTCTTTCTGCACCTTCAAATTTTTTTCTGGACTCTCATTTTGACTTGCCTGGTAAACCATTCATAAAAAATGAAAAGGTTTTCAGAATTAAAAGAAAATAGAAGTAAGTTAAATAAAATAATAACTAAAAAAAAACTGTGACAAGTTTCTAAAGATGCAATAGCAAAGACCAAAAAAATAACAAAACTTAAATTGCTAGACTAGCAGACTTCTCTGTCCCTGCCAGTCAGAACTTCCTTCCCCACATTCAGCTAAACTTAAACACAGGAATCTTGGAGAGGATTTCAAGCATATCTGCAATACTTAAGTCCTTGATGCTTCCATAGAACACACGTGGGCAGTAACTGTCAATGGTAGGTGGCATGACTGAACTGTACAACATCCAGTGACAAAAACTGATTTCAAGGACTCTGTACCACCTCTGTGGCATCTTTCTCCCAGGTAAATGGTTCACAGGACTGTTTCCCAGTGCAGTCCAGTTTCCTGGAAGTCAGTTAGCAGCTCACTGGTAGAAACACCCCCCCAGAATACTCACAGGACTGCTGTTGAATCGTGAGGGCAGCCTCCTACCAGGCATCTTGGGCCGGTTCGCAGTCGGGTGTGACAGATTATCTGAGGTAGCTATTACATCATCAAAGCTTAACAGATCTAGAAAAAGATGAAAACAAAGACCACCATCAAGACCAGAAGGTTTAGCTGTGCTAAGACAAAAAAAAAAAAAAAAAAAAAAAAAAAAAAAATTATTATTTAAAAGATTTTCAGCATATACATGTGAGCCACATGAAACAGCTACATGATTGACACATCTGGGAAACGATATTTTCCCCCTTGAAAAATGTTAAGAGTAATTCAAGTAGGATTTAAATTCAAGTTATGAACAGAAGTGGCAGCCTAAAACAGAGTTAACAAGTAACTGGAGAAAATATATATATGACTTTCTTGAAGAGCTGCCACATTCAACTACTTGAGAGCGTATTTGCTTGTCACTAAACTTGCATGAAAGGCATGAAAACACGAGTTTAGTGACTAAAGCAAGAATAAAAGTAACATAGTAAAGTACACATTGGTGTACTCCACACATTGGTGAAAGAAAGTTAATGACATTAACTGCACAGACTTCTGTGTAGAGGAGTCTTTTCATATGCAATATCTAAAGACAATACACAACTGCATGAAGTCTGTAATAAAAACCATCAAAACTCTATTCTCATACTTCACTAAATCCTACAGATCTCTTGGTTCATTAGTCTCTTTATGCTCACAGCTCTAGGTAAATTCTCAGATCAGCAGAAATGCTTTATGTCCTCTGAGAAGAGGCAACTTTAGGGAAAAAAACTACTAATAGAAAGAACTGAACACAACTAATCTAATAACGTAAGTACTTCACCTACTTAACAATTGAACTTCTTAACTATTTCACCACAAGAATAAATGTACTTACCTGGCAACAGATGTGTAGTGAGATTGAGTTGTGGTTTTTTATTTAAGCAGTGACATAAGATTACAGTTATTATGCATTATTTTACAACCCGAATTCATCACTTATTTTGTAGTCTCTAATTAATAATGTCACACATTTACTACAGGCACCGAAAGTAACACTGAAGATTTTGGGGTTGATGTTTTTTTGTGACCTCTGATTCTTCCATAACATGATGATTTAGTGAGCAGAACCTGTAATACTCCTTTCTCTATGTTCTCATTCATTTTGAATCCAGAGCAAGAGGTCAGATAAGAAAAAAACCCTACAAACACCAAGCCAGACCATTCATACCCCTTCATTGTCTGGATGACTTAAAATCATCTGATTAACGCAAGTTTTACTCACACATTGCCAAAGCTCATTTATATCTGTAGGTAGTAAGTTTTCCACTGAAAGTTTTATTTGATTTTAATATTTTCTCTGCATTAACATCCTTGAAGTCCTTAAAACATTCACCTCTTTTACACAGCCCTGATCAGATCATCTTCATCACCCATTCCCTTGTTGAAATGAAAGCATTTATGACACTACCTGTTACCAATCAGTTTTGCTGCTTTTTACTTCTATTAAAGAGAATGTCAAGACAGTCTTTTGCAAACATGCAATCATATCTGCAATTAAAAAAGCAGGGGAAAAAAATAAAGAAGGAAGAAAGAGAAGAGTGATGAATGGCAAGCGGCTTATGGAAAAGAGGATGAGGGAGAAATAAATGTGAAAGGATTTCTGTTGTAGTCTGTGCCAGAAAAATATTTAATTTAATGCAAGACAAGCAACAGTGACCAAGGGATACATCTGCACGGGTCTTTATTCAATTATCAGTAATCCTAGAGTACTAAGCCAGGACAGAATGGTTTGGGTTGGAAGGGACCTTAAAGATACCTCGTTCCACCCCCTGCCATGGGCAGGGACAACTTCCACTAGACCAGGTTACCAAAATATAAATCAGGGTTTACATTAGTTAGGCATTATTAAAAAGCTAACAAGAAAAACATATATGCCTTTTTCCCCATCTCAGTAATTTCTGATTTTAAACAATTCTTCTTTTGTCATTCTGCAGAAATGAGAAATCATTTGGCAGGAAATTTAACTAAGATTTATAAATTGAGTTGCTATCATAATTGTAAAGCCAGCCCTGTCTCCATGAACAAAGTAAACATCAGACATAATAAGAATATTAAGAACTTATTAAAAATAATGTGATGTTCTGAAAAAACCCCACAATATTTCACAAGGCTTGACAATGAAGACTGCTACAGTCTTGAACTGTAAATTATTTAAACATAAATGGTGGGATGACACCAAAGCCAAGGATTTTTTCCATGTTTCTAGGAGCTTCTAAAGAAAATTGTTACACCTCAGAGAACTGCTTGGCATTAAAACATTACCAGTAGATTACAATTAAGAGAGAATTCTGACTGCACTTGCATTTTCATTTTTACCTCTCCATTGGTATAGGGAAGAAGTTAAACACAGGTTGGTGGGGATTTGGGGTTGTGTTTTTTGTGGTGGCTGTGGGTTGGTTGGTTTCTTTGCAGACACACAGGGTTCATTTTTAGTTACTTTAAGAAAAAATTAAACCAATAAACCATTAAGCCAATATATTGATGTAACCCACTGAAATTCACAGTTTACACCCATTTCAATCAAAAAAGTGATTATCAATTAAGATTCTTACAGCCTGTGAGTAACTGTTAAAGGCAATCCCATCACAGAAAAGAGTAATACCACACATCTGGGGATACTTTGGGCCAAAACAGGATTTTAAGGCTGAGCAAGAGCACCTTTCTTCCTAGGAAGATGAGCTAAGCTTAAACAGTTACACGAGATGGATAATTAGAAATGCGTCTCCTGCAAGCTTACCATGGATCCATCACAGAGCTGCTACAGGAGCTTTGATATCATTAGGTCAGAGGTTTTCTTAGATTTGTGAACACTTTGTATTCATAGCAGTTTGCCTTACAAAGCCTTCTGAAGGGGTGTCTAAAGAAATTATGGTTCCACCATCTCATGTGGCTGATTTAAATACCCATGATAGAAGTGACATTTATCCAGTATTTCAGAAGACATGAACTCACATTAACCTGCAAAATAAGAAGATGGCAGCCCTTTCTCCTATTCCTCGTCTTGCTGAGATTTCACCCACCAAAATTTAGGGGACAGATATAAGCCTTAAAATACTTAAATGAGCAGTCAAACAATAGCAAGGTATTTGCTACAATTAAGAATGTGACTAATACAGAACTTTCAAAACTACTGTTTTATAAGACTCATGATACTAACTAGCCAACACTATTGGATCCAGTGCCTAAAGGTTTCATAATTGCAAAATTTATGTGCACAGAATGATAAAGCCCTTCAACCTACTTATACCAGGAGTGCTAAAGGTACAGAACACATTTCACTACAAACAAACACTAGGTTTGGCTTATCAACAGCTGAACTTTAAGTTTTTTCTTACTTTGCTTTAATCCCCACAAATTCCTCATTGAAAAGTATACTTAAAGTAACTTCTTCTTTACCAGCTAAGGAAAACAGGCATTCAAACAAACAAAAGATGCATTTTAAATAGAACCCCCAAAATTTTACTACCAATAACTGCAACTGAAAATCACGCTTACGATGTTAAGAAGAGGATATGTGAATGGCATAAAGCATTTGGATTTCCTTAGAGATTGTTATCTTACCAAAATGGAGAAGGGTAGGGTAATTTCCTGACACGTAAGAAGGGAAACATGGCAAACAGGATAGGAAACAAAATCTGGAAAGAAAAGTCAAGGAGAGGAATGTCTAGAAAAAGATTCTGAACAAAAAAAATTATTTTACAAAGCAGGAAAAAGAAACATTTGTAGAAGAAACAGAATTGCTTTACATGTTCAGCATGCCAGTATTACAGCTTTAGTCTTTTACAGCACTTGATTCTAATTCATCAGAGAAACATTTATGCATTTTTTCAAATAATGCTTCCAGAGGAGCTATTTCAAAGTGATTGGTGTTTCTGACTGGTTTTGAGCATTTATCCTTATCTGATGGCTAGGGGCCTAATTTTGTTGTGCAGTAGGTTTTTTTTTTCCTTATGGAATATTTATTGCTTCTCCTTATGCTAAACTGAAAGTGGCTCAACCTACACCACACTAAGTTTGCAAACTAAGTTGCAAAAAAACCAGAACCCATACTTAGAAATAAATTGATTTTCTAAAAATTAATTCCCTTCAGGATCATAATGTAAAGGTGGGGAGAGGAAGTAAAAATAAAGACTCTGGTAGAGCAGTTGCCAGCACCACCCATACATCTTCCCTCATCTTTTAGTATCTACTCTGGTTATGCTAAGATTAAACAGTCTTAAACTTTATCTAAGGACCCAACATCTTTTGACCTTTATATAGCCTTGGCTGCACAGAGTATTATGCCTTTAGCAGCAGAATATATACCTAGAAATAGAGCATGAGATTAATTACATTTTACTGGCAGGAATTTGGACTAGTCTCTTTTCACAAGGGTAGCAAAACTAAAAGTGACTCGTGCAGATTGTTTTAAGGAATGTCAGTTTGACATAACAGAGGATTTTTGAAACTTTACTAGCAGTTCCTTCAGCCTCTCAGTGCTGCATCCCCACATGGACTGCCTGAGACAGACAAGAATCACTGAACAGACCTCACCCACAAGCTTGTTTTGTTCCTCTGTCCACTGCACCATCTAGGTATTAAAAACCTTAATTTCTCCATTAGCCTGTATAAACTTGTCTTAACAAGACAGAATTCACAGCTTACTTTTTTTTTAACCTGTATAAAATTAAGAGGCTTTACATATATGAAAACCTAATACCACAGCTACTTTGTTAGCACTCTGGTTGTTAAAGATGTCAAGATAATTGTACATAAAGAAAAAAGATATTCCATCTGTTTTCATATGGAGCTTTTTCCTGAGGTTAAATAATACTGTGCTGTATATCTAACACAATCCCAGAATCACAGAGCGGTTTGGGTTCGAAGGGACCTTAAAGATCATGTCATTCCAACCTCCCTGCCATGGGCAGGGACACTTTCCACTAGCCCAGGTTGCTCCAAGCCCTGTCCAACCCGGCCTTGGACACTTCCAGGGATGGGACAGCCACAGCTTCTCTGGGCAACCTGTGCCAGGGCCTCCCCACCCTCAAAGTTAAGAATATTTTTCTAGTATCTAATCTGAGTAGTAGGACAAGGCTTACATTTTAAGGCTAGGTTTGCATTCCCCTTTCATCTCTCAGCTTAATTTGGCCCAGAAGTCTTTCTTCCATACCCTCACTCAAACTCATCTCTAAATAGAGGCAATAGTTGGACCGCCAATGCAAAACCTTTAAAACAAGGCATAAATTTTCTGGGAAATAAAAACTTATTCTTTAGGGTATCACTGATAGTATTTGCAGTATTTCCAGGATATATGATTACCTGGTAAAGTCCAGCTTTTTGTGGATCAGAAAAATGTAATTCTTGCATTATATATGAACTAAGCTTTATTCATACAAAGCATTTACACTTAGAAGCACATTTTAAAATGCTTAATAAAAAACGCTCTCGTTTATTCATAAGCTGCTTCAGTTTTTCTAATGCATTATTTTTATCCTCCAGATGAATTTATTACACTTTAGGACCAACTCTTTTACAACCAGAATATAATAACAGGCCTAAAAAAATACATTAATTAAGCTATACTGTTTTAAAACTTATTACTACTAAAACCCATTCTGAGATGAAAAGCTGCTTTTGAGATATGCAAGACAAATACTGCAAGTACAATTCACTAAAGTTTTTTCTACTGTGGTTTATCATACAAGTAATTTAGAGTTTAGAAAAATATGCCCACAGCAGGTGACCTCTGCCTAAGAGACACACAGAATTCTTGTATCAGTTGCACTGTTGGTAAAGGACAAAATGTAACTCACAGTCTCATCATCAAATGTGGGTGTTTTAACCAATAAGGTTTTTACTGGATGTATCTAGAATGAAAGAGATGCCAGGTTTGGCTCAGGGTGCATTAAGCAAAGCCATAAGCATGAAATTCAAATGTACAATGCTCTATGCTGGCCCAAATTTAAGGTATGATAAAGTCATAACCTAGAATAGCTCTGAACTTAAGAAGGCTGAAGGTAACAGCATTACTAAAAATACACGAGTTAGCTAGAAAAGCAAAAGTTATCTGAAATGCAATAGCAGAACAAACAGAACCAGTCAGTAAGAAAAACAACTTCATAAAAACTCAAGATAAAAGTGGCAGCTAAAAAACATGCATTCAAATTAGAAGAACAAACCATTAGCTGATTTCCCCCTTCCTGTCCACTGTTACAACCCAGAGCTCATCACCTACCTCCAAATACCCTGCTGACTCATCCCTTCCCGACTCTTACCTTCAGCTACCTACAGCAGTGCTAAAAACCAACACTTTCCACTGAACAGGCAAAACTGCACTCAGTGGTATTTTGAGTAAATGACCTTAAAAGCTTATTCTAACCCTGTAAAACACTGCAATCCAAAAAAAGACAAAAAAGAACGCTTCATTCTTTTCTTACCTGATTCTTTAGAGCTCTTTACCACAAGTGAATCTACCTCTACTGATTTTGGTCGAAGTGGTAATGGTTCAGAATCTAACTTTGGTTTTGGTACTGGCTCAACTTCAGATTTCGGTCGAAGAGAAACAACTTCTCCATTAGTTCTGTAGTAAGAAAAAAAATGACAAAACATACCTCATCAAGAGATTAAACAGTTTTACAGTGAAACATTACAAGTATTAGAAGTATACTGAAAAATTTTGGTAGATTTTATCATCTTCTAAAGCCTTGGTGAAAACCAAGTCTTTTGATTTTCCACTCCTATAAAAGCCAATTCTACTCCTATAAAAGCCAATTCTGCAGAGCTCTCAAACATGTATAAACCACTTGTGAAAACAATCCAGAACTTTTACTATAGGGCACACTTTGGCACTTCAGTCCAAATATTAAACTTCAGAAAACAAGCAAGCTGAATAACATCTTCAGTAATATCTCTTGAAATCATTCAGAATCTGACTTCTGAAATCAAAAAAATCTTCCTGTACAGAAAGAAAACCTGCCCAGAATAATGATATTTCTTCCCGGTTACAGAATAAACTACCCTGCATACATGGCTTTTATTCTACCATGTGTTCTTTGCATATCTGCTCACATCATCACAAAATTTTTTTAAAAACACCAACCAAAACCCCCCAAAAATAAAGCCCCACCAAAATAAATAAACAAAAAAGAAGAGATAACATTTTGCTTTACAATTCCTGCTGTTACAAACACTTGATGACTGGGCCCTATCATCTGATTCTCCTGTATGTGCCATATATAAACTGACCAGTTGTCACCTTCAATGCCATCCCTGTCATTAATTTCCCTCCTGAAGCCTTTATTTGGAAGTTTTATTGCAACAGAAAGAGACAGCAGCCTTATCTTCCTAGAACAATTTCAAACTTTCAGACATTTAAATAGCTCTAAGATTTAAATGTTTCAATTACTAAAGGCAACAGACCCTTATTTAACTGCAGATGCATGTCTGCTTTAGTAATTATTTTATAAACAAGAGAACATGACTTGTGGTTTAAAAAAAGAAAAAAATCTTTACTTGGGAAAGTCTCCAAAATAGTAAGTGAATATATAACACCATTCTATACTGAAAAGGTATTTAAGGTGCAGGCTCTTTGCTGCAGCAGCTGTGTGCTCCTTTATTAGCACAAGGCCAAGTGCATCATGACCTTACTTTCACAAAGTTCTTTCAAGCCAACTGAACATCCCAAGGGGACAGTTACCCATCAGCAGTTTATTTACAGTTCTGGGTAAGGATCTAGCAAATACTTTGAAGGAGAAAGAAAGGAAAACTGTGTGGGACATTGCACTGATGCAAAATTAGTCTTAGAGAAATACTATAAATAATTGTTTCAAATTCATAGGAAAAAAAAAAGTGGATCTAAAAGAACTATTTATCCCTCTTTGTCCAGTAACTCAGCTGAGAAGGCTCAAGAGACTGAATGTGCTTCTGTAGAGGTTTCTTCCCCCAGGTGTAAACATGAGCCACACTGAGTGCCTTTAGCACAGGTACTGTCTGCGCTCAGTTCCTCCTTTCCATCTATATCTTGTCCTATACAAAGTGCTGAAACACTGAACACTGAGGCAGCTCAAATCTTTAGGGTATTTTTGAACACAACAATAATTCTCAAGGGTCATGTTCCCAGATTTTTACAGCATCCTGCTACTGTAGCTACAGCTTCTGCATCGTGAAACAGGCTTAAAAAAGCAGCCCCCAGCTGTGTGACTTCATCTGGTCACTGATGCTGTGATACTGACTCTGAGATGGATGCGATGTCTCAAAGAATCTGAAAGGCTTAAATTCACATTGATAAAGACTTGGAAAACCAAGACACTGGTTTGTGTAGGGCAAAACTTATCCTTGAATCCTTTTCACCCTTAAAACACGTATTTCTTCCCACCTCAGCCATGAAGGAAGATCAAACAACAAACCAAATAAAATACACTCGGTGTATGCAGGTTAAGTCATACTGACTTGGGTGCAGGTGATGGCAAACCAGGCTTATCCGGACGCTTTGGGTGCAGAAGTCCTGCTCTCAGTAAGCTGTTGGACTTGCTTGGAGGAATAGGCTTCTTGGGTGGAACTTGAGGAGCTTGTGGTTTCAAAGGCTTCTGATCCAAAGCTCCTTTTTCATCTGACAAAATAAATTACTATTTTAAAAACCCCATGTTGTCTAGAATTCTTACAGCACTAATCAATTAGAAAGCAACTGTTGCCAGAAATACCACCCTTGAAGATCAAAGTGAAAAACAGATATGCAAGTGTCTTGAGTGATGCCTTATCAAAACACACAAACTACTTGCTGAATTTAAAAGCATTAACTTAAAGTAAGCAAAATGTCTCTCTACTGGCATGAAACCACAGTGAGAAATTATGGATCACATTATCACACTACAGATGACAGCTAAGAACAAAGAATCTCTGTACTGCTACTGCTTTAGCTTTTCTATGAATTCACTTTATCTCCTTTTAAAGAGATAGGGTTTGGTTTTCATTTTATTGTAATCAGACTTCTTCTACACACACGCGCAGGCATAATTATCTAGGGAAAAAAAGGGGGGGAAATGAGTATTTATCTAAACAGCTGAATTTATTTTAGGTAAAATCTACCTTCCTATAAATAGACAGGAATTAAGTATGGATAATCAAACAAAAAAAGGTTAAAATTTATTTTTCAGTGACTGCATGACCTAATTGAATAGACCAGAGGAGCTGACATATTACATGGGACACTGACAAATTCAACCTGCTTCACAAATATTAGTTGACTACTTTTCAACCCATGTTGTCTAATTCTACTCTGTGGGATATCCAGAGCACACCCTCTACTTTTCCCTGTAAAACTATAGTACAGTTCAGTCAGGCATGCACAAAGTACTGAGAATTTTAAATAGTAATTGTTAGGTTACAGCAAGGGTTACAGTTCTTTACAGTTACTGCCCTTTTAGGGCATTAAATCAGTAAACTGGGATGAAGAGTGACCTTCAGCTTTGAATCTCCCCATCCTCCCCTTCTATAACTTCGCTTTTAACCAAGTATTGATCTAATGTAAAATGTTTGCATATGGTATGGATTTGGGAGCAGGGGTGGGTATTTGCCTCAGCTCCATGCCAGCTAAGTGCCTGAGCTGCCAAGTCTGTGACTGATTTCCTTTGGACAAGTCCTGCAGCCACTGAGTGTCAATCCTCCAACCCTAAAATGGGAAAAGGACAATTTTCTTTCACAGGAATCTCTGGAAGCAAACAGACCCTAGTGCCAGTTCTGGAAAAAGCATTGTCCTGGGCAGAACTGCCCTCCTGCTTTGGGACACTTGAACATCAGCAAGAGATATGAACAAAAAATCTAAACTGCTTGGCAACACCTTCTAGCCTCTATTAGCATGGAGTTAAAAAATCAGGACACTGAAGCAGTGGAAGGATTTGCCACAGGGTGGTGCTGGCTGCCCTGGGTAAAGCATCCCTTAGCAGCATCAGCCACTCCTGCTCACCCACCCTGTACACAACATTTACACTTTTAATGCCCAACAGCAGCCAGTATTAACTGCAGATCAATTGACTTTATTTAAGCTGTGCTGAACACAAGCTGGGAATTACCCCTTTTGCTTTTAAGAATAAGCGAGTTCATAAATAGGGCAGAAAAAGTGCTGCCATTGAATTTTTATTCCTGAATTCTTATCTGTCAGTTTTCCCTTCAACTACTCCCACTCAAAATCTGAATATAAAAACTGCCTACAGCTAAGTGGAAAAAGTTAATACCAAAGGTCAAGGTTCACCATGAGCAGAGAAACTGGACATTTCTGCTGGACAAAATGACATGCCTCTTTCTTGGATTTTCCTCCTCAATGAAAAAGAGGGTTGGCTTAAAAATCAGTAGTTTAGCAATGGAAATAAAGATATTAATCTGGAAACATATCCAAATTGACAAAAATTCCTACCACTAAGGATACCACTAAGTATCCTTTACAATAAATACAGAAATACTGTCAGTAGTACTGCTTTTAATTTTTCATCACAATTAAAGGCAGATTTATTGGACTCCCAATAGGCATAAAAAAATTAACATAGTTTGATAGCTTGTGATTAGAGCTGCTCAATTAGAAACATTTTTTTACAAAAACTAATTACAGAACAATTTCATACCTAGTGAGTTTAATCACTAGTATTAACATGGTTATTCTTCCACAACTACCACTGCACTGATAGATGGACATACCTTCCCGTAAAACAGGACTGCTATCTAAAAAAGTAACTTTTAAGGCTTGACCTGAAACTGAAAAGAGGACAAACTTTTCCTCCCATCACTTCCTGTACCTCAGTAAAGGATGGTTCTCTACCTTCAGTGATTTTTCAGAAGTTTTCACATTCCTAAGTGTTTCAGATGGTGTCACTCGGTATTTTTTTTCCTATATTCCTCCATGAACAGTTTTGCTCAGCTACGGAAAGGTTAACACCACAGTATAAACACAACCAGTCTAAAATTAAACTTACTTCAGTTGAAAAGAATTTAAAAAGAGACCAGTGATCAAAATTTCTGGAATCATACGGCTGACCTCAATTCACACCTGGAGATATTGCTCCAACAGATAAAAATAATTTGTTTGCTCACATACAGAGCAAACAGAGCTGACTTTAAAAAGTGTTTTTCATATACAACACCTGAGAGGGTGCTTTGTTTAAAATGGGGGTTATAAAAACTTCTCAAGGAAGCCAAGAAACCCATGGAGCAGGCTCACTGGTAGAAAGGCTGGTCAGCCACAGTTCACCATTCACAGAACAGTGTGGGTTTGTAACTGGGTTAAGCTGCACTAACATCAGAATTTCTTCTACAAGGCCCAACTAGCATGTTTAAGCTTCTCACTTTTAAACACGATCAAAACAGTTTGACTTGGCAAGTTTTTGGAACATGGAAAGAAGCCTTTTAGAAATGTGTTTGGGTGACAAAAGCAGCTTTTTGTCTGGAAAAAAAAAAAAAAAGAAAGAAGTACCCTTTAAATTTTAAGAATAGTGCAGTAAATGTCTCCAAATTCTGCAGAATTGAAAACATGGAATACATCAAGAATTAACCAGAAAAGAAATCTCTGTTTCTGAGTGCTGTGATTGTAATGAGTCTAAGAAGTGCTGTAACTGTTCTGTGCAGTTCTTTCAAAATAGTTTTGTTCAGAGACTGATTTTGGCCTAAACTGCAGTCACTGTCACAGAACTACCCTTACATTAATTTAATTTAACTATGTTATTGTGCAGTGAGGTAACCAATTTTCAGAATGTACTGCAATAAACAAGAAATAAACATTTCAAAAGAGCATAGCTGTTGTTCTAACCTCACCAAAGATAATTCTGTAATATCACAAACACAACGACTTCAGTAGATGGTATCAAGAGAGTCTGTATGATGTTTCCTGAACAGGGAGTCTATTGCCAGAGCAGCCAAGTCAGAAACTGTAACTCGTTTACAAGAGCATGGTCTGAAAATCCACTATGAAGAAAACAGGTCTCACCTTTTTCTTCAGGCCTCAAAGAAGGGAATTTCTTCTCTCCAGTTGGCAATTCAGGCTTTGGAGCTGAATTAAAAAGCAAACCATAGACATTTCTCAAAGAGCTTTAATTATCTTGGTCACTAACTAAAAATAAGATACACCAAGCTGTGTTTATATTTTCTCATTTGCAAGGAGTGTAGTACTATTTATAAACACTCACTTGAGCCCAGAAAATGGCAGGCCTGTATTAAAATGTTTCCAAAGTAGGCTCCATCATAATTTGGAAAAATATACAGGAGCAGCAAAACACACAAAGCATGAAACGTAAACTCAAGGTGTGATTAAGGGTGGCTGCATTACTAGGAAATACAAAGCTACTTCTGAATTTTCATTTGAAGTCATGCACTGCTTCTGAAATTTAGTATTTCCCCAGACATACACGTATCACATACCTGGACTTTTAACTGGAGGTGGAGGTTTCTTTGGCTTCTGCAAAATGAAGAAAAAAAAAGAAAAATAGTCAAACAAACAAGCAAACAGATATTCTCTATCCAAGACAGCCTCATTTGTCTTTTGTTTTGCATACTGTCACTTCGAGCTTGTTTATTAGCTGATTTCAAAATATTTCACAAAGAGGGCAATCAATTCACAGACAGGAAACACAAAGAGCTGGAATAATTCCTCTGATATCTCCCAGACAACCAGTTGCAAAACCAGGAACAAAATGCAGGTTCCTTCAAATCAGAGCAGTGTTTCAGTAAAGTGCATAAGCAGCAGAGGGGCAAAGAACTAATACCCAAGTATTACATCTTTCCTAGTCCAGAGAAGTGCTCTGAGCACACTCATTTTACTTTCAATATGTAAACCTCAATCTTAGTTACTACAATGTCAATTTAAAAGAGTAACCAGGTAACTTTTTGAAAAAAAAATTGTCCCTTTCACTACAACAAAAAAAAAAGTTTCTAAATTAACTATCAATAATTTCAATTGATTTACAAATTACAAGTGTAAAAAAAATAATTAGCATTTGTCTTATAAACACTGCACTTACATGAAAAATATTGCTTTGAGTTTCCTTATCACTGCATATTTAAGTGGAAAAGAGGGTAAAACTACTCTAGACACTAAAAATTTACAAAGTATCACAAAGCAACAATTTGTATGTGGAAATTGACTGTTTTAAAAGAGTCACTCATGACTTTCACTTCCCTTAGAGTGACACAATTCAATTTCAGTCTCTCCTGCTGGAAGGTGACTGGCACCTCTCAGGACAGATCTCAGCCACTCACCCTCGGAATCTGATCCGGGAAATTGCTCTAGAAGAGGTGCCTTGTACTAAAGGCCAGACTCACTAGAAGAAGATCACAAAAGCCTACAAAACCACTTGCTCTTTATACAAAAGCTGCTGAAACCATATGGGCTCAATCTAACACGGCCCCTCAAAAAAATGCCTCTTAGTTGGTATTTTTAAAACAGTTGCTATGGATGGATTTCACTTCTCTGGCCCCAGTGCTATTGAATAAGCTTTTCTTAAATGCAGCAAGATTTTATTCTGACATGTGAAATGTAATTAAACAAGGAGGGGAACCCATATCCCATTTCTTTCTCTGGTTTCAGAGGACACAAAAGGAAGTGAACTTAAGTAACAAGACTGTATTTTCTTCCTTTCCCACAAAAGGAACTACATTATCCAGCTGTGCAGCATTGCTTTCTCCATCAAAACCAATTACACTGAGAGTTTGACATCAACGTGCCATTATATGATTCTGATCTGTGCTTTTATTAAGTTGATATCAAATAGCCAATTATAATAATCAGCCATCCGGTGCCTTGAACCTCAAAGCTGCTCAGTGCAAGGTGAATCCCTGCACCAAGGCACAGGACACAAAGCAGAGTAAAGGATCAAAGCAAGGTCTGTCTACAAGAAATGCTGTTTATGGTAATGATTTTTCCCCCCCTCTCTCAAGGGAGCAATTCTGCATTGTGAAACAGTGACACCACCCACTCCTCAAATCAAGTCACTTCTATTTTACAGCTGGGAATCCATCTGAAAACAAAGTGCTGACTTGGGGTAAGTAGATTTTCTGTGTATGTGAGGCAACCTGGGTTAAATGATAAATCAGTTAACTTCTGATGTGAAGCTGAACCCATCCCACCTGGAGATGACTTACGTTTGTGAATTAAGAGAACCATCTTTGCTACACAAACTTGACAGAACTAAAACATCACACTAATCTCAGCAACAACAAAAAAAAGTAGAATGAGAATCAGAATTACAAGATCAAGGAGTACCACAGAAAAACATGTATTTCTACAAGTTAGCACATGAGATGGTGAAAAAAATATCTCTACATCTCATCCAAATATTATCCTTCACACACTGTAACCTACTGGTAAGGCTTGACATGGAAAAATCCCAGTCAGTCCCAGAGGGATCATTCAGCTTTTTGTAAACAGAGTTACTTAAGCAGTTGGTATCTTCCTTCTGAAGTCCTTATGTCCTCTCAAAACAGTAAGGGTTTAATTCAGTAATCAGTAACACATAACATCACATTATTAGAGCTATATCCTTTTCTGTATGACCTAATTATTCTCATAAATTAGAGTTCATTTGGAAAAGCATGCCTCAGGTTAATATTTAAGGACAAGTTTAAAAGGTTAACCTTTACATCTTTCTTCTTTGATGCAGCTGAGTCAAGATAAAGGTAAAACTACCACAACTGTAATATTTCAAGCAACATAAAATGCTGCGAGTGCATTTTCATCAATACTTTTTTGTAATACTGAACGATACATGTAAGAACTTACAGGGAAGTCTTTATCAGACTCTTGTATTTGAACAGCAAAGTTATCTGGGAAGACTCCTTCTTTACCATTGAGTTCTCCTTTCCACCAGCCTGGCTCTCCAGTGTCCTAAAATAAACAACAGGTCATTTCAATCAATATTTACTTCTCCCTCAGAACAGATACAGTTACAGGAACAACTTTTTTCCTTTTACACACAATGTTGCTCTGAAATACTGTATTTACAAGATGAATACTTTGGCCACCTTAGGAATGGGAAACAGCTACAGATCAGATCAGGTTTGGTCAGGTTTTGTTTTCTAAGAAGCAGGATGAAATTATATTACATACATAAGATAAGGGCAAAAGGATAAGATCTGCAAAAGGAAGGAAAGTACACAAACCCAATTATGACCCAACGCACATTTGTTTTTCTCAGCTTCCTTGACCAGCAAGTTATTCAGTAAATACTTCAAATGTTATTGGAGTGATATACAATTCTATCACATAAGAGTGATTCTAATCCAGTGGTGGATCAGTTCCACTGGTCTGAAAACGGTGAAGATGCAATAGGATCTTTTCCCTACTGAGGGAAAAACTAACTATATCAAGACAAAAGAAAATAATGGAGAATTCATTCAGTGGCACAGAAATTCATTACATGATGTTACTGATCAAGGTTCTTGTAACAGAAGGTATGATGTTATTGGAGTACTTTAGCAGCATAAACAACTCTGTGTCTCAGATCCAAAACTCTGCAGATGTCACTCCAGCATAGAAGTCCAAGTGGATTACAGCTGATTTGTGCCACTATGAGCAACACCAAGTAGGTCATCCCAAGTTCAGTACACAAGGACAATTTCAGCACTCAGTTCAGCTGAGACACTGAACAGGGAAAGGAGTAGGGGAAAAATATCAAATATCTCTAAAAAGTCCCACCCTGTATAAAACTAGAGGAATCAACATGATAAAAGACCTGAATAGGTGATTAGTGCTGAAAGTAAGAGTTTGCAAAAGTTTTCTGTCATTTTTCCCTCTGTCAGCCTTTGTATTAAGTACCACAGTCCAGTGTCTGAACAGTGTGCAGCTGTGAATGGGATAAGGCATCTGTTGCTAAACTCCACTTAGCCAGTGCTGAGGTGTAGTAGAGAGCCAGAGGCAACTCATGGAAAATCATCATCTGCAGACCAAACAGAAAAGAAATGGCCAAGGGGGACAGGCTTAACATAAAGTCTAAGTGCTGAAAGAAAAATCCCAGAATCACAGAACAGTTTGAGTTGGAAGGGACCTTAAAGATCCTCCAGCTCAAACCTCCTGCCACGGGCAGGGATGCCACTCACTAGACCAGGTTGCTCAGGACCCTATCCAGCCTGGCCTTGAGCACTTCCAGGGATAGGGCATCCACAATCCCTCTGGCAAAATACCTTAACACTGGGCAAGACCAAAACCCTGGTCTGAGGCAGCCACCTGGAAGTTACATTAATACACTCAGGCTTCAGAAGATGGTTTTGGAGGGAAAGCTCTGCTCTGGACAGCTCTTCTTGGTTCCACTTTGGACCAGCATATGCTTTGAATAAATTTGTTTAAAAAGACCAAAGCAAAAGATTTAGTGAAGATGGGGCAAGGGCTGCTGTGTTTAAAAAAATGCCTTTCATAACTACTCTTTTCCACTAAATTACAGTCAATGATGCTCATAATATCAATTTTCTACTGAGAAAAAAGTGGCCATCTTTTCCATAAAATTAAAACCCTCCTAAAGAAGAAGTGTTAGTTTATTTCTGCAACTCTGTGAAAGTTGAAGATGAAATTTTCTACTTTTTTTTTAGGAAAGTCATTATTCCTTAACATAGCACAATATAAACCAGAAAAAACTGCAGAGTACTGGAGGGAAATTAGATGCAGGTAGGTTAATATCCTCTTTAGAATCAACTGTGCAACAACACGATCTATCAAAAAGGTCCTTTCAACATTCAACACAAATGAGAACACTCAACTAAACAAGCACGCTTCTCTACATAGCCAGACAGTATCACTAACTTCTGTATGGCTATTCTGAAATACCAGGTACCTCTAACACCTGGACTTCATTCAACTACTGAAAACATTTGCTCAGGTTTTCTCATAACACCTAGATCAAAATCAGTAAATACAGATTTTAATTTCTCACCTTTTGACACAAAAATACTTTTCAACTACCACCTCTAGGTCAGCCTGATATATCACCTGAGAAAAAGAACAAGTTCTGAAAGTAAAAGAGCTATTTGCAAAGCTTTTCCACTTTCCTCACTGAAAAGGCATTTGGTACTGAGTGCACACTGATCCCACTGGCCTTTCAGGACTCCAGGATAATCTCCCACTCTGGAACAATCCTTAAAGTCATCTGTATCTCCACCAAGCTGTCACATGAGACAAATCAGTCCACAGGAATATCTACTCCAACAGGCTCTCCTGATTTCACAGTTCACACCTTACCTACCTGTACAAAATCCACAAAAGCTACACAGGTGGTTAGAGCAGACCAAACTTTCTTACCTTACTGATTATTTGAATGATCTCGCCTTCCTTAAAGCTGAGTTCATCATTTGAGCCTTCATAGGAAAATACTGTCCTGCAATATTCCTTGGCTGAAACAAAACAGCACAACTAATTTGGATACCATGAGTAATAACATACATAATACCAGCTCACTTATGCTTTCTGAGAGCTGAGAAATTAACACTAAGATCACACTTCCCTTCTAAACCACCCACCCAAGACTGCTTTATGAATGTTCAATATGTTCTTCTTATCACAAGAAAAATAAGATTATGTATTTATAGAGCAATGGAGATAAATCTTTGTAAAGTCAGGAGTAAAAGCCCCAAAACATTTTTTTCACAAAGTAACTTACTTTAAATCCTCTGACTCCAGAGGGAGAAAAGAGGAGTTAGAAGTTCAACAGTTCAAATTTTAATAGACCATCCAGCCCTACCCATAGCACTATATATTTAGTTTTGAGCCACTTTAAACAAAAATGGTTTCAAGCTTAAGAGTTTATAAGTATTTTCTCAAAATTGATCTAAATTTAAAATGTGCATCCTAATTAAATATAAGCAATTGTTTTCAGGTGACATCATTTATTAACAAGTAAAACTACAGAAACTTCAAGTACTTCAAGCAGCAGGCTTGTTGAAATTCTGCAATGAAACCAAGTAACTGAACCAAAGGCGTTCCTTGGCTAAGCACCTGAAACCAGAGCTCATCTGAGTGATCAAGTCAGTCACAGCCTCTTCCACAATAGCAGACAGAATTCTTTGCATTTGGAACAGGACAAAACTAATCCATTTAAAACTGTGATAAGGATTGAGGTGAAAAAGCAGAAGTATTTTTTTTTCTTTTCCCATGTCAGAACAAAAACAACATGAGAAAGGCCAAAATACATAAACACAGAATGTTTAACCCCAGCACAGTTAACATAATGCAGTGGATAAAAAGGTTGAATTTCTGTATATGAAGCATTAAGGAAGAGGAAGCAAAGAGAAGGGACTCAAATGTGCTGCCGTAACCCAACAGGTGTTTGGCACTGACAACACACACAGGTTGAGCAGCACAACATCAAGTCACCATAAGAATCACCTGCAATTCTTAATACTAGCCTTTGGCTGGGTGGTAGGAAGATAAACAAGTCAGTTGCAGTCAAATCTTTTTGCTGTTGTTACATTTTGTTTAATAAAAATACATATCTTTAGTTTAAAAATGAGCAAATTGTATTCTCAAATAAAAATCTACCCTAGTCAGTGACAACCACTCTGTTAAAATGCTAAAGTCTGCCAAGCTTAAGAGATAGATATCTATGTGATTCTACAATACATATCTAACCACGTGAGTAATCCTAGGTACAAGAACTTGTATCATTTTGCTGCCTTATCTGGTGATCCAAAATGCTCAGCTATAGATTGACTAACCTGTGGTTTGTGAAGAATTACAGAACTGTAAGAATCACGTCAAACGGATGAATGGCTTAAACTGAGATCCAAAAAAACCCAAAAATTACACTGACTCAAAAAAAAAAAAAAAAAAAAAGGTAAAAAAAAGCCAGGAAGCCAGGTACATAACAAATATTGGCCAGGTACATAACAAATATTGGTCAAATTTGAGAATTTTATTCAGTAGTAAGGAATAAATGGAATACATTTTGCTACGTCTGGATTCTGTAAAAAGAGATGCATTTCCTCACTGCCTGGCAAGTTGGCCAGTATAATCCTTACCTCCTCTCCTCCTCCAAGCACCTCTCACATGCATCAAGTCCCACAACAGAAAAAAATGGTGCCAGAAAGGGGAACTTTCACTCTTCTCCAGGAAGGCTGGAGACAGGGAGTCCTGCACCCTGCCAAGGCCCCCACATGCTGGGCTGTGAACTCCAGCTTTCAGCACCACCAAGAAACCCAGCCATGTATGTAAAGAGTTAGGTACAATTTGCCACTTCAGCATCTTATTTTGTGAGCCTGGTATTCTGACAGTACTTAAGATAAATAAAGAGTCCAGTTTGAAGCATTTAAACTTCAGTAACTATTTTTAAGAAAGGGTAGTTTAAAACTGAGTCTTTTCCATAGAGTTGAGACTAACAATACAGTAGCAGATATCACAGATATTGTGTCCTAACATAATGGGGGGAAAGAGGGGTCAAATTGTGATTATTTTACTTTTTAAAGAAAATATTTTTACATACTTGTGCCAGAGGCCAAAAAAAGCTTTCAGAAATAGCAGAACCCCACTGCAAAATAAGCTACACTAGTCTAAACATTTCAGAGATCTTTATTTATCTGCTAACAGATGAACAGAGTTTATTTTAAACTTGGTCTCTCAAAACTGAGGATGAGATACATAAACTATAATATAGTCTATATTGAAATAAAAACACTAAGAAAGAAAAACAAGCTTTTCTCCTAAGGTTATAAGATGTTCTTATGTGGTGCCTGTAGGGTATTACCTACTGATGTTCTCTTACAGCTTTTTATTACTGCATACTTAAATTCCTCTCTGATGTATTTGTTTCCCTGGGAAGAAGAGACCCACCAGCAGGGCTACCAATTCTCTACCAATTTCTCTGGTCTTAGCATGAGATGCACCTGAAATTATGAAAAGAGCTAAATACTGAATGTTCTGGGTATTCAGCACTGAATGCTCAAGAATTTTTAAGGAGTTAATTTTTATGCAAATTTTTAAACAAAACAAATTTCACAACTCTCAGGGCTGCACATTTTCTTGTTGGCTCTTACACCAATAGCACTGGAAAGGTTTAAGAGCACAATGTTGCAGTTTTCTAATTTCTGCAAATTACGCATTCCATAGAAAACAACACACCAAAATAAGGTATTTCCACATAAAACAAAAATATACTTGAAATTACAATACAGAAGTTGAAAAAAATGTCTCCTCTGGAACCAGGGAAATGAGCTGTTTACACATCACATAATCAAAGGTAATTTTTTATATGGGGTTGGCACTCCCATAAGATACTTGGGGTTGGCTTAAAAATATCTCTCTAGATAAAACTATGCAATTTGGTAGCTAAATGAAGTCATAAATTCTTAGAGATGTTAAAAAAAGAAAAATAAAAAAGCACTATAAACAGAACCACAATGGAACTAGATTATCAAGGGAACAGACTTCAACACACCACCAACTTTTTGATGCAAGAAACTTTGCATAGAGTTATGACAGCACAGTACCACCTCCACAGTAAATCCTGAGCCCAGAAAGTAACGTCTGTAACTTAGGGACAGAAATTGTGTTGGGGTCTGTTCCATGGAAATAGGTCTCCAGCATCCCATGGGAACACAAAAGCCAGGCAGAGTAAATCACTTTGAACACATCAACAGAAAATGAATACAAAGGGACTGTTGCAATAAAACTTCATACCCCAGACTGTTTTTGTCCTGGGAGACAACCCTACAAGTGTTTTTGATTCTTTTTCTATAGAAATGTAAGCAAAACTTTCTTTAGACTTTTTCGCATTTGCAAAACTCCTCAAAGGTACAGAACATTACACAAAACCCCAGTATACAATAAAGTTTTAAATTTTAACACACAAAAAAAGTGACAACCAAATACTTTAAGAAAGGACTAAAGGTAATATATGTAAATGTCCACTAGCCTTACCTTTCGGTTTACTTTCAGCTTCTGATTTTATTACTTCTGGTGAGTTTTCAGCTTTTGTTATACTGGGAAAATGAATTAGCTTTGATCCAGGAGGATGGGTGGGTAATGGCTGTATGAAGGGAAGAGAACCTTGTTAACAAAAATTCTTTACGGATTTTATTTTTGATTAGGCTCCAGAATACACTCAATATTTCATTAGCTGAGGTGATACAAATTACCATCTCCAGGAGATTCAATGAGCTTTCCCATTAAGCACTTATCTTACTGTAGTTGCTTCATTACAGACACTGCAGTTAGACTTTGCCTACTGATTAAAGACAGAGCACAGCTTTCAAACTGGAAGTCTCAGAACAGGGCCAATGTGTTTCAGCAATTGTATTTCAGTAGTTCCAGGTGTTACTCTCCCATTAGCCTGAAAATTGCCTCCTCAAGCACAAAACAGAGGCAGTTATTTAACAGCTCTGCTCAGAGGAACTCCCTGACCATGCTTACTTTGTACTGGAATAAAGCAGGAATATTCAGCAGCCACACAGCACCTCAGACAATCAGGTTTAACTACTCAGCCAAACATAAGAGCACGTGAAAACCCATCCCAGCTTCCCTTCACTCTTAGCAATTTGTACAAAACACAGGTGTCACCAGAGACTTCTCCTGAGGGAAAAGAACACCATAAGTTTCAGAGTTAACACCTAAGCAAAATAAATGTTACAGTACTGTTTTATTACTTTTTTCCCTGAAGACTTACTGAGCTGCCAGACATTCTGACAGCTCCAGCAGCATCCACTTCTTCACAAATCAAGGAGCTACAAACACAGAGTATGATCTTACAGTCAGTACTTACCTGAGCAGCCCTAACAGCAGTAGTGGTGTGAAAAATCCCACTGCCTTTAATTACTCTGTTCATTTTCATTTAATATTCAACTTTGCAGATTCTCTACTCTCAGAGAAACTAGGCTTACTCTCCCTAAAACCAGACAATGCCTGTAGGCTGGTGTTTGGTACCTCTGTCATACCATGGAGGAAGTCACAGTCACTTGGGATGTTCCTGGAGGACATATGCAATTTAACTCTCTCCAGAATGGTATATGAAGGAAGCACTAAAATAACCCACCTATGAGATTAAACACCTCCAACATAGAAATAGTTCTCTGCATTTCCCCCTTCCAAAATGAGACACTGTTAGAAGTAAGAGAGGAAGTTTAGGCAAGCCAGGTATAAATAGCCTGAACCCAGGCAGGATGCTGAGACCAGCTGAAACAATCTCCTGCAGCAGCCTAAATGCCCCTGAGCACTTCATATATATCACTGCTCAGCCATCCTGTGCTGAACAGTCTCTGAATTTCCCAAGAGAAAAGAGCCCTCTCTACTCTAGACAGCTTTACTTTTTTTTAGCTTACTGGCTTAAAGACAGAATGCCCTTCCAGCTTCCCTTCATCTAACCCCAAAGCACATTAAGCACAAATCCAAGAAAGCCATCTATTTTCACAAGACCTTCACGAAAATTATTTCCCTTGGGCTCTCCATATTGTTCTGTAAGTCTGTCCACCATTGGGATGACTTTGGCAGCAAGTGTAAGCGGAATATTAAGTGCTAAACTAAAATGTCTGTTTCGTTGTCATTAGGCTATACAAAACTATTTTCTCACTTAATTTCCTCTCTTGAGGAGAAATGGCCTACCAGAACTTTCCAGACAAGCCAGCCAACATGAAACACAGCACCAGTATGTTTTATTGTTTATACACAGTCAAATACAACAACTCAGAAGGTCTGAGCAGACCTCGTATTAACTGAGCAGAATCTACATAAGCTCTTTATACTCCCACGTAACAAGGCAGCAAGTAGGGAAATGCCCTTTTAAACAATCAGTCTCATGAGAAGAAGGCAAATTGAAAGCCAGGTCCTGAAGCCCTAGTCTAACAGCATTCACATGAAGATGTAGTGATCCCACAGACTCCCACTTCAAGAGACAAAGTTTGGAGAGTTATGAGGAAAATCAATGTGCCTTCACAGAATCACAGAACAGTTTGAGTTGGAAGGGACTTAAAATTATCATCCAAGTCCAACCCCCTGCGATGGGCAGGAACACCTTTCACTGGATCAGGTTACTCAAAGCCCCATCCAGCCTGGCCTTGAACAATTCCAATGATGGGGCAACCACAACCTGTCTGGGCAACCTGTTTCAGCATCTCACTTCTCTCACCATAAAGTACAACTTCCTTATCTCCCTCTTTTCGTCCTAAATCTTCCTTCCTTCAGTTTAAAGCCATTGCCCATTGTTCTGCCACCACAGACCTCAGTAAAGTCTCTCTCCAATGCATTGAAAGGATGCAACAAGGTCTGCCAGGAACCTTCTATTCTCTGAGCTAAACAATATCTTCTTTAGGAGGTAACATTCCCCAAACTTTAAACAGAAGGAAACACAATTTTATTTTCTGAATCCCCTGATGTTTTGACTGGACCAGAAACAAAGAGGACACACATCACATCATTGCTCTTAGCATAGCTATGGAGAGAAAACACATTCAAGAAAGCCTCTGTCCTTACGCTCCTTCCAGGGACTCAACTCTCCTTTTACCCTACACCATTACAGTTATTTGCATGACAGCAGAGGAAAACATCAGTCAGCAAAACAGTGTTATCCATAACAGACAAAGAACTGAAACGGACAAAGGCCTTAAAAGCTTTCCTGAATTCACCACCTGAGTCAAATCCAAAACACTAGACTATCTCAGCTGCCTTTAATTGATCAAAAGCTAAAAATCCACATATAAGCTCTTGAAAAAAACAATGATAGGTTCAAGATAAAGGACTGAGAATAGTTGTTGTGCTCCCAAGAGCTAAGAGAACTCTTAGGTTCAGATCAAAATAAAACTGAAACTACAGCAATTCCACGATCATCACATTATCTACTTTCTCCTAAGCTCCAGTAAGTTCAGAATAAAGAATAAAAGTGCTCCTTTTCTCCACTCATAAAAGAATGGGGAAAAGAAAAAAATGAGGATGCAAAATTCTAAAACTGTATTTTTCAGGCCTACATTATCAGCGGTTTATGGACCAACATTTACTGAAGGTAATGGCAGTTGACACCTTGAACAGCAACCTCAACATCCACCAAAACTTGGAAAAAAACCCTAAACACATCCAAACACAATGAAACCCCAAGCTATTTCTTGTTTTAGAAGACAAGTTTAACTCTCACAAGACTGAACAGTCTTGTCCCAGACCACATACAAAGTCTGTTATAAGGGGATTATGAGAGACGTCACACTGTAGATGTGTTTGAAAACTCATTATGTCTTACACCATATGGCTCTGAAATGAAAATTTTCTATCAGCTTGGTTTTCCATCGCTAATGTTTTAAATACCAAGACATTTGAAGAGACTTTTAGGAGTCAATGTTAAATATAATTCACTATGAATCAAGCCAGAGAAGATTTGTTTTGTTTTATAGGCAAGAGCCCTATGAGATGATTATGGTCAGAGTCCACACCTCTTAAATTATTTTTACAGGAAACCCCAAAATAACAATAGGTACTGCCACAAACCTTATCTTGCTTTTTATCTTCTGACTCATTACTGGATAATCTTGTTTTAAGTTTCACTGAGCCTTCTTTAAAGATATCCCCAAACCCAACACCTCGGATTTTCTTTGGCTGTGCTGGTCCCGATGCAGGTTCACCCCCATTTCCTGGAGAGGTCACAGGTGAGGTAGGACTATTGAAAACAGGCTCTGAAAGTAAAATGAGAAACAAAACGTTATTTTAATAACTGAAATTATTTATTTGCTTATTTATTATTATTTCTGGGGAAAAAAGTGGAAGCCACACAGCTGTGTGTACTGCTCCTGTTAAACAGCTTTTCTAGGAGCATCACTATAGCTGTAATACCTCACATTTGTCCTAGTTTTACATTTAATATAAGACCAATTGAAATGACACCAGTATTGCACTGATGATTCTGGCAACTAACTCAATAGATCACTAATATTTTTTGCCTTTTCAGTTATCACTCAGGCTCCACAGCCTTTTAACATAAGTGTTTTCCATTAGTTTTATGAAACACCACTTATGCATTCTCTGAAAATGGGTTTTAGTCCAACATTTAAAAGCTTCTCATTTGCAGAGCTGCAGCCGCAGAAAGTGATGATCAATAAAGGGCCATAGTGAATCCAACCACATTCCAAGAGCCACAGGAAAACACAGTGTCTCAGTGGTAGATGATGCCTCTCAAGGCACCAAAGTGAAACCTTCCTATTGCTCAAAATGCAAATATATGATAATACAACTATTTAAGACTGTTTTAATCTTTCGGTTTTAGGTAGCAACATTTATCCACACCCCAAAAATGTATTTCAGAGAACTTAACTTTGGTGTTAGGAACTTTGAGACTTTTAAGATCTATTTTTTTTTTTTTTTAAGTTATGGCCTAATCTGTTGAAGTTTACAAACTAGTATTTACAGGTAAACTGTTTTTACATGCAGAATTCCAGGAGACAGTCACGTGAAAACAGACAGGTTTTATAAATCAAATTCAAAATAGCCTCCACATCTTTTAGCATTTTGATTAAGTTCTCTTCAACCTATGCATGTTTGGAAACTGCAATAAAGATTAAAGCCTATTTCCTCTATCATAAATTTAAGACATTTTGATACCATGAAGATACACTGCCTTCAGTGTATCTTCAGATTCTCACCTTTCCTCTACCCAGTTCCTGTTCACTTAGCTATATCCTCCTCAGATATCTAAAAGGACTGCTAGACGTTTCACTGATGAGAAAAGTCCAGGTTACATGTTTGAATTACCACAGCTGACTGAATGAGGCAGTGACTGTTTCCCAGGAGTGAGGAGAGAACTAAGAGATACTCAAGATCCGGTCTGTGGAAGTCCTGAGCATTAAATATAAATCCTGGGAGGCTGGGGGGCTGAAAACCATAAGTTGTTAGTTACTGACAGAAAATACAGTTACTTCAAATTACTGTTCCATCTCACTGATCTCAGTATTCAGGAATTAAGACCAACACATACCCATCTGTAAATTCATCTCATCAGACCCCACTAAACTCAAGGAATTTGACCTCCAAGCAGACAGCCACTGAGCTATCTGGGACTTCAAACAACTCTTGTTTTATGCTACAGCAATTATTTCCACAATTTACACCAAAAAAAAAAATCTAAGCCAGACCCTTCTTCCCTATGTCTGAGCATATCCTTATTTGAAACAATCAATACTGAATATCCTGTAAATGAGCATGCACATTACCACAAGGTTAAAAAAAAAAAAAATTAAAAAAAAAATCACTTTTCGCCTTGAACATCACACAGCTGTCTTTAAGAATCAATTAACTCCTGTTATGATGTTCCCAAAAAACACTCCTAATTCCAGCAGTATGGTATCACAAGTCCTGAGCCTTCCAACAAGTTTTTGTAAACTGAAATGTTTCTAAAGTGCATTTTCCAGGGAACAAAGTAATTGCCTGTAAAGCACAGACCTGCCTGGCACTACAGAGCACTCAACTCTTCAGTCACAGACTGTCTGCTTCTGCCCCAGCTGCAGAGTCATAGCCAGAAAGGAACAGCTAAATGCAAATTCTGCCTTAAAAACATTTTGGTTTTAGACTAAAACATAATGAAGAACCAGGGCTCCCTTCCCAGGCCCCATTGTAAGTTGAGGCTCTCCCGACTGTTTTGATTCAATTTAAGTTTTAATTCTCAAATGATTTTGTTAAACACTTTAGTCTTCCATGTTAGAGAACACAGGTCTGTGAGAACAAGACTGAAAAAAAGCTACTAAACAGAAAAATAGTTTTTTATCTAATACTAATAAATATCAACTCTGAACATGACAAATCTAACGACAAAATGCAGATCACATATTTGCAAGATCAAGACCCCGACTGCAATTTTATTTGAAGTGTACTGGGAGCAAGACAGGTATCTTCATACTCAGCATCAACACTTTCCAGAATGAAACTAAACACTTACCGTTCTTAGGAAGCTTGAATTCTTTACACCTTCTCTTGTACTACAACCATAACACTTCAAATCATAACACAAGCTCTAAAATCACTTTGCTGATGGTTTACAACAAACAGAACACAACCTGTGTCATCCACAGCGTCCTGTGTTTCTCCATTTTCTGTTGATTCCAATTCTTTCACAAAGTTTGAAGGAAACAACCCTGCCCTGCCATTCAGTGTTCCACTCCACCAGCCTTCTTCCACCTGTATAGAAATATATTGCACATTTCAAGAGATCAATAGAGCAAGAGGAAATTCCTATCAATTCCATGCATATTTCCCTTATAAAACTCTACAAACAACTTTGGGAAAGTTCAAATGACCAACATTTCTTTATGAAGTAACTTACCAAAGATGTAGAAACAGTAGGCAAAAAGAACAATTTACTGTGACATATCACTACAGCAATGATCCTGTAACATGAGATCAGCCCCATCCCATTTAAACCAGAAAGGCAACAAAATGTTCATCAACTTTCCAAAGGTAAGACGGAATAACAGGCATTGCATATCCAACAGAAGAAGAAAATAGTAAACTGTTTAGGAAACAAAGGTGAAACTTTTAGCATGGCTTTCTACAGGAATTTTTATGTACTTTTATTGTCCATCTTTCTTTTCCTCTGTCCTCTCCAGTTTCCTCTGTCCTGCTCCCACTGGCGTCGCATCCACTGAGCAGCTTCACACAATTCCCATCAAAAGACACAAGTTTCAAAGCTGTAATTTCTATAGACAATATTGAGTAGAGCAGAGAAAAGTCCTTAAGGGCATCACAGAGCAGTGGAAAGCTGTCCATTCCTTCTAGCAGGAGGCAGCTGGCTGAGCAGGCTCCACCTGTATCACAGGTGCAGGGACTATCCCATCTGAGCCGGGCAGCCAGGAAAGGTAGCTGAGTCCACAAGGATTTTGTGGTGGCACACAGCAGTCCTAAGGATAAGAGTCTGTTGGATGCCAAATTTTGTTGGCTTTGCTATTCACAAAACAACTTTTGCACTGGAAATAAACTTTTTCAGGAATTAGGGAGCATAATTACTAACGCTCAGTTTGTGCTTGAATTCTTAGTGTCTTGTTTACACTGAAATAATCCAAAATTTAATGGAATGTTTATCAGGAATAACCTACAGTCCAAAGCAGAACAAAGCAAGAACTGGGCATGCAGAGGTGACAGGGTAAAACGATGCCAACAGACTAAGAACTGTGCTCTTCAAATTTATGAACAGCTTTCAAAATGTCCTAAAAAAATTCCATCTGTTTACCTAATGGGCATTATTTAAAAATTCTAAGACAAATTTTCTAAATCTGTAATTTCAGTTGCCTTGTTTTCAGGCTCATAAGCTGTTTTTAAGAAAAGCAATAGGGAAAGGAAAAAAGCAAACCAAACAGCAGCTGTTTACATTGTCTTTTTTTAGCCTTGTTTTGTAGGTCACTACGCCTGACACACAGGCACAGTTTTAAATGCCAGCCCACCTCCAGGCAAGGAAAGCATATTCAGAACCTGGCAGTGCAGAGACAAGCAATGAAAAGAGCACTGTTATTTTTAAAGGCATCCTGGTGCTCAAATACAGCTTTGCCATGGATGGTTCAAACTCAGAGGCTGGTCCTCTGAAACAGATGTTTTTTAAACACAGATTACTGGTAAGTGCTGCCCAGACTCTGGCATCTCAAGCTTTACATAACACATGATAGAAAGCTAAAATACAAATGCCTTGACTCACCAAGACTACACCCAGGAGCCTGGAGGAAGGGACTTCTAATGCTTATGATACAGAAAGCAACTTGAGCATCCCTTTATTCTTCTGCCAAGAAATATGGTCAGCAAAGCACTTTACAGAGTTGCAAGGCAAAGCCAGTTCAGAGACATTCAGCAAAATGCCATAAATTTCTTGAGCACATTTGCTTCAACCTCCTCACCACACTGCCTTTAACTGACTACATACTTTTTCTGGTAATACAGTTTTTATCTTTAATTGATACAAAAAAAAAACAAAACCACACACAGGTTTAATAAGTTGTACATGCTTTGGTGGAGAACATCTGCATATCTGTTAGTGCCAGCAACACAGATGACAATTTCACAACCCTTCTCTTCCATTTCAAAATTTTATCAGATGATAAAATTTCCACAAGAGGGAGGTACAGCTCTGGTACACACAACAGACATCTTTCTTTTAGTGTGAATCCCATCAACTTATTTCTATCAAAAAACTCAAGACTTCCAAACAAAAGGAGGAAGGCTGAAACAAGCAGTTTTATCAATATAGTCTGAGTTTTTTAATAAAAACTTCACTAATGATGTTACATGAGATTTTATTTTGTTTGATAACACAGTATACAAATACTAAAAATGTAATAATACAAGAAAAATAAAACTCTTATTTACTGCTGTTTCTGACAAGAGTGGGGGGAAGATATAAAGGAGAAACAAAGGTTTTACAGCAATGATACTGTTATTACGTGCACTTTGTGCATGGGTTTCAAATGTAAAACTCACATGTTCTATAAATAAGAAACTCTGTGGATTCAGCCAGCACATAACACAACAGCCTTCTTCCCTAAAAGCTACTTCTGTCCTTCTCAGTATTTGTAATTTCATTTCCGAACCCCTCTGCCTCCACCTTTGATTTCACAGTGGTGTCAGTTTTAAGGACATAATTAACAAAAACAACTCTAAGGCCAAATACTGAACTGTTCTCAGGTAATATAGAACTGATCCCCTCATTGAGTTCATTTTACTTATTTTCCCCATAAAGAGGTAACCAAATGATCTTCCTCTGAAGTAACAGTTATGAGTTATCTGCATGTACATATATATGGAACTGAATCATCTCACAGTAGTGAAGACAAGTTATCCCAGCATACTGCACAACCAATGGACAGTATTTTCTACCATTCTTCACATTTCTGGTCCATCAGTACAGTTTTATGAAGCAGACAGACCTGGTCTACACCTGCCAGGTCTACTCTACATCACCATAAAAAAAAGTGTGCAAACAGCTCTGTGCTCATAATAAGCTGCAGTATTTTTCTACCTGGTAGCATTTGCCTAAAAATCTGCATAACACTTTTTTAGTAGTGAAGACTGGGTACTACCAACACATACTTAAAAATCATCAGGGGAGGAATAAGCACGGTGATTAACCTAAAATAAAAAAAGAATAAAATATAATCCATGTTTCCTTAAGAAACCAGATGAGGAAATGCTTTGATCTTTTTATTCTGTTTATTCTGTCATGACTGCTAATACAGGCACCGTCCACAAATTAAACTGATGAGGTTACCCAGGAACACTCCTTTACAAATGCCCCCACAATGGTATTTATGTAACTGTGAGTTTAGTGAGCAGATTTCACAAGTCACCTGCTCTGTTTACTCAAAGATATTAAATTCTACTAGTGCAAATGCATCTAAAGGCGTAACTCTTTCCTTGCTAGGAGAATGGCAGAGTTCTTCCTGGCAGCTGTCAGGTGACCAATCTCTTCAGAAAAGGGTCACGCACATGAAAAATACAGTATCATAAAGCTATTTAAGAAGGAACACAGTTAGAAAGGAAGGTTCATTCTCCTTCCTCAGAGCCCCAGGGGAGGCAGCTAAGAAGAGATGGCACCAATGAAGGAAAAAGCCTGCTGTGCAGAACGTTTCCACTTGCTTCTGAAAAGGTTCCTTCCACAATCATTCTGGTTTTTTCTACAGATTCCTTGATAGATATCCCTTTTGGAAAGAGACACTCTTCCCACATACTCAGGCTTTCCACAGCACAAATTGCTATTGAATGGAAGAGATACCAAGGAAGCAAACAGGTAGGAACAGATAAGAAACCACCATCCTCAAATACACCCTCAAGGCCACTACTAAAGTCTGAACATTGAGATATCTTTACCTATATTTCTTACCCATGGAAAATGGAGGCAATAGAAATAAAAACATGTTATTGAGTGCATGCTCCATATTTTATGCAAGTGGGTTGAGTTATATTGTACTACAGGTACAGGCTTCAGTGCTGGATATTGTTACTATTGGTGTAGTGCTTCGATGTGTTCACAAGAGAGCATAAAACTGAAAAATCAGGTCAAATAACACTCCTCTAAACCAAGTTAGAATATGTCAACTCAAAGGCAACTATTTTAGCAAAAGCATCCTAAAAATAACAATCACACACACAGGACCAAAGAACTGCAAAAGTCTTTCAAACATGAATCTTGTTAGAGATCACAATTTATTGCTGTGATGATCAAATACTTCTTGTAAACATCTATTATTCACTGATTTAGGATAAGATCCTGAGAAAAACAACTCCTACTCTATTAGCTTTAGCTGCAAAAACACTACATCCCTACTACTTTTCCAACATGCCTATAAATCAAGCAATCAACCAAAAAGCAGTTTGATTTCTGGCACACAGAGAAGAGATGATCAGCCCTGTAAAACAGCTTACCTCGTCATTGATGTCGATCACATCCCCCAGCTTGAGCTCCAGCTCGTCCTCGTTCTGCGGGATGTACTCGAAGAGCACTTTGCACTGCCGCTTCCTGGACCCTGGTCCGAGGGGAACGGCACAAGTAAGAACACTCACAAAGGAAAACTCATCCTTCCTGCACTCAGCTCCTGAGGGTGAGATCTGACCAGAAGATCCATAAGCCCTCCCAAAAAGCTATGTAGCTTCGGATGCTGGTTTTCCAGTTTGTTGTGTCACATTAGTCTAGCGATCCATAGCTTAGATGGAGTTTGAAAACTGACTGCCAATTCCAAACACTGCACCACCAATTACCAACACGCTCTAAAGACATGTTGGCTCAAGAAAGACAGGTAAATCCCCACTATACAATAATTTTACAAGCTACTTCCTGAGCAAAATCTGCAGGAATGACAGCTGCTTCCAATTAGCACCTGCTTTGAAGAAAACATGCAAGTTTGAGCCTCCAGTCTCTAAGCCATCCTGAAATCAGTGATACACGTTTTGTTGTGCACTGATAGCCCTTCTGCTCTCTAACACAGACCTTGCTAACCACAGTGCTGAGGTAATGCCAACATTTGCTGAGCTCGTATTTCAAAATCCAAACTCATTTGAATCTGTGAATGCAAAAAACCTCCCTTTCCTCAGTGCCAGTTCAGTGTGGAGTAAGTCAAACTAAGTGTCAATTAGCAGTGTTTGGCAAAAGAAAAGTTAAAATTAAGTGCAGCCTTCAGATGTTTGCCACATATCATTAAAGCTCTGCAGGCATTAAAAAGACAAAATGACAACCAGAGAGGGGAGAGCATTGAAGTGGCTTCCAACAACCCCTCCAGCCACAGCAGTGTGAACCTCCATTGCCTAATTACTGTGCACATATCCTGGAGCGATGCTGCTGCTGAACCCAGAGAGTTTATGCACTTCTCCTTCAAACAGGAGGCCGTGCCTTCAGTCCTTTTCCACAACAGAGCAGCCAGCATGCTTTTGAAGGCAATTATCAGCCTGAGCTATGACCCACACACATTCCCTATCCTCCTCAAAAGCAATCTGGATGAGTTTAAATGAAAATATGAATCAAAAGCTTGACATGATAAAGCTTAAGCTTACAGAAGCTGTATAATTTCCGTGCTTTCTCTCGTACTTTGTACTCCTTCCACACTCAAGCTTCAGCAATTAAGATTAGCTGTGTAAAAACATTTCAAAACACAGATACTGCCTCCAAGATTGATCCTTGTCTTATTACAGCAGTGTTGAAAGTCCAAAGTCAGACATTTACAAGACAGCCACACCCAGCATCCTCAGTACAAAACCTGCCAGGCATCTGAGCAATATTCTGCATCTAAACTTTCTGAGAGAGGCCTCACCAAATCAAGAATTTTCTACATGCTGGTATATGATCTGTGCAAGAAACAAATAAACCAGAAATATGAAGCTCCATGGGTTATTTCTAATAACACATAATTGCCCACATAATACTCCCTTCTTTTGCCTCCACTGGAGTTCATGCATCAGCCCAGAGGGTTTTTTCAGTTTACAGTAATTGCAGTAAACGGTTCACTGGCCTTTACTGCCTCCTGCAGTGCTTTCAGGGCTTCTCCTTTGTAGATTAACTGATACCAAAAAAAGGCAAATTAAAAAGTCACGGCCATTTGGTATGAATCTGATCTCAGCATTCCTTTTCAATATTGCAATTCTAAGTGGGGAAGAAAATCAGCCCATGGATGCATTTCATATCCAGAACTCTTTCTCACCTCAAGTATGCTTTCAGTGACCCCCAGTTTAGGAAGTATTGCCTTCCAGTTTTGAAAATCTCGAGATTAACCTAGGAATGTTACCGGCATAAAGGTGTGTCAGGGGAGGTTTAGTTTGTGTATTAGGTAAAAGTTCTTCACCCAGAGGGTGACTGGGCACTGGAACAGGCTCCCCAGGGAGTTGTCACACCACCAGCCCTGACAGAGTTCAAGAAGGGTTTGGTCAACACTCTCAGGCACAGGGTGTGACTCTTGACGTGTCCTGTGCAGGGCCAGGGGTCGGACTTGATGATCCTGATGGGTGCCCTCCAACTCAGGATATTCTGTGATTCCAAGGTAACCAATCCAACTCAGGAAACAACAATCCAGCTCCACGTGGTGCCGCAGGACTGCTGGGCTGGCAGCCTGCAGGCAATTCTGCCCCTTTCCAAAACAACTTGTCTGGCCTCAGGTTTTGTTTGTTTTGTACAGGGTAAACCAAATTTATCCCTTTGTTGCAGTCAGTTAGCACACCTTCTGTGTTTTCCTTCTGGTGAATAAAGGCAGACATCTAACTGATAGGAATTCTGCCTGCAGCTTACCACCCACCTGGCACAAAATACCTGAATTCAGCAAGAGTTGAACATAAAAATAACACAAAGGACTGAGCAGGCACAGACAACCTGCCTCACTGCACATGGAAACTTGCTGCTAAAAAGAATTAAGGGATTTTTAGCATTATAAATCACATTTTACCAGGTTAGGAACCAGAAATGGAACGACAACTAAGCTCTGAAAACCTTTAGAAGGAAGCAAGTGATTGCCCAGACAGAGAGCAAACAAGATCTGCTGGAGCAGTTTAAACAATCTTCCAGGAAAAAAGGGAATAGCAAGTAAAATGGAAATGCATAGACTGTCATTGCACCAAGTCAACAGTTCTGTGCCTAAAGAAAGGTGCTTGAACACCATTTTCTTCCAGGAGGATGAAACTAGCCAAAGTACTGTGGAGCTGGAGAGCAAGTTGTACCTACTACTCTGGCCACAGCCACCAGCATGAGGATGAAACATGAGATATGACATCATTCCAGGGTTAGGGAGACCAAAGCAAGCAGCTGACAGCTGAACTGGTATCAGACCATGTGCACAGAATCCTAGAACATTTCGAGCTGGAAGGACCCATAAGGATCAAGTTGATTCCCTTTCAGAGAATTTATCCAGGAACAGCATTAATCTTTCAGGCTAGATTTTTCCAAAGCCTGTTGATGTAAACATATACCTAACAGGCACATACATGCTGTTGCCAATATGTACATAGAGATCGAAGTCACAAAAAGTGATTTTGAGCCCTTAGTTGCTTAGAACAAAGTATCAAGAAATTTGTAAATCTGGTGGTCCCATTTCCGGCCTTTCAAAGACAACTAGTGGCTCTTCTCCTTTTATGGGCAAAATCTCAAAGCATAAACATACCAGAAACAGTAAGTTCTGCAATCTTTCTTTTAAAAAAAGCAAACTTCAATAATAAATGCCTCCAATCCCTTGTAAGAGGGAGGAAGTCAGAGTAATTTAAAGCAATATCTAATAAGAGACTAGTATGTCCAAATACAAATCACAAGTCAATTTGCTCGATGTAGGGAATGGCAAGTTTTCTGCTCCACATTTTGGTCATCTTGATTTAAAAACTGGCATTAAAACGTAGAAACCACACATAGAGAGGCACCAATGATGCACTCCTGGCCATCCTGAAGGTTGCTGTTAAAACAAAAGGAAAACCTCTAATTTTGTTTAGACACCACCAACCCCACCTTGTTTCAAACCAGAAGCAGGCCTACCCTGAGGAATCTGAACCACTGAGTCCTTCCTTGTCACAAAGACTTGAATTTGTAGCAAAACTTCATGTTTTAACTTCCACTGGAAGATTTTTTTATTATCATGAACAGGCCTGCAAGTTCACATTCAGGCACCTGATAATACAAGCAGAGCTCATGTGAAGTTACAGAGCTCTCTGGCATCTGGAAGGGGTCTAAATCCTGTTTCTGGGCTAATTCATCCATATCACTGCTGTTAAAGCTACATATAAGCTTTCTGCCCTTACATCCAGAAGCAAAACTTGGCTTTGAATCAGTTTTTCCTCCTATATTTATAGTTTTCCATATAACCTTAAAACTAAGTCAGGCATTAAATAATTTATATTTAATTTTAAAAATGCACGTCAGCAGCTTAGGCAATCGAAGGAATTGGAAAGACTACTTACTCTTCTTGAAGCCTTTGGACGGGGGATGAGGCTGAAATCCTCCTGCTGGAAGCCCATAGCTGCTCATACGCTGCACAAGACTGGCTACATTGCCAGATTTCTCCCTCCTGAGTGGCACAGCATCATCCTTTGGCTCTACATCCTTCTTAACTTCCTGAAAAGAGAGATTTAAAAGACTGAGAGGCCACTTAAATTACTCCAGAGGTCAGTGATTTTAGACAGACACTCAACAGACCAACAGATTTCAGCTACTTACCTTTTGGGGTATAATAACATGTTATACTTGAAAAGCATGGCATCCTGCAACTAAATATATCAAAGGCCTTAATAACTTGACCCTTTCATGGAATCAGGTTAGTAAATAGGTAAGGTGATGTGCTAAGAAAATTTAGAAACCAAGGCAGCATTTTAGCCACCTATTCCAAGAAAAGTAGCTTTGAGCCCAGAAGTCCTGTATTACAACTCTCATGCCATAGCTCATAATTGCAAACCTTTTCGGAAGTATAATTACTTCAATGACAGACCCATAAGGTAGGCCAATAAAATAATTTATTATATGTAACAGTATTAGGTGATTATCTCTGCCTCAGAAAGCTCCAAGGTGTTTACAGATAAGATGCAATTGCACTGCTGAAAGACATGAATGGAAAAGAGAGATACAACAGAGTGGGAGCAAGTAAGGGGAAAGGTGTAGGAGGAAAGTAACTGACATAATTTTTCTGATCATTGTCTCTCACCTTCCTGTCTTTCTAAACTAGGATGTTAGCATAGGAATTGAATGTGCCAATCACGACTAAGAAGCCTATAAATAAGAAAGCATCTGTTCTTGACAAAAAAGCCAAGTCCACAGCAGTTACTCTACTGCATCAGCTCATTAAGGGAGATTCCAGCGGAGAACAGATACTCTGAACAAGGAAACCATCACTTTGCATAAGAAACCCATTAAGTGGGATCAATGGCCCATCTAGTGAAGAACACAGCTCCCAGCAGCCACAATCCCAGAGGCCCTCCAGAGAGCCAGCCTTGCAACTCAGATCCTCCCATATTCCCAGAGCACCCATAAGGGTTTCATTAGGGAGATACATCACCTCCTCTTCTCCTTTTTATGTCTGCAGATGGTCCTGTCTAATCCCTTTCTGCACCCGTGGTCCTGTCTGCCTCCACAGAACCTTGGGGATAGACACCAAATATTTGCTCTTTGCTACATAAAGAAGCTCCTCTCTCTAATCTGCTCTAGGCTGATCCCTTACTAGTCCCCCAGTGTGTTCTCCCCACCCATTGCATTTCGTTTGTCACAACCTCCACCACTGTGTAAACGTGGATTGTATTTCCCCTTGGTTTTGTCTTCTGAGCTGTGGAGTTCCAGCTCCATGTCAGGCATCTGCTCCATCCCTTTAACCATCTATCCTGTCCTAACAGGGGCCTGTCTCCATCCCAGTCTCATCAGATCTGATGACCCCCAGCACCCTGCTGGTGTTTTGGGCTGTCACTGCACCTGGAGCTGAGGAGTTTGGAGAACTGAAAACAACACATGAGCTGATGCTCAACCTGCAACTGGCAGTTCCATGTCGGCCTGACACGGATTAGCTTTTCCCATACACGTTACTTGGCATTTGCCTCCCTCCAAGCCACACTTGTCTGCTCAGCCCCTTGCAATTAGCATGGCATTGAACTACATTAACAGTGCTCCAAAAATGGGAGTGTCCACTGTTAAATACCCTCTCTAGATGACCACAGATGATGAACAAAGCCACTACCAAAACCGGTTCCTGGAGATCCCATTAAAGACTCTCCTCTATCCTCACAAGTCATTGACAAGTCCTTTTTTTCTAAAGTATCTTTCAATCCATAAAGGAATTTTTCATACAGTCTCACAGCAACTTCATTCCTTCAATAACTTGATGGGGAAGTTTATCAAAGACTTTCTGAAAACCCAAGTGTGTTATACCCACTGAATCTCACACATCTGTGTGCTCAGCAAGACCTTCAAAGCCCATCAGCTTTCCCACCACCACAGCATTACAATGCCTGGAGAAAAGCAAACTTTGCAGCTTTTTGTGACCCACTTCAGAACTATTCTTGAATCCACCACCAGTAGCCACTCGTTGACAAATCCACTACTTATTGCAGATGTAGCAGCAATAAAATCTTTAAGAATTGAAAATAATATTGGCAAGGCATAGATATACACTTACTCATGTCATGTGAACTCTTAAACACGAGCTTTAGGACAACCCATGCATCGATGAAGTGCCAAAAATAGCAGAAACACATTGCCCAGGACCTGTCTGCTGCCTTCTGGAACATTAGAGCCCAGGTTACCTACTGCAGCTGTCCAGATGGAAAACTCAGAAGGTCCGAAAACCTGCTGATGCTTTCAAAGATACTATGTACCTGAAGTCAAACAGACCAAAATACCTTCCTACTTCTCAGAAGAGCAGAGCAAGTAGAATAAGCAAAACTACAGACAGTACAATTTTTCTTTGCACTCATCTACATTATATAAAAAAAGGCTTTTCAGAAAACACTCAAGTAGTTTCTGCTATTACTCTCTTTTATCTGCAGTAACTTCTGTCCCAGAGATCTTGGCTCTGATCAGATCCCATCTTGGAAATAAAAAAAACCCCAAAAAAACAAAAAAACAAAAAAAAACAAAACAAAACCACTCAAAAATTTAAAAAAAAACAAAAAAAAAAAACAAAAAAAACCACAACAAAAAATTCATCAAACTTCCAGAATTGCACAGCAACCTGCCCACCTCCCATCTGAACAGACATTTCACATTTCACAGACTCTGTCATTCTCATGTTGCTTTTCAGCCAGTGACTTGCAAGTCTGATAAACCACACGTAAATAAATTTGGCTACAGCTGAGAAGTTTGCCACCTCCAGAACACAAGGGCTTCTGCCCCTGGATTTTTAAAATGATAATCTTTTGCTGTGCAATTCATACAGCGTCCAAAAACTCCGAGCTAACATCAAAAGAAGCAACACAATAGATAGGTTATAAACAATAGGAAATTATTTCAGACAAAGGTAGTGCCCCCTACAACAGACCAAAACCAAAAGAAGGAATGCTTGAGTGACTTTCTTGCCAGGCTCAAGTCAGTAGTTCAAACAGTGACAGGTAAGAAATACTCAAAAGTCTAACACAAGACAAACGTAAACTTTAACAGAAAGTATAGTGGATTATATTTAAAAATAGAGTCTAAAATAATTCTGTGAGCAGTCATTACATGCAGAAAATCTTGCATCCAGATTCACTGAAGATTTACTGGTGAAGAATTTCGGCAGCAGAGACCAGAAAGAACAATCAGACACTGGGAAAGTGCCACTGGTAAAGTCCTAATACAGGCAAGATATGAAAACTGCACTTTGATAGACAGCTAAGAGAAACCATCCTACTCCAAGGCACATAAAAGGAAAGAGGCTGCAAGGAAAAGTTCAAGGTGACTATGTGATAAAAACAGAAGCAGAGAACTGCAAATCCATCAGATTTACAATGAAGAGATGTGGGTAACAATCACACGAGAGGGTATTGTCACAGCAGATCACAGTAAACCTAGTTTTGACAAAGAAGTACAGAAGTAGTTAGCAAGCAACGCATGGAACAACAACTACTTTTTCCATATTTAACCTACTCCCCTTTATAACATTCTTGTAAAGAAAGCACAATTCTTTTTCTTGTTAAAGAGGAACTGCAACATTAATTAGCCTTCCCCAGGGCATTAAAAACCACATTAAAATCAAACCAATTTAAAGTAAATTCAGGAATTCCTGGTCTCCACACCTGCACATGGTCTACTACACCACAACCCTGTAGTTCACATCAGCCCTCTAACAGCAGGAAAACTCCTCAGGATTCATTTTCAAAAGCATGTATCGGGATCCTCTGACAAACACACCCATCACCCTTGCCAGCAACTTCATCCTGGGCATCATCGTTATGGCTCTGAGCTTTTAGACATGTTAAGATTTCATAAAGTAATCTCTAAACAAGACAGTCTGGATCTCTGAAAACTGACACTAATCAATGCAAACATCAATAAATGCCCCATTAATAATGTTAATAAGAGTCTGCAATTCTTAGATCTCTGCCCTAACAGCTTGTTTGAACCCTTGACTGAACTTCAGTGGTTGGACGATGACACTGCCCACAGTTCTCATCTCTGAGCTACCATTACACCCAATCTGAGCATGCCCAAGGCTCCTATTCATTGGCTTCACAAGTAAAGTAGTTTTCTTTCTTTTTTTTTGGTGGGTTTTAAGTCAGCCTCATATACCCAAACTATCAGAGAGAGTCTGTGTTGTGACAATACCAACAAAAAGCTCCAGGACACTACAGCTTGTTCCGAGATGAGGCGACTGCCAGCTGCCAGCCAAACCAAAATGAAAATCTGACATTAACTGCAGCTGGAAATTTTAATATTTTTATTATGACAGTTCACTGCAGTTCAAGGCTTGTCGGTGTTTCCATTAGCACCACAGATTTTATGCATTTATGACTTGGCAGTACAAGGTCAATACAGACTGTCTCTTGGCATAAAACACACTCAACTGGGAAGCAAACACCCACTTCTTCTGCTGCAAACTACAGTACTAGTCCTAAAGGTTTGAAGTTTTCATAATCTCCACTAAATGTTTGTTTCACAACACTTACAAAATTTGCCAAAATCACTAGAGGCTGATAAGCAAAAATGAGTATAAATGTATCTCAATAGCAAGAAACAAAAAAAGGTGATCTTAAGGGGTCATTGTTTTCATTGGACTTGTCACAGTTTAACAATTTGTCAGAGAAATGCACTTGTTTACATATAAAAACCTCAAAATCATTTTGGTACAGCAACATGTGAAGAGCTATCCTTTATATGCAGACAAAAATCCAACACATCCAAATTCATCCACAGCGTCATGATGTCTATTAAAATAAGCAAATAAGGGGGTGGTGCTGACCTACTTTTGAAGGGAGTGAGGAGCTGCCTTCCCATCATCAGCTGCTTGCCCACCCATCATCGCTCCAGCAGGGACAGCTGGATCCCCCCCTACTTCCCTCGCCAGGAGCCAAGAGCACTCAGATCAGCCGGCAGTGGAGACACAGAAAGCAGGTCAGATCGTCTGAAAGGCTATGAGTTAAAAATATGAAGTCTATTCCTGAATTATAGGGCACAGGAAAGTTCATTATCCAACAAATCTAAATCCTTTCCTAGATTCTTCAGGCATAAACATTAAGAATTGAGCTGCCCATGTCATCCTATTTATGTCATTATACAAAGAACAATCATCTTTAGAGTTCTTATATTAATTCCAGTGTAACATCAGCCTGTACAAAAGCGATGTGCATTTCTGTTACTGGCTGAGTACATTCTAAAGCAAGATCTGCAGCAGCAGAAAATGGTCTCAATCTCTAAAGTGGTTGAGATGAAGAATACACAAAGATAATTGTCTAAACCTCCACACACAATTATCTCATCTCTTCCCCATTAGAACAGGAAAAAAATAGAACTCATGGACTAGCAAATTAAGTTCACGATTCATGTTTTACTGAGCAGAAAATAAAGAACTCGGAATTGAACCTGTCATTTTAGGGAAGAGGGAGGAATTGGAAGCTTGTAATAAATCTACAGGCAATAGTTTCATCTACACAAGATCACAGCCTTGAAAACCCTGACACTGAAAAATAACACATATAAATGTGACTGTATATAAATACATATAAAAATCTGTACATCTACCTACAGAAGAGATACTGTCAGCCTTAATCTGTTCAGGTGCAATGAAACATCGCAGTTACTGGAATACAAAAGTCTTCACATAGCTAATTATTTACGTCCCCATTACCTCTCACATTTACAGTTTTAGTTACAGCAGACACAACACACAGGCAGGCACGGGGCAGCTTTAGTTTTTACAGCACCACTCACTCCAATCTAAGATACTCCACATCCCTTCTTTTTGCCAATGTCTCCTCCTTCACTAGAAAACGTGATTTTTTCACTCTCAGTGCATGTACTCACAAAGGCAAAATATTTAATAAAGGCAAAGAAAGGTACTCCTGCCCCATTACTCTTCATGAACTAAAGGGACATACCAAGAATATTTACGAACTAAAATAGCAGAGAAGCTCCTGAGCTCCTTCCCTGCAGCATTCAGGAGATCAGAGCAGGTTCCACCTCCCAACAGAAGAGCTCGGCTGGGAGAGGTCAGAGGTTGCCACTGACTCCTCAAAGGATTAAACATTATTTTTGAAAACAGAAACAAATCACCTTAAAGATGAAAACAGTTACCATGTGAAGAATATACAAACTTGATAACCTTTGTTTTGCAAGACAATTTACCTTCTGGACAGTTTAACACTTGCCATGGGTTGATTTTTTGGGGACCTAATTTATGGCTGAAGTAGGGACTGTGTAACAGTAAATCATTGGGTTTATGTGCCAAGCCACAAACAGGGTGAAGCTACAGTAAGGCAGCATCACTCCTGGCCTTTGACTCTTCCAGAAGTGAAACTGCTTCATAATCTGACTTCTGGACATCCCAGTCAAAAGCACTTCTGTTCCTGACTGAGGCTGGAAAAAAGTCATCAGCTGACATGAAGGCCCAGCAGCTTCCACAGGACCTACAGACACATAATGCTGTGGGAACACTTCTTGCTGTAGCTCCTCAAAACAGCACACTTTGCTCCAAGGCCATCATCAGCTGAGCATGCCTTTGGAAATTCCTCTAAATATTCCCTCTAAATATATGAGTTTTACACAGAGCTATCAATTCACATTGGAAGTTCTCACATGCTTCAAACATGAGTACAGAAAGAAAAGATGCGAAGTCCTGGGAGATAAACTTCTGTGCCATCAAGTGATGCCAGAAGACACCAGTGGATTCTGTGCATAGAAGTTTCACAAATGGTTGGAGAAGAAAGCTGAAATATTTACATTTGTGCCTGCTGCAGATTGAAATCACACTTTCTAACTTCCTCCCTCAAGGATAAAGTATAATTAGCTACAGAAGTGACTCAAGACAGGCTCACACTTCTCCAGTTTGCAGACAGAGCCCCAGCGTTGCCTTTATTAAATCACACCCCCATCACGTAATACAGTTTATCAAGTTACCAACATTTTGAACTGTGTTATAATCTATGCTAAATATAGATCATATAATCATCCTGTCTTCCTGTGTAGGAAGAAAAACATCATCAATCAGGCAAGGTACCTCTTACTTCCCACAATACGTAACACATGGAGTAAGTCGGATTTCTGGGAAGCACAGAAAATGTACTGAGTCGCTTCAGACTTATGGACAAACTTGAGCCATTGAATAAATGCAATACTTGAAGGTCAAGAACAGAACAAACAGCTGGACTTTCCTACATAAGGAAAGCTTATCTCTACAGAGTGAATGCAGAAGCAGGCTTGGAATTTCAGATCTTGATACAAATGCATATATTTTCTATGTACTTAATTCAATTTTGTCATGGAGAACTGGATACCTATAAAGGTTGTGCCAAGCAAGTGTCAGAACAGATTCTGACATGAAGTCTCATTAATATGTGCAAAATATAAGAGATCAAAAACATGCAAACAAAACACCAAAGCCCAGATGCAGGAAAGCACACCAGTCAACTCACCAGGTCTACACGTAGCAGAGCAAAGAATCTTAAAAGAAATAACTAGAGGAAGCATAGATGTTTACACCAATGTTTCCCAACCATTTAGGTAAGTGAAAAGTTAATTTTAAAATACTTCTAAAAATAATACCTTAATATTTTAAGATGCTGCCATGTTTTCAGCCAGATAAAATCATCTTAAAATACTGATTTTTTTTCTTTTCTATTTGTTTATATATATATATACATGACAATTTAATTACATTTCTTGTAATTGTTTTATAGAATAACACTTAATGCCCTGTCAACCACCAGTCACAAAACAGTGCTTTAGATCAATGAAAGCAGGAATCACACATGGCAGAGGGCAAGACAGAGACCCAACTCACACAGCACGTGTGTTTTATCAGCTTCCCCCACATGGGAAGGCAGGAAGACATTTCTTTCCCTTCTCCCAGTTAAGTGCCTCTATTGCTGGTCCAGAGAAACATGGGATCTATTAACCACTACAGGTCCCCTTTGATGTTTAACTCAGAACATCCCTTGTTCCCTCTCACCATCAACCTGGTTTCCTGCATCCGCTCTGTCGTACTCAGCTCCCTTCTTCCCTGTATCCCTTTTCCAGGGCACCCATCTCTTTCCATTCTCTGTAAAGCCTCCAGCACTTCACTCACGGCCACAAGTTAAAACATTGACTCATCTATGCCCCTTCACAACCCTTGCCTAAGACACAAAATTAAATGCTTAAGAGAATGTCAAATAAGGGCTAAAAATATAAATCTCAGAAACTTAGGGGAGATAAAAACAGGTTTAAAGTTCAAGTTTTATCAAGGAATCACATATTAACATTTTTAACTGAAAATGTATCTTGCTTTTTGCTCCTGTTTTGTAAGCAGCTATGTCACCATCAGTTTCTAATAGTGCAAAAGCTTGTAACACCAAGTCCAAAGCTAAGGAACTCACATACATACACCAAATTATTATTTTTAGGAAGTGAAAAGCATCCAAAAAGCTTGGTAAACCTAGAAAATATTTACCACATTGACCTTTCAGATCAGCTCATAACACTGGATAAATGCAATGTTCAAGGAAGGAAAACATACATTCAAAAATAAATTTAATGCTGAAAACACTACAGTAGAGGAGTAGTGATTTAGATAGGTCATCCAAAATGATGATCCATCTAAAAAAAAGATTCACAAGTGGTGCAAATGTTAGGAGATGAGAGGCCAGATGAGCTACCCTCACGCAGTTTCACTGTCAAGTTCAATGTAGGTTACTTCATTCCACCTCATAAAAAAAGAAAAATGACAGATTTAATATTAACTGTGTTGGGTGTACACACATGTTGATTTATAAGACATAAGGCAAAGTACTACAATTACAGGGCTGGAATGCACTCCCAGAGCCTCCTGGGATGTAGCAAACATTACATGTTGCAGGACCTGGATAACTGACCTTTTTGGTCTTGTTATATATGCTAATTCCATAGTGCATATTCATGGTTGTATTTTAGGGTTCTTTACACAGGGATGGTAGAAACTTAAAAGTGAGTTTCCTGCACCTGTCCAGTCAAGTGTTGCTGACCCAGACACTGACAGTGCCTTGTGCAGTTTACTCAGGGATGGTTGCAAACACCCTCCGATGGAGCACACCCTGTTTAGAAGTCTCCAGCCAGGGGATGGTTGCCTTTTTCCTGTGCTAGGAGAGGAAGTTATAAAATTACTCACAAATCAAGTGTAGCAACTAAATAAGGAAGGACAAAAGAGCAGACTGCTTCATGTGACTACAGGAATAACTACATGTATAAACCTGCTGCCCTTTCCATACAAATTGCACCCAATGGAAGCAGCTTGGAGAGTATCCAGGAGTGTGCAGTTGCCACACAGCAACATCACAAGCTGACTTGGCGTTTAGAAAAGCAAGAGGCACGTGTACAACCAGGAAACTTGGTTAACTCAAATCAGAAAGAATAATTAGCACATTAAGCAGTATTCACACAAGTCATTAATCCCACTTTATCCTGCCGTCCTTTGGAACAGCACCTTGGGTTCCTTTTCATACCACGCCACTGAGTCAAAATTTACAAGCTCTTTCCATTTCTCCCATGGTCTTGACGACACAGTATTTTCAAATACAGAATATACAAAAATATGATAAAATACTCAGTACTAAAAGAAGTACCAGTGTTCTCATTCTGTGTTCACATTCAGCCATTGCAGACCACACAATGGCACAGATTTTTACTCTTACAGTGAAGCAACAGTTTGCAAACCCAAACTGAAATCTCCTTGATTTTTCTAAATATCTTAAAGCACAGGTGCTCATCTAGAACAGAGGAAAGGCCACGTCATTTTGACAAATCTTTACACAGTCCACTTTTGAGGAAATCACCTGTGACACTTCAGATCCAGTAGTCCATCAAGAAAAATAATTCAAATGGTCACATCACCTTCATGATCTCTCTTTCTAAACAACATACCCACACTGCCTTAGAATATGAATTAATTCACACATCCCCAACCAACATTGACAAGGCAATAAAATTCCTATGTGGACATAGTGAAAACATGAGCAGCCAACCTGACACATGTGCCCAAAAGCGGCCGTTCTGGCAGAGCTGTGCCAGCAACAGCAGCTCTGTGGTGCAAAGTCTCAGACGATCTGCAAACTCAAACCAACACCAAGAGTTCCCCTCTTCATGCCAGATACAGTGACTTCACAGAGGAACCTAACAGGGTCTGGGTCTGACTTGGATGAACCCAAGCAGTCAAGCCAGTGACTCAACTGGAAAAGGTACAGGAATAACAAGAATCCATGATGAGCTCTGCACCCCAGCAACAACTCATATGTGACCCTATGCCTGCAGATCAGTGTCACTGGCTATACCTGCCAAGGTTTTCAGATGCTGCTGGGTTCTTCTTTACTATTACTTTTAGAAACATAATTTCCCCATCATAAGGACAGCTTGCTCAAGCCATTTACTTTGACATTACAACTGGGAAAACAACTGTTTCCTTGCTTATTCAGGCCAAAACAGCTGGCTAGCAGAGACCAGTCTCTCACCCCACAAGCACAGGAACCATTATCACCATTCTCACAAATCCCAGACAGGATTAGTGGGAGCAGCTGAGGCAAACCCATAAGGCACCCCCTGATACAAAACTCTCTTCCACTGGCCCTGTTTTCTCCAAAAGCCAGAAAGAAAATCAGCAGGAACAATGGGTGGCACCATAGTGTTGGCAACAGGTCTCAAAGTACCATCCTGAACACTCAGCTTCACTCCTTCCCAGGAGACAGAGCCACCTTACACCCAGTATTTCTCTCATATGTTCAGCACTGAAACCAAAATTACTTAATATGGCTTTCAATCTTGCATGTAATCTTGTTTCTGAAAAACAAGAACTGCCAGCTTCGAAGCAAACATCGCCCTCTTGCAGGCAGGGCTGCCTACACTGCCTGGGAAGAGACACCTCCGAGCAGCTCAGTGGCACCTGCCTGAACACACTGCAGGGACAGCTCCCCCAGAACAGTAATACAGCAAAGGAAAAGGCTGTAGAAACTGAAACATCATTTGACCAATAGGACTGATAAATCGCTGCATATCTTATTTTCTCCAAGCGTTACCCAGATGCAAAGAATTCAGACAGAATACTTAAAGGAGCAGACACCAAAATTCTGGAAATAGGTATTTTATTCTATTCCTTAAATACACTCTGCTTCCAACTACATGCATATGCCTTAACCTACATACATTGTTTAATAGTTTAGTTATTAATCTGCTTTTTTAATTAATGTTACTATACTTTCTAACTGTGCCTAAGTTAGAATTAACCTAGAACGGAAAGTCTGCCTTGTCCACAATCCCTCCCAAATCCACGATTCCTGTTTAGAGTTCTGGGTGAGGTCAATCTACTATTTTTGAAAAGGAATTACGGAAGACGCTACGCTTGAAGGAGCTTTCAGCCAAAACCTCTCACTGCTTCACAGCACGGCTGGTGTTTAACAGCATCCCACCAGCAAGAACACAGGACAGGGGCACCAAAGACAGGCTTAAGAAGGTAGGTCAGCTGTGCTAACACTCTAAAGTGCTGCTCTCGGGGCAATGTTAAGGCAAGGGAAGGAAAGGGGCTTGGGCTGTGGTTTGTTTACACAAACACACAGACCAGGAAGCTGAACAGAAAGAAATCAACTAAAACCAAATCATCCTTTAAAAAAGGAATTCTTCATGCAGGCACCATAATGGTCTGCAGTTTCTAAGTGTCTCACACTATAGAAAGGCAGATAAATTAAAATTAAGCCCAAGTAGTTTTATTACACAAACAACTCTAAGATCAAGAATTTACACTCTATATTACACAAAACCTAAAAAATATACTGCAACCACAACTTTTAAATTTGTGCTGCTCACATCCATTACCCCGAAACGTAAAACCTACTTACAACATTTGATGTTAAGAACATATGGAAAATAAAGCAAGCTTACCACCTCCAAGGACATATTTGCTCGAACACGCCCAGTGGTGCACGGGTTTTTTTTTTATTTAGGGGGAGGAAGAAAAATGTCACAGCGAGCAAAGTTCACGTGTTAACCTGGAAAGGATCCAGGCTCAGCACTACAGCGGGAGCAGCTGCACACACCTGTGCAGGCAGGAAGCTTCCCCTGAACCAGCTCTGTCTCTCAGTGCGTGGCTGAGGGGCTGCATGGCCCAAACACGCTTTGAGAAGCACCCAGGTTTTTCACCAGAATGTCCCTGAAGCTTCCTGGCAAACTGAACTGATGAGAGCTACTAATTAATCCACCCCCTGCTGCTCCCTCCTCTGAGTTACTGCATTGAGCTTACGATCGAACTGGTTTTACTACTGTGAAAAACCTATTACACACAATACAGCTGGTTGTAAAACTAAGATAGTAATAAATTAAATAAAACAAGGAACTCCAGTCCTTAAAAAACTTCTTAGCTATGGATGGACAAAAATCTTCAAAAAATGAGCAAAAGAATGAACACCGAATCGTGATTTCCAGCTTATCCACACAACGGGTGTCTGGAGAATGATTAGAGCTACTCAAACAAATAAAAATGGATCTTAATCCATTTTGTCAAAGTAAATGCAAAAAAAAAAGAGTTAAGATTCATTGGGCCAGAGAATGAGGGAGGATCCAGGCAATTTCCTGGATGAGGGGAGTCCTGGACTCTTGATCTCTACTTCCAGAAAACTGGTCCTATATATTATATAAATAAGTCTACAAACAGAAATGAAACTCAGCCCAAAGCCAAAAAGCCTTCCACATTCCACACACCTTAGCATATCCAAAAACCTCACACATTCCAACTAACAGCACTATTGCACTGCAGGTGTATGAATGTGTGCATATTTTACACTGTGATGGATTTTAGAAAGGAAAAACCACTCTCAAGGAAAGCAATAAAAGTCTGCAAGTTTTCCACTGCTAATTCCTTTTAGGAATTTATGAAGTTGTTTATTTTGAATTGCCCATACAGGAAGAAGCAGAAAAATGGAAATAACAATTCCAGAAACAATAATTAATTCAAGTATTTCAACCCCACTCAAAGCGGATATGCACACAGTTCAAACAGGAATCTCAAACCAGGTGTTGTTAATAACATTGCAAATGTATGCACTCCAAAACCCAGCACTGCAATACAGGCAGAAAATCTTTAAAAACCCCTTGTACTGAAAAGTGAATTCAAGGAAATGAGCTTCACAAATACACAGTGTAATTGCTTGTACATTTTTTTTAACCTACTTGTTTTCAACTACAAAATCATCCCAAACTTCTCCTGAGCTTGGGTTTCTGGATTGCTTTGGACATCCCACCCACTGACTGGCCCCCTAACCTTTACACCGTCCCACTCCCAACCCAATGCAGTGGCACTGCCACATTAGTACATGATGTTCCTTAGGCTTTATGGGGTTCCCCTTAGCTGAGCCTACCTGACCTCCTTCTTTCAAAGCGAAACAACTCAAGTGGACATCAGCACCAAGAACTGCACCTTTTGGGACAGACTGTCTCAGACTGCTGGTTAACCTGTCAAGTGATGAGCTCACAGAAAATCACCAGGTCCCAGCTGGCACCAAGAATGAGGTATCACAAAATTCATCTTTCTTCACGATATCATCACAATCAATAGGCAAAAAGCTTGGGTAGAAGCCAGTATGACATACACAAAAAGTTACCAGAAGATGATATAAAGTACCAAGAATCAGCACTATAACAGTATCCACAGGAAGCTTTCACACATTCCCTTCTCCACTGGAGTATTTCAGTTCATATAGTGCTCAGCTCACCTACACTGCACAATAAAATAACCCATTTGAAAACACAGTCTCAGCTTCCTTTGCTGCAATTCTGACAGCAAAGACCCCATTGCTACTATGATAGGAAAAAAACCTTGCTACCATAATGTAAAATTACTTTGCAACGTTTAGAAGACAGGGGGGAGGCGGGGGAGAAGGAAGGAAGACATAATCAAAAAGAAAGGAAGACATAATCAAAAAGCTATTTCCTGCTTTAACAACTCAAAATGAAGTTGACAGAGCTTAGTCACACTTCAAACAGCAGAGGCGCATTTGTCCAAAGCACGCAAAAGTCAAAGCACGAGGAGTGGCTCAAAATGTCAGTAAATCCAGTGTATGAGCAGAGCCCAGCAGGAGGGAACAGAAGGGGACTGATCTGCTTTAGCAGTGATGATATGGTCCAAAACTGGGGCATCCAATGTATCCAGGCAGCATGGAACGATAATCCTCCTGTCAGCATCCTGCTTGTCCTTCAAACAGCCAAGAACCATCCTCATGCTGCCTGACAGCCAAGGACACTTTGCAGCTGGTACCAAGGCAACAAGCTCCTTTCCTGCCCTCAGACAGGATGAAGAAGGGACAAACCATCAAAGGTAGCAAAACCAAACTAGCTGGAATTAGCACCTCCCCCCAATTCTCCCGTAGCTGATGAAAATCAAAGGTTTTTATTTCTTTAAAAGAACTTAATTTATCTTCTGTAGTAACATCAGGCATTCAAAAAAGAGGACATGTCTATCTCCACCCAGTTTAGTCTCTCATATTTATTATGTTTTCAAATATTTTACACATGAAGACAAATCTAGTGGATAACACATGCACTTTCATCTTCTAATTTTAATCTTTCTCAGATCAGCACAGATTATAACTTACCATCCAAATTCTGCATGAAGAGGTTATATCCTGGCCTCTATTCAATTCTTAACAAACCAATACATATGGCACCAAAAAAACCAACACAAATTTAACCATGTAGTGGGTTCAGTCCAGTTCCTCATTTCATGCATGAAATTGCACTCCTAACAGAAGAATAAAACTATCCTTTCAGGAAGGAATAAATATTCAAGTACAGCCTCAGAATTTCACAAATAAATGTGTAAAACTTGATGCAACCCTTAGTCCCGTCCACAGTAACGTGCACTCTCTGGTCACATTTCTCTGAACCTGACCAGGGAGATCCACTCCAAACATGTGAGGTTCCCCTTCAATCCTCCTGGCCTGGTGTCCTTCCAGCACTTTCCTCCTCACTACACCTTTCAGGCCTTCATCCTTCTTTCCCTTTTTGTGGGTCATTAGAAGTTGACAATATTTAACACTCTTCAGCATCCTTATTACTACCCCTCCCAGTGGGGGTGGTGAGCTACTGGGCACAGAGCAAACAATTAAATCCATTTCTCAAGGGATCTTCCTCATTCACAAGGCCAAAGTACAACTCTGCTCCAGCTCATTTCCACCTCCCTCCAGCGTTTCACCCACACCTTAAGGGTGTTAACATCACACCAGGCCAAGCTGCGGCATTTGAATTTAGTTGCTGAGTCTTGGTCTGGTCACAGTGGCATTTTACAGATCCTGTACTATGATCCAACAACCTACTATGGCAACAAATGAGAACTGTTCTGGATGAGGCATAGAAAACCCCCCACTCTTCTGCAACAGTTTTCCCAGAAACAGTCTCTCAAACTAACTCTACCTGTAAATTAACTTTTAAGAAGGAATTATAATCAAATTCACTTTCACTTCCCTAACAATTAATGCTTTCCCCTCATCTCATCATTGCACAACAGTTTTCCACCCTAAACATACCATCTTAGAAGAAAAAGTTCCCAGAATCAGCCTCATAACTGCACTCAGCTCCAGCATCAAAGAGGGAAGTTAACTCTGTTGTCATGAAACAAAAGTGATACTTTTCTTCTGCACAAGTGTCTTTACACTTCTCCAAAACCCTATGCCTTCTAGTAAACCCTCTGTGTCCTGTATTCAGGATATCCAACCATGCCATACACATATTGAACAGCTGTAGAGTTAAAAATACCTGCAGCTGAGATGCCAGGAAGGAAATAATTTAAAATAAAGTTTATAAAAGCCACAGCTGCAGAAGGGAAAGAAAACAGCCAAGATGTTTGGTAATTAACATGGAAACATCACATCCAGCCTCCCTTTGCTGTTCAGTGGAAAGATAGTCTTGATGATACAAGTACCAGAGAAGAGCCCAGTCTGATGCTTTCTTTCTATACCGTACTAGAGTGCTAATTAAGAACCTTATCAACACAGTCACCAAAAGACCACTTAAGATCAAACTACTATTTACACAGGACTCAAAACCCCAAATGGACTTTAAACTAAACTACCAACAATTTGAAAATATTAGGCAAATGAAAGGCATCCATACAAACTTGCCCTTGGTAGAAGACCTTCTCTGAGAACAACTGGTTTATCCCCATCAGTTTTAAAAGGAAAATACTTAGAACCTCCTGCAGTAGATCAACTAAGAGTAATTTTGCTTTTTCAGTTAGATTAACAGAAAAATGGTGAAATTTAAAGTAAGTGTGAAGTGTTTATAGCACTGGCTAACTTCCCCCTCGGGTTTAACAATATGCAAGTATTGCATTAGATAATTCGGATTTGCAAAGAATAAATTTCACTTCAAAAGATGGAGAAATATCTAAATTCATTTGGATTGTATGGAAGTGTTACATCAAGGAATCCTTGCAAGTTACTAAAAATGTCAGAAAGTATAAAGAAGCAAAGCACAATGTCTCTAACACTTGCATAATTTAGATGGGAAAATATCTGCAGCTCAGCAGACTCTGAATTTCAGATGTTAGAAGAATAGCACATCAAGATGCTTTTCAAACACCTTCATTCTAAATAACTAATAAACAGGTACATAATATTATATTTAGCAAATTTGAAGGAAAAACAGAATAAAATGTGGAAAGTGCAGTCAAGAACTTCGATTAATATTAGGTCACAAACACAGAACAAATATGAAAAGTTAAAAGGTTAGAGAAGCAAAGTCTCACAGCACAGGACAAGTCAGTTGCACAGGACTGAGCAAGACAGGGATCCCAGAGTAGAGAATCCTATTTAAAGAGATGAGGACTAATCCAAAGACAGGTCAGTGCTGCAGCCCAGCGGGACACTCACCTCACATCCTTCCCCTTTCAGCTATTTACTGCTGACAAATGGGCAGCCCAGTCAGGAAACAAAACAAGCTGAAAGTCAAGCTGCTTTCACAGTTACCTCTTAGCTGGACACATTCCCTGCCCTGTCCCTTTGCATGGTCACAAAAAAGGCAGTACCAGCAGCATGCAGTCCAGGGCAAGGCAGAACTGCTCTTTCAAACAAAGCAGTTTAATCCAGGCTGAAGCACCAACACAAACACAGCCTGAAGATGCAGCGTTTCATTATAGCTGAGCTGAGGTGTGATCCCACTTTCCCAACTCTCTCATAATGTGATGTCCTCTGTAGGAGTAGGTTTAGGGTTTTTCATGGTCCTGTTTTTTTTTTTAAATCAGTTCATCTCACTAAAGCAGAAAACCATGGCTCCAGACAACTTGGTGCACTGCAGAAGCAGGAGAGGGCCAGAATACACAGTATAAAGGTACGAACCAAAAGAAATGCTAAAGTGAACAAGAACACACAGCAGATCTCAAACAAATCAAAAAAAAATTTCAAAAGCACATTAAAAAAATATCACCTAGAAGGTCTTCCCATTTAGAAAAAAAAATTATCCTGTTACAAATACAAGTGATGTGCATTCTAACCATTTCAATAATAATGAGCCTGTCACACAATCACAGTAAGACCCAGCAAATGCAGAAAACTCACCTTCACGAAATTGTCAGGGAACATGCCCCTTTTGCCATTTAATTCCCCTTCTAACCATCCTTCTTCTTCCAGTTTTTTCACATTCCTGATGATTTCCCCAACTCGGATCGTTAACTCATCATCATGCACTGCAACATAGTCATATTCCACGATATAGTCCACTAAAAAAGAAAAAAACCCACAGTGAATACAACCCAGACTTGGAAATGCAGCTTGAAAACCACGTATGTGCGAAAGGCAGATCGAGCAACAAATGCTAAGAACAAGTGTTTCCCTTACAGCAATGCTCATTTGTGAATTGCAACATTCCCAATGCTTTTGGAGAGGGATAAAAAAACTGGACAGCTGCCTATTATAATAAAGTAAATTTAGGAATATGACACCAGGTCATATTTGGTGGTGGTGGGTAGGGTTTTGCTCATATGCGGTGAAAGGAATTGCTGGCAGTGGTTTTCCTTCCCCCGCCAAGCCCCAGCTGAAGATTTACCAATAATGAATCACTGCCCACAGGGCAAGTGCTTGTTACTCAATCCATGTTTGGGGCCAAGGAGAGAGAAAGGTTCAAATACTGCATGTATGGTATGTACATATGATGCTTTGTTAGTTCTCACAGCTGAACCTGTTACTCTATCTGCAAAAGCTGATTGTTGCACAAAGTGTTTTTGCACGTTTGATTCAAGCAATGTAATACAGCCAGAAGGTGTGTGATTGACATCATACAACTTAAATTGCTCAGACAAAGGCACTTCAGAGTCATCTGGTTTGTATGACGCAGAATAAGCAAATGGGCTTTAATTCTGATACAATTACATTTACTCAGAGGAGCACAGCAATGTATTTACATATTTATCCATCTGTTGCATAAGATCAATGAGAGTTGTTCACTGACAGCTTAAGGCTTGTTTGGCAATGAAGACTTATTTGTTCATCAAGAAATTCTGTTCATGGCAGAAATTTCCACAAACCTGCAGCAATCAAATAATCTTCCCTCACTCACACTCAGTCAGATATCCAGGCACTGTCAAATGTTAACACTGTTCTCACTGAAACTTCCTCCTCTGCAGATCACAACAAATACACACAACAATGAGAGCACAAGAGGGTTGAAAGACAGAAATCCTGAAGGGTTACACATGTTTGGGGTTTTTTCCCAAGTTACTCTATAAGAGCACAATAATATCCAACAATTAATTCAAAAATGAAGACATCGAATGGGAATAAGTAGTGTTTCCTTGGTACTGAACTTAGAGCTGTATTAAACAAGTGTATAATTCTGATCTCTGGATAATTTTGATCAGAAGTGCAGCTAGAGTTGCAATGAAGCCTCTATCTCTCTGCTACCTATGGATGAAGGCAGAAAATTCCTAGTGAAAAAAATTACATGATGGTGCCATGAATGCAAGAGAAGCTTGAATGATCTGTGTGGCAAAGTATTTTCTGAATACACCCATTAACAAAGGAACCAGTTAAATATAAAGATGATGACTTAGTTTTGCTTTTTTTTGCCTTGAACAAATTTATTTTCTTCCCTGTGAACAGAAGTCAGCACCAGAGTTTCTTGCTCATGATGAATACTCTTAAACTTCTAGCATATACTTTTAGTACTGTATACATTTACTTTTGACAAATGTATTTTATAAAGTTGTTTCAAAGAATCATATTCCCTCCTTGATGCCTGCAGCAAGCAGATTAGTTTTGCCTTGCTTATGCATTTTGTGTTTTGGGTAGCTGACATGAAATATTGCCATATATATAGGAAATTCTGGCAGCCATGGATCATAAAGACAACAGCCATTCATCACCTACATCTGGAAATAAAAATGTCATCTTCCAACCAACTCGACCCAGCAACTTTGAAAACCTATAAATGCATAAAAATATAAGAAATATCCACGTCACATATTTTTCATGACACAGTGTTTTGAAGCACATTAGCAGGTACTGTATCTCAATATACACACTGCAGCACAGCTTTACAAAGTTAAACATGGAAAACGGATCAGAACAGAGTGTCAGTCATGGTAATGCTCACAGCATTGCTGGCTGTGACTGGAACTCCCAAACACCTGGTCCTTTTTCCCCAGCAGAAGTAGATAATCACACTCACACTGTGTCGACACGAACCAATTCTTTGGAAAGGTTATTTATTCCCTTGGGAGAACATTTCTGTATTTGTCTTTGAAATTAACAACACGTTTATTTTGGTCACCCTTCCAGACTACAACACACAGACTTGAGTCATGACAACAACCAATGGAGGATCTGAAGAACCCCCCCAGTTGTAATCCAAGTGTCTCTGTGTTCTACAGACAAATAGCAGTAAACAGAAATCAGCTTTTATGTTTGAAATTTAGGTGCTAATTGACACAGACCTGATCGGGATAACAGGAAGAACCACTCCACATGAAATGCGGGATAAGGTGAAATGGCCGTTTATTAAACAGGGTAAAAGGGTTTTATAGGGGCTAGCTAGAAGGAGCTAGAAACT